>JABACO010000008.1:4042243-4366066 GCA_013339895.1 Ephydatia muelleri | reverse complement strand
ATACTTGCAGTTATGTCCATGCAGTGTTGCATATTGTTATGCTGTGTACACCTGTATACATGTATAGATTATATGTACATGCATGTGAAGAATATCCAGTGATCTCCTATTTGATGTCATGTGTTCAATCCTTTGATGATATAGGATGGACTAGCCGCACTTCACAGCACATCAGAGAATGGTCACACAGATACCGTGGTAGCTCTACTGGAGAGAGGAGCTTATATCGAAGCCAGGGATGAGGTTAGGTCATGAGGCTTGTACATGTATGTAATGGATGTCATTGCATATGTCATTCAGCTTGTGTGTACAGTACTATATTTAGCAACAGATGCATAATGTGTCACTTGATGTCCTCAGGTGTAGGCACAATGTTTTGCATATATGGATGAGTAATTATTATTACATGAAGATGTGTTATTAATTGTAAGTGGAGCCTGTGAAATAAATCCTGCAATGTGTAGTACAGTGTAGCTACATGTACCTGTACGTGTATGGGTATAAGTAATTGTAGGGTAAAAAAATGTTCTGGATCATATGGTTGGTGAATGAGCTTATAAAGACAGTGCAATGACTACGGGACAACATTATACATGTATCATGTAACACATATACTGTAGTTTGGCACTGTAATGAGCCACCAGCTGTAGCTAGTGAATGACCGACCGAAGACGTAAGGTATGACGAGCTCAATCACATTCAAATGGCTCCATTCACATGCTTTTTATGCACATACATGTACAGTGTATATTCACTGTACATGTACTGAATAGGCTAGCCAGGCTGCCGTACACAATAGAAGCTGCACCACACACAAACAATAACACAGTAGTCATGATCATTGTTATGCAATGAGTTCCCAGTCCATCACAGGCACATGTACATGTACAGTGTATGTCCATGCATATCTAATACAGTGGACACATGTACAGTATACAACTGTAGATTGCATGTACATGTATGTAGATGTATGGGTAGATCTCCAGTTAGATGTCATGTGATCCACCCTTTGATGATGTAGGATAGACAAACTGCACTTCACGTCTCATCAAAGAATAGCCACACAGATACAGTGGTAGCTCTACTGGAGAGAGGAGCTGATATCAATGCCGGGGATAAGGTTAGGTCATGAAAGATTGTATTGGGGTATTGCAGATCACTTAAATAGGACATCTTTGCACATGATTTCTCATGTGAATTTCCAGCACAGCTGTAACATGAACACTGTACAGTACAGGCAACAGATGTGTAATGTGTCTGGACCCTGCTTGATCGTATGATTTGGCAGCTGCTGTACAGTGTAATGCAAACATTAAGGATTAGTAATGGTTATTATCAAAATTATTGCATGTATCTAGGCCATTCTAATGGATCCATTACTTTGTTGGATTTGTATACATGTACAGTACATTGTATAATATATGTGTGGCAATTTGACCTGGGATCATATGGTTGGTGAATGGGTACATAAAGACAGTGTACTACACTTATGACTATGGAACAACATAGTACATGTATCATGAAACACATGTGCAGTGTATGTAATACAATTATGTGGCACATGCAGTGTACATGTACATGTATGTCCATGCTACATGTATGTGTAGAATATCAACTCATCTCCTATTTGATGTCATGTGATCCATCCTTTGTCTGATGATATAGGATGGACAAACTGCTCTCCACATCTCATCAAAGAATAGCCACACAGATACTGTGGTAGCTCTACTGGAGAGAGGAGCTGATATCAATGCCAGGGATAAGGTTAGGTCATGAGGCTTGTACATGTAGTATGGCAATACAAAACACTTAAGAAATGGACATCTTGGCTGCCTTCAGCTAGTGTATTGAATTGAACAATTACAAAGTAGTGATGTGTCTGCACCCTGCTTGATAATCAATACATGAACTTGTAATTGTTGTTCATAGTATTTTAGGTGGTGCCTTGACCTACTGTACATCAAACGTTCTTAGCAGCTACATGTACAAGTACAACAACACATTGAGCTAAACAAATGTCATTTGGTTGGTGAATGAGTTCACAATTTAAGTCATTGTAGACTAATTGACATGTATGATGAAACACATCAACATGCAGTGTACAGTGTGTAGTGTAGTCCCTATTCCCAAACCAGTTTGTCCCCAGACTGTGGTTCCAGGTACTATATCAAAGGTGGTCACTTCCATCGTCATGGCAATGATGGTATTACACCAAACTTACTCGTCTCACCTGTGTGTGTGTGTGTGTGTGTATTGTATTCACCAATACTGATGCTATGAGATGCATCAAAGACCATCAAAACCACAAGATTACACACACACTAGCATGCACAATCACATGAGCATAATTCTAATATATCTAATAGTTTGAATACTTCTCATCTCCTCCTCTTTTAGTCAACAGTTCTCAGTGTTTGGGCGGTCTATCACCGGATTGAACCGATGTCCATAAAGGTACTAATGATACCTTTTGATCTTTCAGACTAATAATGCCAAAGCATTTTTTATCAATCTAAGAATACGCCCTCTCTGTGGGAGTCAGTGTTAGTGATGCAAAGGTTATTGGTCTGTGATGACCATCTTTATCAACATGTGATAAACCAGCTCTTAAACCATACAATGCTAAAAGGATACATGTAGGAGCTTCAAGATCATACTTTGTAATATAATCACCACATCTGATGTGATCATGTCCTTTACACATTGGAATGCTTCTTGACAACTCTTGGTCCATTTCCGTTGTGTCCTTTTGTAACAATGCATGCTGTGGTGTCATTACTTCATGGATAGATTGGTTAGAAACCTGTTGTAGTAGTTTACGATCCCTAAAAAGGATTGCAGCTGCATGCGATACATCAGTGGGTAGAGGGGCATCCACTCGCTTGTATCTAGTCTGTTGTTTTATGAACACACTGGCATCTTTCATTTTTCCACAGAATTCAATTTCTGTCTACACTTCGGAGTTCCTCTGATTGATAGTAAGGTTGTGTTCCTGGAGTCACTGTAGCCGCTATGTTTTTTATCATCCTATCCTGCTTATATGATATCTGATTCTTGCATACCCTGTGTTTTTGGGATTCCATGCAATATCATATCCATGTACTTCTGTAGGATTGCAGCAGTGGATGTGACCTCAAATGCTAAACGATTGAACCGGAAAAGACCTGTGTGTGTGTTCACAGTTAGTATCTCTTCCTCTTCTTGCTCCAAATGAAGGAAAGCTTGTGGCAAGTCAATCTTACTAAAACTTTTGCTTCGGCCCAAAGTCACAGATACATGTACATGTATGTCCTCCACATGCTCCACTCTAGGCAAGGAGTACTGATCTACTCTCAGGACAGGGTTGACTGATACCTAGAAATGTCCACATACAGTGGTAACCAGATGGTACCATCTGGTTTGGGTACTGCAACTACTGGGGTGGCCCACTTGCTACAGGTCACCGGGGATATTACTCTGTCCCTCTGAAGCCTCTCTAACTCTACCTCCACTTTGGCTTGTAGACTACAGGGGATGGGTCGGGTTTTCATGATGACTGGTAGTACCTCTTAATTTGACCTTAATCTCTGTGGCCAATCCCAAAGATTTTTTACCAGAGCTCAGGATACCGGGATATCACAACACAAAATTATCTCGTTGGTGTTGCTTCTGGTTTCTCATTGCCTTCACCTTCTTGATTTCTTGCCAGTTGATTAGGATATTGATTGATTTGATTGATTGATTGCATACATATAAACACACATACATATGCAAGAAGGCAAGTAGTGGCACAATGTGTACGTGCACTTACAAACTGCCTAAACATGGAAGGGATATAACGTACAAAAGGGTGATAGGTCAACAGATCTAAGTCGGGTACGAAAAACTGTAATGTTCAATGAAGTGACAACATCATGGGGTAAGTGGTTCCATATAGGTATCACACGTTCAGTGAAAAAATGCGCTCGGAATGCATGATGGGGTAAATGTTTGGATCGCAGGATACAAGGATGACCTCGGATGGAATAAGACCTAACCGGTTTGGTGAAAAAACTCTCAAAAGGTAAATCAACCAGGTTATTATAGATCTTATAGCACATGACAAGGTCGTAGAAGACTCTCCTGTACTCTAAGGACTGTAAACCCAGGTTCGCAAGGCGATCATCATAATCCATATATGGTACACCAGCACGTTTGAGTATGGCACAAGTGAAAAATCTCTGAACGCTTGGGTATTACTTTCAAGAAGGGGACGAACATACACCTTATACAGACGCACAAGGAGAGACACATCATTAGAATGAAAGCATTTTAAGAGAAGACAACTCCTATTGAAAGCCATGGCGGCAATATTTGAGCAGTGCATACTTGGCGTAAGATCTGAATTCAAACACACCCCAAGATCTCTTATAGATGATACGAATTGCAAAGGAATACCAGAAAGTGAGTAAGGTGAAGTAGGCTCATAACCATGAGAACCAAAGGAAATGACAGAGCATTTGGAATAAGCAACAGTCAGTTGCCATGTCTTGGACCATGAACAAAATTGATTTAAGGATTGCATAAGTGGTGTATTTTGATTTTCAGTATAACCAAGATACAGTTTTGTGT
The DNA here is from genome assembly GCA_013339895.1 of Ephydatia muelleri. Lineage (NCBI taxonomy): Eukaryota > Metazoa > Porifera > Demospongiae > Spongillida > Spongillidae > Ephydatia > Ephydatia muelleri. Next base: position 4,361,476 of record JABACO010000008.1, on the reverse strand, counting down.
CATCGGCAAAGATTTTAATGCCAGCTGGAGATTGGACATGGTTAGGAAGGTCATTGACATATAGCAGAAACAAGAGAGGGCCAAGGACCGAACCCTGAGGTACACCACTGGTGATGGATTTAGGAGATGATACATCAAGTCCTACATATACGCATTGTGTGCAGTCGTTTAAAAAGGCTCTTATCCACTGAAGTAAGTTTGATTTAAAGCCATAAGCCTCAACCTTTAGCAATAATTTCGAATGGGAGACAGTGTCAAAGGCCTTAGCAATATCAGTGTACACAACATCCACCTTCATGCCATTGTCAACGTTCAAAGTCCAGTTGTTCAGAGTTATCAATAACTGAGTACAAGCAGAACGTCGAGAGAGGAAACCAAATTGATCCTGTGAGATAAGATTATGAGTACGCAGAAAGGATATCATAGAAGATGATATAATACTTTCCATAACTTTACAAAGGATACACGTTTGTGAGATAGGTCTATAGTTACTGGGCTGTTTACGTGAACCCTTTTTAAAGACAGGACATACAAAAGCAGTCTTCCAAACTAAGGGTATATGTCCTGTACTCATAGACATCTCAAAAAGGAGTGATAATGGGAAAGCAATAGCCGGGGCTAAAGACTTTAAGAAAGAAGCGGGGAAGCCATCAGAACATTTTGAGGGCAATGATTTTAAAGTCTTAAGAACCTTGTCAAATGGGAAGAGAACACAGTTTAGGGATTTGTTTTCAGAGAGATGAGGCACAAATTCTGGGAGCAAACCATCATCAACAGTAAAAACAGAAGCAAAATAATCATTATGTACAGTACATTTATCATGATTTGAGACAGCCAAATTGTCATTGGAGTCAATGAGAGGGGGTATACACTGAGAGGTAGTAAGCTTGGAATTTACATATGAATAGAAAGATGATAAGCTTTTCTTCTTGAGAACGTTGTTTTCCTGAGACAAGATGAAATCTTTGACAGCCATATCATACTTTCTAGCAAAGTGTTTATAGCGAACCTTGTCTTTACGATACCACAACTTTTTCAATCCCAGCAGGCGCTTTATGTGCATGGGATAAGAAAACGGTTTACGGGACTGATAACGGCGAGGAACAAATTGGGCTATACAGGAATGTAGGACGTTTGATATTTTAGACCAGAACATTTCAACAGACAAACTATTTTGACACAAGAAAGACCAGTCAATATCCTTCATAATTGATATCACAGAACAATAGTCAGCATTGAAGAAGTCAAGAAAACAATGGTTTTGTCTATCACTAATCACAACAGGGTAAGAAACTGAGAAGTGTATAGCCGAATGATCATATGAGGAAGAGAATGGTTCAACAACCGAAATGTCCCAGATGAAGTCAGGAGTGGATACCAAAACCAAATCAATGCAATTGGATCCATGCGTAGGATGTGAAACCAGTTGAGTAAGACCATTTCGCATCATGCAAGTCAAAAATAAATCGTGAGAAGGAGAACCCAGACTAATAGGCACATACCAATTAATATTGGGTAGGTTGAAGTCACCAACAATAAACAAAGGATATGTTGTCGTGGAAAGGGAATCAATGAGTGAGCACAGATTTGCAGTGTCGACATTACTAGCAGCACAAGTTGGGGGATGGTAGAAACAAATAAAACGATAGCAAGAGGCCCTGGAAAGCACTAAATCAAATGCCACACATTCTAAAGAACTGTACATGGGTGGTATATCAATGCTCACAACTTTAAGCAAATTGCTTACAAAAACAGCAACTCCACCATAACCATCAAGTCGATCCTTTCTGAATAAACTATAGGAAGTTTTGGACAAGACAAGAGAATCAGGAAAATCATATCTCAACCATGACTCAGTTATAAAGATCACATCAAAATCAGCAGAATGTAACAAACAAGATAATTATCAAGCTTATTTCTAAGAGAGCGTGCATTGAATAATTTACAACGTAGAATGCCAGTACTTGCCTCGTGTCCCTAATTACCTTTAGTAGGGCAATTAGAAGCAGAGGCAGTAAACCCACCATTGACACTTGGTACCTTCGGTAAATCTTTTCTTTTTACAGTCCAAAGGTTGACAGGTCCCCTGCGATCTATGAAGTGGTTAACTCCAGTTTCCTCTTGCTGACTTTGAAGGGTATTATAAAGACTTTTAATGTGTATTCGTTCAACAAGGGTGTAGCTTGGACGCACAAAAATCTGTTTGAAGTGGTCAGAATCTTTTAGCAACTTTGCTTTCTTTAAGATAGATGTCCTTTGGTTTGAGTTAGCAAGGCTGACCTTGAGCAAACGTGGTTTAGGTGTGGAGCTAGTGACAAGGGGTTTTCCCAGTCGAAAACAGTCAACAACAACCACGTCTTTTTCGCCAAGGTAAGAAAACAGATCTTTAACAAAGCGGGCGTCTTCATCCTGTGAAATGGACTCTTTTATACCTGAAATAACTAGGCTTCTTCTGTTTTCCTGGTGAGACAACGCCTCCTTCACTGCTTTATCAACATCTTTATTTACCGGTGTACACTGCGACTGAACAGCTGAGGTAGCGGCAACGTGGGAGGCAGACAAAACATTGGTAAGGGCAGACTCAGTTTTTTCGACGAAGTCCTGAAGTCGCTTTTCCAAACTGGCTACTTTGGCTGGAAGCTGACGCAACGCGAACTCACAACCAGGGCATGGCGTGCATACCTCTTTGACAATGGCTAAAGTATCCAGACCCACTTTAGAAAACGTAGCAGAGCACTCTGCATGAAATACGGCACCGCAGTATGTACACGTCAAACCTTGAGGAGCAGTCGTATCAACGTTTTTCTTATCACAGACTGAGCTCTGCTTACCGTGCGGCATTATTTAGAATCGGATATGTGCCAGCCAATTACGTCCATATAGTGGAGGCCCTACACCTTCCACAACTACCAAAGGCAACCTTACAATTCGTGGTTTTTTTCTTATGAACCAATATTTCCCTTTTGGGTAAATCCTTTCACCCAATTCGTAGACATGTGCTGTCGTCTGCATGGTACGGTACATGTGAGAACATTTTCTTGGTACATGTAGCAGCATGAGTGGTAATAGTTGGTAATGCTCCATTAGCCAATTCCATTTGCACAGGGATCCTTTCCATAATTAAATATCACCATGATCGGAGTTTCAGCCACCTTTTCCACTGTTTCTCTCTCTCCGAGCGAGAAAGAGAGAGAGAGAGAGAGCGCGAGAGAGGCGCGAGGCGCGCGAGAGCGGCGGAGCGCGATGAGCACGAGGAGAGCGAGAGCGAGCGAGCGAGCGAGCGCGAGACGATCGAGCATGGGCTAGCATCCACCCCAACGCGACTAGTCTGACTCTTGCTCGGTACTCATCTCTCTCCTCCACCCCTCCGCCCGTCCCCTACCTCCTTATCTCTCTCTCTCTCTCTCTCTCTCTCTCTCTCTCCTCTCTCTCTCTCTCTCACTCTCTCTACTACTCTTTTGCTTGTCTCACTCCACTCCTACGACACACTCTTGCAATGTGGCCTCTTTTCTTGCAGTATCTACACACTTCATCTTGGAATCTACACTGCTGGGGATTATGTCCTCACATCTGTAGCAGGGTGTGTGTTGCTTCTTGTTGGTAACCATTTTAACCAGAATTATTGGAATTATCATACTCCTCGACGACTGCCGACTCCGAATGATCAGCTCAATGATTAACTTCTGTTTGTGGGTCACCGCAGCTCCTCCTGCATTTGGTGCATGCCATGCAGGAGTTCTGCAATTGCCGGATCACTGCTAGATGTGCAAGCTGCCGTAGATGCCTTTGTACCTTGACATTGAGATATTGCCAAACGTTTGCTGCACGTGTATGACACTTAGACTGCAAACCTATTTAAACCTTCCCTCACATGGCCATCACATGCTGTTGTACGACCAATCGCATATAGATAGAGCATAGTTTCTGTCTAGTTAAATACGTTCAATCAACAGTAATGTATATCTTCAACTAACCAGATATTGATTGGTGGGGGACTCAAAATATTGTTAATTGCCGTCATGCAAGGTTTCTTAACTGTGTTTTGCTGAATGGATTTACTCAAATGGTAACCCAACCAACTCAGGATAATAATTACCTTGATTTTGTTTTGGTTATTTTACCCTCGGTATTATCTAACCTCGTGGTTATTGAACCCTTGTTCACCTCTTGTGACCATGCATCGGTTTGAATTCCTCCTGCCATGTCCACATACAGTTGTACATGTTTTTTTGCTTTTCACTACAATTTCTGTTCATTTCCCCGCATGGCTCAATAATAATGTCATTAACATGATTTGACATTGGTACATCAACTGTGCCTTCAGTTTAAGAATTTTGGTCAGCTGTATCCATGCAGTGTTCGAGAAGTAAAGGAGCTTTTATTTTATTGCTACACAACCTCCAAGATAAAAATATCATTCCTAGTTAGATGGTAAAACTGACATTTATGTGCTAATAAAGAGCGCATGTATATATTATAGTAATAGGGTCCAAAAATGTGTTGTATTCCTACTCGTATGCCACCTCTAAACTCAACCAAAATCCCCCCTGATAACAGCTAATGGTACATGTATCATGAAACACATGTGCAGTGTATTTAGTGTAGATTTGTGGGACATGCAGTGTACATGTATGTCAATGTTACATGTATGTGAATGAGTTCACAATTATGTTATTGTAGACTATGGACATCATAGTACATGTATGATGAAACACATCAACAGTGTAGTTTTGCATGTTATACATACAGTGTATGACTGTGTGTCCATGCAGTATGATGTCTATACAGTGTACACCTGTATACATGTCTAGAGTATGGGTAGAATATCCACTGATCTCCTACTTGATATTACATGATCCATTTTTTGTCTGATGATTTAGGATGGACAAACTGCACTTCACATCTCATCAGAGAATGGCCACACAGATACCGTGGTAGCTCTACTGGAGAGAGGAGCTGATATCAATGCCTGGGATAAGGTTAGGTCATGAGGCTTGCATAGGATTGCAATAATGAGTAGCTTCATTGTATTTTTTTGATATACACTGGCATATGAAATATCAATGTCTGCACAGATGCATCGTACACCACTTGACCTGGCAAGACAGCATGGCCATGGAACAGTAGTTGAGGTACTGGAGAGCAGAGCAATGAAGGAGGTACATTTAAATGATGACGGTTGTCTCTGTGCTTGCACACATGTTACATGTGATGTTATACTGGTATTCTGCAGCTGTACATGTACTGTATGTGGTTTTAAACATGTACTTGTATATAATACATGTATTTTATTGGCCTAATCCTTCCATAGGCTGAGCTGTGGGCTGCTAGCAGAGATGGTGATACTAACAGAGTGTTGAGTCTTCTGGATACATGTAAAGGAATCAGTGTGAATATGCATGATGAAGTAAGTTTACATGTATGTTGCTATCCACCAGGTTGTACATGTACATGTAGTGTATACATGTACTGTACATTGATGTCAAAATCTGAGTTTGAATTGTAGTATCCGTGTTGCTATTATTTGAGACCTCTGGTGCATGTGCAGGTCCCCAGTCTCACAGCTTCCAGGCAGACCTTGGGTGCTGCTTTATATGTGCTACAGGAGATCACAATGCCTACCAGTACTGTACTTGTGGCAACAGTTTTTCAATTGCCATACAAAGGGGAAACACAATTTCCATTTTGGGGTCATGCCACAGGTGGATTGCCTGTTGTAGTTAGATGTGTGCATGTTTAGCTACATGTATGTACATGTATTTTGTTGTTCTCTCTGTGTACATGTATCATTGTCATCATTATTAAAATAGTTACCATTATTTTTATTCATTGTAACTAAGACTTTGGGTGTCACCAAAATCACTTTACACATTAGGACAACCTTCCACTCATGAACAATAGATTAGGAAATAAGTTATTTTTACTGTACGTGTTTGCAGTGTGTTTTTTGTATTCAAAGGTGTACTAATTTAAGGGGAGAGGGGATTGGATGTATGCTGCTATTGATGTCAAAATCCAGCAATGCTGGCCAGTGAATATGAATTTGTTGTATTTAATGTTGGGTCTGAAACCCTACAGTATACAAACCATAGTGTATATATGTGGCAGTAGTTAATTGATGTAGCAGTTAGGTGATGAAGTGACATGACCAAATTGTTCTCACACTGTTAATGTTTAATTGATGGAAGTTAAGGGATTTGTTAATGACAATGTTAAATGTTTTGATAGGGGCAAATGGAAGTGCCAACAATGAATCACATACCCCTAACTTACAATGTACAGTGTACATGTACATGTACTGTACATGTACATGGCATTATACATGTACATAAAACATCCATGGGAAAGCATTTAGTAGCTTGTCTAGGGATACATCACATATATGTAGGTCAAACCTTGACCACTTCCTGTAGTCCTCCCATCTACACCAACCCTATTCCCAAACTAGATTGTCCCCCATACTACATATAAAAGGTGTTCTTGGGAAAGTACACTGTACATGTACTCATTGAGTCCTACAGCTTGGTATCAGATGACCTATATTTGCCGGGGGTAATTTCATTGTGTTGCCATGGCAATAATAGTATCACACCAAGGCTTACTTACCCTCACCTGTGATGTCTTGAGCCTGCCCACCTGGAACCACTGGCGACAAAAGTCATCTCGTGGAACACCTGCTCCAGCATGAGGCTAGCTTTGGGCCTCTAGAGCTTCTAGATCATACATGGTAATACATGTACCACATCTGATGCCATCATGTCCTCTACACATTGGAATGCTTCTTGACAAGTCTTGGTCCATTTCCATATTGTGTCCAATTCATGCAATGATGCCATTTAGTATACATGTACATGTAATATGTTGCTATCCACCAGGTTGTACATGTACATGTAGTGTATGTACTGTACATTGATGTCAAAATCTAGCAATGTTGGCCAGTGAACTTAAATTTGCTGTCGTTATTGTTGGTCTGTAACCCTATAGTATGCAAAGTACAGTGTATAGTGTGGTAGCGATGGCTGACAAATATGTGATGGCCAAATAGTCCTGACAGTTAAAATTTAATTGAAGGAAATGTAGTTGTTTGATTAGGAAGTTAACAACATTTAATGTTGAGATGAAGGGCAAATGGAATCGCCAACAATGTTTCCATACCCCTTGCCTCACACAGCTTACATAAGACAATATACAGTGTGTGTACCACATCTGATGCGATTATGTCCTTTACACATTGGAATGCTTCTTGACAACTCTTGGTCCATTTCCATTGTGTCCTTTCATAACAATTCATGCTGTGGTGCCATTACTTCATGGATAGATTGGTTAGAAACCTAGTTTACGATCCATAAAAAGGATCGCAGCTGCATGCGATATATCGGTGGGTAGAGGCGCGTCTACTTGCTCGTATCTTGTCTGTTGTTTTATGAACACACTGGCATCTATCCTGTTTCCACAGAATTCAATTTCTGTCTACACTTGATAGTAAGGTTGTGTTCTCGGAGTCACTGTAGAACTTGTTCTAGCATCCCGCTATGTTCTTTCTCATCCACTCTTGCTATTATGATATCGTCTTGCACGCACTGTATTTTTGGTATCCCATGCAATATCATATCCATGTACTTCTGTAGGATTGCAGGAGCGGATGTGACCCCAAATGCTAGATGATTGAACTGGACAAGACCTTTGTGTGTGTTCACAGTTACAATCTCTTCCACTTTTAGCTCCAAATTAAGGAAAGCTTGTTTAAGTCAATCTTACTATAACTTTTGCTTCGACCCAACGTCGCAAATATGTCCTCCACATGCTCCACTCTAGGCAAGGGGTACTGATCTACTCTCAGGACAGGGTTGACTGATACCCGGAATTGTCCACATACAGCTGTAACCAGACTGTACCATCTGGTTTAGGTACTACGGGGTGGCCCAATTGCTACATGTCACCGGGGATATTACTCTGTCCCCCAACTCTTCATTGGTTACCACATGCCCCCTGACCCCACTCCCAACCATACTGGGATTTCACATCACCAAATTACCATGTTTGCTGCTGCTTCTAGTCTTCACCTTCTTGATTTCCTGCCAGTTGATTAGGATATGTGCCAACCAATTACGTCCATATAGTGGGGGCCTTGCACCTTCTACGACTACCAAATGCAACCTTACTGTTCGTGGTTTTTTTCTTGTAGAAGCCAAAACTTTCCGGTTTTGATAAATTCTTTCACCCGAAGTCCTTATACATGTGTCTGTTGTCTGCAATGGTACTGTACATGTGAGAACGTTTTCTTGGTACATGTACATCATAAGTGGTAATAGTGGTAATGCTCCAGTATCCAATTCCATTTGCACAGGGATCCTTTCCATAATTACATTCACCATGATTGGGATCCCCCTTTTCCACTGTTCCTGTGATCTACTGTATCTTTCAGCCGTCCCAAAAAGATTCTTCTCATTCGACACTTGCACTTTTCCACAACACGTGCTCCACCACCAGACTGGTCACCACAGTCCGGCATTGTGGTTGCCCCTCTGAAACAATAACACAGTAGTCATGATCATTGTTATGCAATGAGTTCCCAGTCCATCACAGGCACATGTACATGTACAGTGTATTTCCATGCATATCTAATACAGTGGACACATGTACACTATACACATGTAGATTGCATGTATGTAGATGGATGGGTAGATCTCCAATTACATGTCATGTGATCCATCCTTTGATGATGTAGGGTGGACAAACTGCACTTCACATCTCGTCAAAGAATGGCCACACAGATACCGTGGTAGCTCTACTGGAGAGAGGAGCTGATATCAAAGCCAGGGTTGAGGTTAGGTCATGTGGCTTATGTTGTACAAATGACGTCTAAGCAATAGATGTCTTTGCACATGTGATTTTTCATTCAGCTTGTGTGTACGTACTATATTTAGCAACAGATGCAAAATGTGTCACTTGATGACCTCAGGTGTAGGCACAATGTTTTGCATATAAGGATGTGTAATTTTTATTACATGTACATGTGTTATTATAATTGTAGGTGGAGCCTTTGAAATAAATCCTACAATGTGCTTCCATAGTAGCTACGTATGTGTTTGTAGTAATTACGTGTAGGGCTAAAACATGTTCTGGATCATTTGGTTGGCGAATGAGCTCATAAAGACAGTGTATTGACTATGGGACAACATTATACATGTATCATGTAACACATACATGTATAGCACTGTAACGGGCCACCAGCTGTAGCTTGTGAATGATTGAAGACGTAAGGTATGACGAGCTCTATCACATTCAACAGATTCCATTCACATGCTTTTTATGCACATATATACATGCACTCAATAGGCTAGCCAGGCTGCCTGCCGTACACAACAGAAGCTGAACCACACGCAAACAATAACACAGTAGTCATGATCATTGTTATGCAATGAGTTCCCAGTCCATCACAGGCACATGTACATGTACAGTATATGTCCATGCATATCTAATACAGTGGACACATGTACAGTATACTGCATGTATGTACAGTACATGTAGGTGTATCGGTTGTTCTCCAATTACAGTAGATTTAATGTGATCCATCCTTTGTTTGACGATGTACATGTAGGATGGACAAACTGCACTTCACATCTCATCAAAGAATGGCCACACAGATACCGTAGTAGCTCTACTGGAGAGAGGAGCTGATATCAATGCCAGGGATAAGGTTAGGTCATGAAGGTTGTACTGGGGTATTGCGGAAGTCTTAATGAAGTAATGGACATCTTTGCACATGATTTCTTATTTAGCTAGTGTGTTTGATTTCAAGTAACAAATACAGTACAGGCAACATATGTGTATTCAGTGCCGTCGAGAGGGGGGAGTAAGAGGGTACACTACCCCGGGCCCCGCGGCACAAAGGGGGCCCCGCGATCTCTAAGAATAATTTTTTTTTCCAATTGTGTGCGACGACCCTTTCGTCTTTGATCGAGCACTGAATTTTTCACTCACTGACAGTTCCCCTTTTCCTCTCTCTCTCTCTCTCTCTTAACTGTCAGCATCTAGCTCTGCTCTCTCAGACATCTCAGCTATTTCAATGGCCTTTGTCAGTGTCACAAGTTATCTTTTGTCAAAAGTTATCATTTTCTGCACAACCTCATCTTTCATCCAGCAGACCTGATGATTCCTGAGTGCATCTTCCAAAGCACAATGTTCGGTTAATCTGGGTAACAGCGTTAAATATTCCTTAATCAGCTCCCCTTCCTTCTGATCTCTTTTTTGAAATCTGAATATCTCAGCAATTGCAATCTTCCTTGATGCTACATGTAAGTGTTTCATTACCACTTCAGATAATTAGGTATATGGCTTATTGCTTAGTTTGTCAGGAGCGATGAGTGACCATTTGTTTTTTCCCCTATACACGTGAGGAATACATCTCTCCTCTTCACGAATAACACCTCGTTTGCATTGAGGTACAATACAGTGTATATTTCCAGTCGCTCCTGTACAGTAGTCCAATCCTCCATTGCTCCATCATATTCTTCAATCTTACCCAGGTTTTATGGAATACCTGCTCCAGCATGTTGCTACATGTAGCTTTGGGTCTCACAAAAGCAGATGCAACAACACCTTCCCACCAACACATAGAACAACTCTGATCCTAACGATGATGAAGAAGCTACAACTCCATAAACACCATAATCAGACTCCACAATCACAGGCATAATCTGAATTTTGTTAATCTAACTCCACCCTCCCCCCCCCCCTCTCATTGACCCACTCCCATTCCTCGAGAGCTGTGGTATCTTTAACAAGCACCAGCAGTCAACAACACATGCTCCACCACCAGAGTGGTCACCACACCCCAGCCTAGTCCAGTATTGTGGCTATGCCTCTGTGGAAGAAGAAAGGGGGGGGGGGGGTTTCCTGACAACACACTTCCCACTTCATACAGCCAAGCATTGGGCAAGCATGCTGTGTCTCTCCTTGGCAGGTTCAACAAGGGAGCCCTCATGGCCAAACTGGGTCTGCAGGCAGCCTTCCCCATGGTTCCAGTCCTGGACTCCAAGTGGGAGCTCTTGGGAATGCATTGGCATGACAACTACACCTGCCTCCCTTTCGGCCTATTGGCCCCAAGCATTTTGACAACTTTGCCAGTGCCCTCCACTGGGTGCTGGAACTTACGGTTACCCTCCTGCACTACCTGGCCTGGACCACTTTCTCCTGTATGACTGATGCAGATGCATGCTGATTGCTGGTCAATGCAATGTTTCTATCCAAAATTGAAGCCTTTACTGTATCTGTTGGATTTAGTATCACAGCAGCTGTCACAAAACCTAACATTTTGATTGTCACTGAACCAACACACTCTAGTACTACTCAGTCTGCCTGCAACTGATTCTAGCACTCTCCCCACTGCTACTAGCTCTCTCCAGGTAGAGCTCTGCTTTGCTTGCTCTGAAGACCAAATTCCCTGTGCCCATGCATGCCATGCTCAACTATGTAGCCTCCATAGCCCACATCACTAGCATCTGAGTGCACCAGATGGACCATGCCATATAGGATGTGCATTATACTCCTCTATTGACTCAGTCCAAAACTTAAGCTCCTCCCTTCCTTCTGATGTTATGGGCAGCATATCACACCATGTCTGTAGTTAACAGTAATGCGTACAAAGCCCGTGTCATGTATCTAGCAACATGGCCTAATGCCAGACTCATTGCTATAATCCTATCAACCAAGCTTGCTATAAACCTGGCCCTGAGCATTGGTGGTTGCTCCATGGCTGCTAGCAACTTCCCCCGCAAGACCTCAATCTTCCTATCAGGCACCGAGATAAGCCCCAAACTCTAGATCCAAGGTAAGTCCTAACCATGACAACCTATGGGTGGGTAACCAGGTAGACTTAGCTTCATTACATACCCACCTTGCCTTAGCTAGTGTGTCACTCACCCAGCCACTGGCAGTAATGGCACCCACCTCCTCTGGCAGTGCTACAATGCCATCATCGAAATACACAATTGCCTTTTATCCATTATGTATACCAAACCAAAGGTTGCATCACCTTTATAAAGACATAAGGTTCTGAAGACAATCGAAATGGCAACACAACAAACGTGTAAAAGCTTCCAAAACCCAAGTACAGTACTTACGATGACACTTAACAACATCAACATGATGATAACCAGACTTCAAATCAAATGAATACATCCACTCACCTTGTTTGAACATCATCATTGCCACATGCAACTCTTCATACTTGAAATGTTTGTTTCCAAAGTAATCAATGAACATGTCTCAAATTAATTATTTTGCGGACAAGGCCAATTATTACAGTACACTTAATGTGTAAAATAAGCATTTCACATTGCAGGAAGACATAGTTAGCAATAATATATGACCAGGAAACAACTGAACAATATGCTGTTGACTACAAAGTGTTAAACTGTTAGATAAAAAGAATAGCACCTGTGGCCCACTATTGCTCTGTTGCTGGTGAAAGGGTTAACTACTAGCCGATTTTTGCCCACTCCATTGGTGACAACAGATAATGGGCTGCATGCAACTGGGAGATCCTTTAATGCTGATTAGGCAGTACGTAGGGGGTAGGCTCAGTGTAGAAGGGAAGAACATACCCTTTCCTAAGTGTTTCCAACACCCATGAAGGTGCACACAGCACCTGCTTCCAGTATGAAACACAGACACCTAAATGTCCCCTAACAGAGCCAGTCCCTGCGTCTTTTTCCTGGGTTTCCCAACATCTATAAATGTTGGAGATTGCCAGGTGACACATACATGTACTCCTCATTGTCCTCCCTCAAAATGTACAATCCCTCCATCAACACACTTCATGCTCTCCATACTTAACCTCATTGATCAAACGCTTCTCTACTCTGGCCCCATTTGGGCCTACCCTCATTGGTCATTCCCTCTGGAAATGGCCAGTGTCAGCACACCTAAAAGAAGAACCCACTGGAAACTTGAGACTGGGCAATCCACTTCTCCAACAAAAACGTATACCTTCAACTAACCAGATATTGATTGGTGCAGGCCTGAAAATATTGTTAATCATCGTCATGCAAGGTTTCTTAACTGTGTTTTGCTGAATGGTTTTACTCTAATGGTAACCCAACCAACTCAGGATAATCATTTTCTTAGTCATGTACCCAAGTATTAGCTTCATGGCTTTTAAGAGACATTCAATGTATAGAATATGTTCAACAATTGTGTGCTCATTGCAGTATAAGTGAGCCAATATTCCTTACATGGGTTATGCAAACCAATTATTAAACGTCCACCTCACATCTCTTGAATACCCTAGGATCTATTTTGACATGGTAATGTGCTTTAGAATTATTCACTGCTCTGTCGACTTCCCATCTGGCAACCCTTTGCCAATGTGAGCCACAACACACAAGGGCCTAGTCCAAGTCATTTTGCAAGCAGATATCATAAATTTGTAACTCCCATCCAGACATTTTAGTAACTGCACCAAATGTATATGTACTTATGGCATGTATTTGCTCAGTCGACCTTACTACACACTGTAGAATGAACAATTTAAATAGGCAATTTATAAATACCATTAATTATTTATCTCATTGCTGTGTGTATTATAATATATTTATTGCATTGAGAATAATTAAATACATAATACATGTATTTGCTTTTATTGTAGGCTGGACAAACTGCACTTCACATCTCATCAAAGAATGGCCACACAGATACCGTAGTAGCTCTACGGGAGAGAGGAGCTGATATCAATGCCAGGGATAAGGTTAGGTCATGAGGCTTGTGTTGTACAAGTGACGTCTAAGTAACAGATGTCTTTTCACATGTGATTTTTCATTCAGCTTGTGTGTACAGTACTATATTTAGCAACAGATGCATAATGTGTCACTTGATGACCTCAGGTGTCGGCACAATGTTTGCATATAAGGATGAGTAATTAATATTACATGTACATGTGTTTCAGTTATCATTGCAAGTGGAGCCATTGAAATAAATCAATTTGACCTGAGATCATGTGGTTGGTGAATGGGTACATAAAAGACACTTATGACTATGGAACAACATAGTACATGTATCATGAAACACATGTGCAGTGTATGTAATGCAGTTTTGTGGCACATGCAGTGTACATGTACATGTATGTCCAGGCTACATGTATGTGTAGAATATCACTCATCTTCTATTTGATGCCATGTGATCCATCCTTTAATGATACAGGATGGACAAACTGCACTTCACATCTCATCAAAGAATGGCCACACAGATACTGTGGTAGCTCTACTGGAGAGAGGAGCTGATATCAATGCCAGGGATAAGGTTAGGTCATGAGGCTTGTACATGTAGTATGGCAATACAAAACACTTAAGAAATGGACATCTTTGCTGCGTTCAGCTAGTGCATTGAATTGAACAAATAGTGATGTGTCTGCACCCTGCTTGATAATCTATACATGAACTTGTAATTGTTCTTCATAGTATTTTAGGTGGTGCCTTGAAGTGAATCCTACATCGAACTTTCTTAGCTGCTACATGTACATGTAGAACAGCACATAGACCTAAACAAATGTTTTAGAGTCAAATGGTTTGTGAATGAGATCACAATTAATGTTATTGTAGACTAATGACTATGGACAACATAGTACATGTATGATGAAACACATCAACAGTGTAGTTAGTGTAGTCCCTATTCCCTAACCAGTTTGTCCCCAGACTATGGTTCCAGTTATTATATAAAAGGTGTTCACTTCCATCATCATGGCAACGATGGTACTACACCAAACTTACTAGTCTCACATGTGTGTATGTATATTGTGTTTACCAATACCGATGCTATGAGATGCATCAAAGACCATCAAAACCACAAGATTACACACACACTAACATGCACAATCACATGAGCATAATTCTAATATATCTAATGGTTTGAATACTTTACATCTCCTCCTATTTTATTCAACCATTCTCAGTGGTTGGGTGGTCTATCACCAGATTGAACCGATGCCAATAAAAGTACTAATGATACCCTAATAATGCCAAAGAATATGTGGGAGTCAGTGTTAGGGATACAAAGGTTATTGGTCTGTGATGACCGTCTTTATCAACATGTGATAAAACAGCTCCTAAACCATACAAGCTGGCATCACATATTAAAGAGATACATGTACACTGTAGGAGCTTCTAGATCATACATGTACTTCGTAATATCTGCACAACAGCTGATGCGATCACGTCCTTTACACATTGAATGCTTCGTGACAACTCTTGGTCAATTTCCATTGTGTCCTTTCGTAACAATTCCGCAGTGGTGCCATTACTTTGTAGATAAATTGGTTAGAAACCTGTTGTAGTAGTTTACGATCACAAAAATGGATCGCAGCTGCACGCGCTATATCAGTGGGTAGAGGGGCGTTTATTTGCTTGTATCTTGTCTGCTGTTGTTTTAAAAACACTACTGGCATCTATCCTAGTCCACAGAATTCAATTTCTGTCTACACTTCTGAATGTCAAAGTTATCATTTTCTGCACAGCCTCATCTTTCATCCCACAAACCTGATGATCCCTGAGTGCATTTTCCAATAGTATTTCAAAGCACAGTGATCGGTACATCTCTGCAACGCTGTCAACTACTTCCTAATCAGCTCCCCTTTCTTCTGATCTCTCTTATATGACATCTGAATCTCTCTGCAATGTCTATCTTCCCTGGTGCTAAGTGTTTCATTACTACTTCAGATAATTTGGTGTACGGCGTATTGCTTGGTTTGTCAGGAGCGATGAGTGCTCATAGACCATTTGTTTTACATATACACGTGAGGAACAAATCTCTCCTCTTCACTTATGTCACCTCGTGTGCATCGAGGTACAATACAGTGTATATCTCCAGTCGCTCCCTGTAAGTAGTCCAATCCTCTATCGCTCCATCATATTCTTCAATCTTTCCCAGGTTTCCATAAACGTACTGTCTCCCAGCTTCTGACATCCCACCCTCATTGCCTCTATTGTGTTCACCAATACCGATGCTTCAGATACATCAAAGACTATCAAAATCACAATATCACACACATGCTAGTTGCACAATCATGCACATGAGCATAATTGTAATGTCTCACTAGAGCAGATGCAACAACACCTCCCCACCAACCACCTAGAACAACTCTGATCCCAACAATGATGAAGAAGCTACAACTCCATAAACACCATAATCAGACTCCACAATCACGGGCATAATCTGAATTTTGTTGATCTATCTCCACCCTCCTCTCCCTCCCCCAACCCTTCGTTGGTTACCACATGCCTTCTGACCCACTCCCATAAGCACCAGCAGGCCACAACACATGCTCTACCACCAGAGTGGTCACCACACAGCCCAGTCCAGCATCATGGTTATGCCATGTGTTGTACGTGTATTTTTTCTTTTACTACAAATTTTGTTCTTATCCCTTAATTCTGCATGGCTCAATAATTGATGTCATTAATATTATTGGACATTGGTACATCAACTCTGCCCTTCAGTTTAACAATTTTGATCAGCTATATCCATGCAGTGTTCTAGAGGTAAAGAGCTTTCATTTTGTTCCTATGCAACCTCCAAGATAAACAAAAATCTAAAATACATAGGCTCTTTTATTAGCACATAAATGTCAGTTGTACCATGTAAATAGGAACAAATATAATGATATTTCAAAACCAATATGACGCAGCTGTCAAGAGCTTCATTACCAACAGAGAACTTGAAACTAATAGCATCCAAAAATGTGTTGTACACTGTATTTTACTCATATGCAAACTCTAAACTCAACCAAAATCCCCCCTGATAAAAGCTAATGGATCCTTTGCTACATCAAATCAAGACAAATGCCAGTTATTAAATGAACAATAACACACAGTTTAAACACATGTACTGTAGGTTATAAAGTTTAGTTCCTTTGCACCAATAAACACTTTAAATCAGAAACTTTATCACTTCTTACATTTGAATGACAATGTGCCATTGGTTGTGGACTTGAGTTTTTACAGTGTATATTAAAGGATGCATATAAGGTTCAACTGTGCTCCATACTAATTATACAACATTGGCTATCCAATCTGAATAAACTCTTTTGCGGGCAAAGCCAATTATGACGGTACACATGTTGTGCAAAACTAAAACTGTTGCGCGTTGCAGGAAAACGTAGTTAGCAAACAACTTACACCATATGACCAAGAAACAACTGATCGATATATGTTGTTGACTGCAAAGTGTTAACTGTTTAGATAAACAGAGTGGTTTTAGTATAACATCTGCGGCACACTATTGCTCTGTTTCCCATGATAGAGTTAAAATATAGTGTACTTTATATGTACGTAATCTTAAACACAGCGATTGACTGATCATGTCAACTGTTTGCTATAGAACTACAGTAGTTAGATGTTCTAATATAGATGCCTACAGCAGTTGTTACCAACCACTTCAATTATAGAAGATTTATAAATAGTAAGTCCAGTTTAGTTTCTTGTTGGTGATTTTGTATTTCGCATGCAGTGTACATAGGATGTACATGCACATGTTGTGCTTTCAATGACCATAATGCTTTGGAATCCAATTGTGAGCTAAAGGTTGTATCCTGTTTGGCATTATGATCTTGTGCTGTAACATGTAGGATCAGAGTACTGCACTGCTCCTGTCATCAAAGTATGGCCACACAGCTGTATATTTTGCTCTACATGAGAGAGGAGCTGATGTCAATGCTAAAGATGTGGTTAGTAACTATTGTTTGTGTACAGTACATATTTGTATTAACCAGAAAATTGGTGGTACTAACATTAATTCGCTGAATGTATACTGTGCTTAATATACAGTTACATGTAGTATATGTATGCTAGTATTCGTTTTTGTAGAAGTAATATGCATTGATGCCAATGTGCACTAAAAGTTGTCTGTACAGTAGTGAGTTTTGCCCAATATTGCATTGCATACAATAAAGTAAGTACTCCTTTGGATGAAGATACATGTACTCGTTTCCACATTTTGCAGGTTATATGGTTGAGGCATGCTGTGTCGTCAAAGACAGCCGGTCGATCTAGTTGCTTGCAACTGTACCCCTTTTTTTTTCAGAATAGATTGCTAGTAGCTAATACTGCTCATCAGGTTGCTCATTCCTATGCAGATACAATCAATGTAAAACTGTTGTCTTGACCTTTAAGCATCCAGACACAATTTTAGTCTTGTACCAGACTGTACATGTAAGTAGAAGGGGGGGAGGGGGGGGGGGGACTTAACTATGCCGGAATTTTCCATAACCTGATACTGTTGTGGTAGCATATATAAAACATAGATCTGCTTTTTATTTTGAAATTGTACATCATTTTCATAAAACCAATTCATTATTTTATTGAGACAATGAAAACATTTTATCTTTCCAATTCTGTCACAATAGAAGACCTAATCCTTGTTAATCTTGCTGAGAACTTTCTGAATGTCACTGTACTGCATGTCAATGGCAGTGCAGGTGATCTTGCTGAGGCAGGCTGAGAGTAGGGAAATTCCTACCTTCCTTTTCAGCCTTAATACATCACAAATGTTGTGAAAGAGAGGAATTCTTAGCATGTCTTACCTCAACATAGTGTTTCTTTTTCATGGAGATGTCATCATAGCTGGATTCTTCCAGGAACTCTTCTATCTGCTCAAGCTTTGTGAAGCGTCCGCCCAGCTTAGTGAGGATTGCCAGGTTAGGGTTTCTCTGTTTGTCTTTGGCAATATCTCCTCGTCGTCCATGCCTGATGTTTTGAGGTCAACTTGCTTCTTCTCCCACTCCTTCAGTATCTTAGGTACAGCTCCTCCTCTTAATCTTTAGTCACCTATCAAGTCCGCAGCCTTGGCCTTGACCAGAGATGAACTGACAGCCATTCTCTCCTGAGTTCCCCTGCTATTCAGACCATAGTTCACATAGACAACAGCCCTCTCAGAATCCATGTTGTTAACTGGAAGCATTTTTTTAATCTCCTGATCTAGGTTCCTAATCATCATGAGGTTGTTCTGGTCCTAGATCGACTCCTCCCGAAACTCAAATATCTCGCCCCTCTGCTACTTGCAGTAAGTTGCTAGAATGAGGAGGAGCTCCAGAATGTTGCAAATCATCCTGCGGTACTGCCGATGACCTCCACTGTGGGCTTAAGGAGGGAGGAGGGGTAGAGGCAGCTGTTGAACCTCTCCTTGGATATGAAGGAAAAAGCACGGGTGGTAAGGTCTAGGATCAGATTTGTGGTGTTGAGGTCATTGAATGGGTGGGGATGGCCAGGGTCTCCCAGGTCGTGGTGGAGGAGGTGGTGGTCAGGCTGAAGTAGGCTCTATGAAGTGCAAGCCAACAATATAGTAATAACGACTGTGGCCAACACCCTCATGTTCTTGAAGCTGTGGGTGATGCAGGCCAGGCTGTTGGTGATGTTGGTGAACGTGGAGAGGAAGTTGGAGACATACATGAGCAGGGTGACCGGGCAGTGTACACCATGGAGTTGAAGCACTCCTTCTAGAGTCTATTGGCTGGGTGATAAAAAAATCTTAGTGGGACAAATGGTGATGTCAATTTGCTTGAACAGCTTCTGGAGGCACCTGGTGAACATGCAGACAGAGTGTACCGGGCAGAAGAGGTGATAGGGGGGTGTGATCAGTCTCCAGGGCAGCAGACACCATGTCAAATTGTGAGTGGTGGAGTCAATCGTAAAGTTGCCAGAGATGTTTGGAGGAAACTCCACTGACCGCACTGAGTATGGTGAATGTGCAGTTTGAGATCCTTCAGGTTCTCCCTTGACTCTGAGGAGAGGCAGAGGGTGGGGAAGGGTAGAACTTCCCAACTATGTGACCCCCTGGACTGTATGAGCAATTGATTAACAATAATTATTAGTAGCAGCTCAAACCAGTTTGTTGAGTGGGTGGGCCACAGCAGTTTTTCATCTGTGATACTGGAGTAATGTTTATTTCCGGATGTTACCACTGTCTAGGGTTTAATTTGATAACACGGTTTCTTGTTTCAAATGTAATATTTTGGACTCAATTTGGTACCGCGTTGATTTTTTTCCCACCATAGTCAGTTTCAATGTGATTTGATGCCATCCATAACAATCTTTTTCTTCTGTGTTCCATTCTTGAACGACATGTTTCTTAATTTTTCCCCTTTTAACATGGTTTGAGTCAACACACGGTTGCAAAACCAGCAATGAATACATATGAAAAAAGTTAAGATATTTTAGACCTGAATGTTTCACTTAACCACTCCTTGTTTTTACAAGATGGCTCCTTCCACCTTGGAGACAATGATTGCAGTACTGAAGAGCAAAATTCCACGGGCCCTAACTAAGGAACAATAGTTATATAAACATTCTTGTCACATACAACTGAATGCAAGCCGAAGATGCGAAAGAACAATTGACTATAATCCGGGGCAGAAGCCTACAATTAACTGGTATATGTAAAGCACATTGTTAATCATCCATGGATACTATACATGGCTGTCCAACCAAAATAGTGGTCTATCGTGATGTTCTCAATGGAATTGGCACCATGAGCAGTTGGTTTCTCTAGCCATGCCACCTGCCAATAACCATCCTAAACACCAGCATGTTCCTAAGTCTAAGGAGCTGAGCGTATGCTTGTGCAGCTGTCCCAAATTACTTAATTGTTCCTACGCAACTTTGGCTTGCATTGAGTACTATGCGATGAGAATGTCTAACTTTGTTATGTCAGTTAGGACCCTAAGCCTGTTGTGCTTCAATATGCTCCAAGGTGTTCTCCATGGATGTACTGGTGGTCATCTTTTAATGGTGTATAAGCAAAACATCCGGGTTTAAATTAAAACAGCTAAATGGGTTAAAAAAAGTTATTAATAAAATGTAGCTCATGCATGAATGGAACACAGAAAAAAGATGCTGAAAGTTGTTGTGGTTCAAATCGAATAGAAACTGATCACGGTGAGAACATATCAACTCGGTAGTGAATCGAAAAAATCATAACATTGATACTGTAAACAGTGATGAAATCCGAGGAAAACATTGCTTCAAAAGCACAGATGATAAAGCGCATGGACCTTTATATTGCAGCATAGATTTACCGTCACATCATAATATAATTCCTCGAATGCTGTCACAGATTTTAAATATTTTTATAAAGTCATGAAGTTTTGGATCTTAGTTTTGCATTTGCAGAATGGACACACCGCAGTGGACCTTGCAACAATCAACTACCACCCAAATCTATTGTTGGAATGCAAGTCACAAGGGGCTTTGTTGAGAGCTGCAAGTGAAGATGGGGACACATCGATAGTACAGAAGCTTCTTAATGAAGGTGCAGATGTGAATTCACGTGATATAGTAAGTAGTATTGTGCATAATGCTTACTTACTTTGTATGTGCATCTACATCTTGTCAAGAATAAGCTTGTGAAACGTTATGTATCTTTTGTGGCTAGAAATAATGTGCTCCATTAAGATGCATTAAAATGTACACTGTCCATCATGTTAGAAACGATGTACGCTGGCCTAATGCCCTGCATACATGTACATGTACATGGCTCATTAACATCCATTTAGGAGGAAAGCAGCTTTGCTTGAATGGCACAGTATTGAGACCTAAATACATCATTCCTTCCACCTGTACTAATAACAAAAGCCTGGAATACATGTGATAAACTATGTACATTCTGTGTGCACATACTGTATCCGTGTTTATGCATAAACAAACAGTTTATTTGGTGCATGTATGTGTTGAGAACAAAAACATAGGCATCCATAAACAAGATTTTCTTCAAAATAGTCAATAAAGTCTTTCTAGTGAATTCTGTATTTGTTGGTTTATTGTAATAATTATCTTGATCTGATATGTACACATAATATAATTCATTATGTGTTACTACAGCTTGGACGTACTGCACTCCATGTGGCTGGTAATGTTGAGACTGCAAGAGCTTTGATTGCTGCTGGTGCTGATTTAAATGCAAAAGATGAGGTGAGGGTAAAAGCTTGTCAGTGGCAATAACATTCACGCAGAACAACCAAGTTAATTTTGCACACCATCTACTGTTGTACATTTGCAAAAACAAGAGTTTTAAGCCTTCAGATATGCAACGCAGGGTAATATCAATTGTGAAACAATTGTGGTGGGTCTTATGATATCTGTGGTCTACATTACAGTTTGACCATTAGTCCAGGGATGGGGCTAGTCTGCACCATTCTTCTTGCACGTTTTTGTACATAGATGAACTCATGGTATGCTGCATGGTGATAGGAGCTAAGAAATACACTGTAGTGTATAGGTTTACAAATATATGTACTGTTCTGAATTGGCGCTAATCGAGTGGTAGGCCTATTCTCATGCATCATGGCCACCATGCAAACTATACAAAGAACAAGCTACTTGAAGCCGTGAATTCGGAATGGACAGTAATGCAATTCCGGCCTTTGCCGTAAAAAGCGTGTCACCTAAATATGCAACATGCATGTAGACACTGGGTAGAGTGCTGCATTTGCCACATAGGCACCAGGAAGTATTACCATTACTGCCTAGTGGTTCCTCACCATCTTTTTCATCAGTTCACAATTCTGACAAGTGCCCCAGAAGGTTTGAATTGATACGGAGCCACCCCAAGGACTATAGGCAAGCTCTTCCATGCATGTTACATAACAGACCAGTGGCATAAAAAGCCCAAACACTTATGTCATGGTTTCAAATAATATCGAACTCAGACCATTACATAGAAATGCAGGAACACACTGTGTGAAGGTGGAATATTCAAATTTGACTTAGTGCAAGAGGTACTATTTAGTTAAAAAACATTGTGAGATAATTCCATATTAAAGAATATTTCAATTCATTAATGATTGAGTTATGCGACATCTGTACGGTTTGAAGAAATTAAATTACTCACCACTCGAGTTCATAAGGCGAGTTCATCATTGTTAATTGGTAGTACTGTTATTTGCTTCTACATTATTTTATCTACATGTAGCTACAACTAACAGAACTATAGTTCACTACATAGTTTCAATTTGAATGTCCGTCATTTGAAGAAGCAGGTTTTATGTCACTACGGTAAATAAATTAGCATATTCTCTAATTCTGTTGTGGACATAGATTGTTTAATATTTCAATACAACTTAATTCACTGCATGTACGTCTATGTATATTTTATACTCATAGCATGATTATCCACAATTACTTGCTAATAGCATGATGCTCTAGAATAATTCTCTGCTATACCATTGTAGTGGGTGGGAATAGCATGCTACTTTGATTGACAATAGTATATAATCAGTATTACAATCACACCACTCCACATGTTTTTAGGGTAGTGTTGCTCCTAGCTACTTTGCAGTCATGCAGGGTAGAACTGCTGTTGCTCAAGAATTGACTTCTTTAGCATGGAATCTAGGTAAGTTAGAATCCAAAATGTACATGTGCATGTATAATGAATTCTATAACTATACAATACTGAACATGATGCCGAATTTTATCTTTAGTTACAATTTGCTACTCTCTGTGGTACAGTAGTCTAATGACATTGATATGGAATTAATGCTGTAATTAAGTATTGAAGGGATGAGTAGGTCTGTAATATAAAAAAGTTTCCTTTTGATTTCTCATACTTAATGTATGCTTTAATTAATTTAACACTTATTATTTATATTGTTCAGGCATTCTTACTGTCTTTTGTTTCTTAATCAACTACAGACTCAAATCATATACTTTACTCTTAACTGTTACAAATTACTGTACTACCTCATGTTGATCGGAACTAATGCAGTGCAATTAGAGTCAGTTGTGATAAGGTTTTGTCATGTACTAATTGTATTTGCTATGTTCTCTCTCTTTCAGATTCAGATAAGGTGGTGAGTATCCTTTTGAAATATTTGCTAACATTTGACATAATTCTTTGGACAGACCAGAGATGTAGAGGACACTATGAACAATGATACTGCTTTTGAAGTCAATTTTGATGATTTTCAATCAGACCTGGATGATGACCAAATTGTTTTGAATGATGAAACACAAACACCACGTACGTTGGATATACCATGTCAATACTGCTTTGAAGTTACCTTTGATGGTTTTCAATCAGAATCTGATGACCAGGATGATGATGAAATTTCTTTGGATCATGAAACACAAGCAACAGGTATGTTGAACATGCCATGTGGATATTGTATATGTACAGTTTCTATCGTACAGTAATTATTTTGGAGTATTGTATCCTTGTCGAATTAAAAAACCCAAAGTATATACTTTTTTCATGCAAAGCTTAATTATTTATATTAATTTTATACACCATCACTGTAAAATTTATAATCATGTGTACAGTACAGTCTATTAAGTTCATATTGCATACACTGTAAAATTACATTACAAGATGTCAGCACAATTATCAAATTGGTGCAGCCATCGACAGTATTCATGTGCACCAAGTATTTTATAAGGGTTCTAGTGGATTTAATGAATTGTATATGATGGCTAAGGGTCCAGAACTGAGCACAGCGCTAAAAGTATATATTTAAATAGATTCTACTCTGATTTGCTCACGTGACCATAGCCTACTTATTGCTGTCAGAATAACGTTTTGGAGAAATAAACTATTTAAGTTTTGTGTTTTATTTGCAATTGTGCAATATTAATATTACATTTGTGAAAGCAAAATATACAAGTATTATAGACAGCAATAAGCATCACAAATGTAGAAATGTATCCTGCTTTCAGCACAGGCGAGGTCAGGTTGTGTGTTCGCATACACATTGATTAAACGAGGAGCATGTGGAAAATCTATGGCGACACTGAAGCCAACTCATGACAGTGGGATATGGTTTGACAGCATATCTTCTAAATACGTTTAAGCCTCTCTGCCCATGCAACCAGCAGTAAAGAAAACCAATGGACTAATTCATAAATTAATAATCACCCAAATCCGAAGCCATGGTGGCAAAAAGCTTGTTGATTAGTCATGGAATGACCCTACACATTCTACTGTGTACTCTTTAGCCACTGCTACACATGAAACAACTTACAGGTGCTATTTTAAATCAGGAAATGGTTTAGATTTCTATCTACATTTTAAAAAAAAGCGTTAGAAGATATATGTCACATCATTACGCACCATTTTTGGTTCAAATTAACATAGCATTGAATCAAGCATTAATTCCTTTGGCTTCTATGCTTATCTATATTGATAACAACAACAAAAACTAGCTTCATCGTAAGCTGTCTAAGCGATGCACGGTGATGTAGCAAAAAGTGATTAATGAATACAAAGTAGCTGATGCTCAATCACATTTTATAACGAAAACACCGAAAATATGTGCCAGTACTTGCAAATTGGCGCAAATAAAGAAATTGATCTAGTCATCATCATATCAACTCCACTTTAAAACGATTGACGTACATCGTAGTTTTAAATGAGGTAGGATTTTGTGTAAATAAAAATATTTGTGGCTAATGGAAACTATCCTAAATACATGTCTCTGTGACAATCCATGCATATTGGTAAGCTGGATTGATTATCAGGGCCATGATTGATGCATACAAATACAGCGCAACTTGCAAGCAATGTGTAATTTTGCATATTGCAATGTTGTCACACACCTTGACCATTTGATTCATTTGTAATTTTCCTCACAGTGGCAAAGCAGTTGTACGAAGAAGCCCTGAAGTTTGGCTCAGTGAAACTGTCTATTATCAAATGCCTAGTGCTTGGAATAGCAGGTGTAGGGAAGACATGCCTGAAGAGGCTCCTGCTAGAACTACCCCAGAATATAGATGGACCAATTGGTCGAGTCAGCACAGGACTGGCTGATAATCCCATTCAGGCTTTGGTGGGCTCTGTCAGCTCCATACTAGCTAGTGTTGTTGAGGGAGATACAGGAATGTGGGAGGTTTTGGATGAAACCAAACTAATGAAAGTCATTGCAAGTGCCTACCAGGTGAATGCTTCACCTCCTGCCACACCTCCTCCAGCTCCAACAATGCCACGAGTATCAATACATGAATATGTGCGTGGCAGCACAGAATCCCATAGCCATCATGTGCCCACAACATCTCCCCCCAACAATTTGCAGGTAGCCTCAGAGAATAAGCCTCTCTACGACCCAGCCATTCAGGAGATAGATAGTCTTATTATTGAGGTGTTTAAAAGCAAAATATTAGATTGGAAAGAACTGAATGTGAAATTGGTTCACTTCATAGATAGTGGTGGTCAACCTCAGTTTCATGAGCTCCTACCAGCATTTGTTCAAGATTTGTCTGCAATCCTTTATGCTGTAAACCTCTCAGAACCCTTAGACCACCATCCTATGATCCATTTCTATGGGCAGGACTGCAAACCCTTGGGGGAACCATACCAGTCCCCATCCTCACACAATCAAGTTCTACATCAGTGTGTGAGGGCCACATACACTGGAGATGTCCATCCTCAGGTGTTTGTAGTGGGCACACACAGGGATAAGGAGAATGAATGTTTGGAGAAGAAGAAAGACAAGGATATAATAATTAGACAAATTGTACCACCAGAATGCCTAGTGGAAAAAAATGAGAGTGAGGTAATTTGGGATGTTAATGGGTTTAAACCAGATTTGAATGACCAAGGTGTTGCAAATCATCTTAGACAAGCAATTGTGGGTCACTGCATTAATGATGCTTCCTCTCCTCCTCTTCCCATGAAGTGGTTTGTTCTGGAGATGCAGATAACAAGGTCTGCTGTGCAGGGTGTTTTAAGCCTGAGTAGGTGTCGTGAGCTAGCGCAGAGGTTAGGTATAGATGAGCGAGGCTTGGAAGCTGCTCTGCAGCACATGGTCAAATACAATATCTTTCTGTGGTACCATAAAATAACTGAGCTTAGTAATGTAGTGATCTCAGATCCTCAGGTCATACTCAAGATCATCACAGATCTAGTTCAATGTAAGCATAACCTTGCTGAACTGAGTAATGATGAAGGTATAAAAGGCATTTGGCGCTCCAAATTTAAAAACCATGCAATTGTCAGTCATGACTTGCTTTTGCATGACCACTTTAAAAAGCATTTCATGGAAGGTGTTTTTACAGTGGAGCATTTTACTGCACTGATGTGTCATCTCTTTATTATGGTAGACTTGAAAGGTGGTGACTTCCTGATGCCAGCTCTTGTAGATCCGATTGGTGGTAAAAAGATCTGTTGGTCCAAGAGTCAACTAGTTGATCCACTCTTAATCTGTTTTCCTAATGCAGTTGTACCATGTGGATTATTCAGTTGCTTAGTGGCTTTCTTACTGACGAAGTGTTCTTTAGTGGAAGACAAGAAGGTCCCAGTTTGCTTATATAGAGATTGTGTCTCATTTAAAAGTGATGAATCTCTTACTCAATTCACCATTATTGATTCGGTTATCTACATTGAGGTACACCTTAATCAGGAAGAAGGCTGGAGCAAGGTAGAGGACTGCTGTGAAGCATGTCTTGAAATTAAACAACTCATTTGTGAAGGCATAAAGAGAGGTTCTGCAGTGCTCCACTACAGTGGTTGGGAGGACTTGAAGTATGGTTTTATCTGCTCCAGTGAGTCATGCAGAGCTGTAGCTATAGTACCTCGTGCAAAAAATGTAAACAAAGCATCATGTTCCCATTGTCCAATGACCATGAGCTTGACCAGGAAGCACACTGTTTGGTTCTCAGTAAAACAACCGGCTTTAGGTATGTTACAAAATATATAAATTCATGTTTTGAATTGAATTATCGAACCAGGTTGTTGTGGGTATATAAATAACCTGTATCGTATAAGTTAGAGAATGATATCTCAAGTTCTTTCGTAAAAATAGTTCATATTTGCGTGCAATTGCAATGTACTCACCATATGCCATTAATAATTGGAATTATTCATGCACATTCCCTTTTCTCTTCTGGCAGCTGATCAAAGCCCTACACTTGCTGAACTGCAGACTTTCTCTGTTAATGGAGAATATGTTCACATCATGGTTGATGTGGCCGACAAATGGGAACAAATTTGTGTGGCATTAAACCTTGATCCCGAAGGGAGAATGTTGAAGAAAATAGAGCGTCAATTTCCCAACAGACCTGAAGACTGTTGTAGAGAGATGTTTAAAAAATGGCTGAAGACTAAAGGTGCTTCCTGGAAGTCATTAATTGTGGTCCTTGAATCCAATGAGGAATATGTGCTTGCTGAACTTGTAAAAACCTACATAGGCTTTGCATAAGGTAAATGGTGAAGGATTGAAGGAATTCAATACACTTGTACAGGTGTAGGTTCCCTTAAGTGTCAAACTCTTGCTAACAATCATCATTTGTCTTAGGTTAGTGTACAGTACATCATGTTGTGTGAGACGTCAAGCTATGAAGGCAATTCTGTAGTTCTAGCTTTGAAAGTACAAGGAAGTGTATTCTTGTGTACATTAACACCCTGTACCTGGTACATAAACACCCTGTACCATTATTCAATGTAATGGTAAAATAACTGCAAAGCATAGTGCAAAGCATGCATTTATTACATGTTACAACATTGATGTATGCGCTATTTGAAGGTGTAGTAGTGCTATACATTTAGCTGTATGCTTCACAACAACAAAACTATCACATTTGAGATGTGTTGTTTTATCCTTCATGAATCAAGAGACTTTCAGACACAACGTCCTGGGTTCGTTATTATTTATAATCGTTCAATTACAGGATCAGCAATAACAGTCGGCTGTTGAAAGGTTTTCGAACAATACCAGAGAGATGGAACTCAATTAGAAACACTGTAATGTGTTAGGTATTGATAATTTGAAAGAGTATCACATAATCTGTTTATGTAGACCATTTGTTTGACAATTTGAGTCTCTGTGCATTGAAATTAATTTTTTATGACTGTTGTATTTTAGTTTGTACAAACATTACCATTTCATCTTTGAAGGAGAGTCATATGTAAACACACATATACACATTTCAAGGTGTAAAGTTGCTACTCACATATGTCTGTGTTGCCAAATAACACATAGTAAGTTTACTGTACAATACGGTATTGTATTTCATCTCTGTCACGGGCTTTTTTGAGTCCCTTTTCGTGCAGGTCTAGCATTTCAGTGTGTATTTCGTTGAATAGGAACCATCCTTAATGATCCTTCAGCTTCTCTCCATACCATGCAAAGCCTGAAAACAATTTAATGCATTGAGATTATTACAGATCTGAAAATCTCATTTTAATACCTGAACATGCACATGTATATGTGTATAGGCTGTTGACCACATTAAATATGTAGGTACAGGTTCAGGTCAAAAGGTTCTGTTAGTGTTGTGCATTCAGGTTAAAAACTACTCTTTATGTAGTGCATTACAATACAAATAGTTTTTTTTGGCCTGTACCAGTGTGCTTATAGTGAAACTGAATATACATGTACATAAATCTAACACTCTAAAACATATGTACAGTATACATTACACTTTAACAAAGTTGGTTTATAATGTGATCTTGTAGGGAATCAAGTGGGCAATGGTACAACGATCATGACACACAAATACACACAATAGCAGAACATTTCGATATAAAACCAAAACCCAAAACAGCCATACTGGAGGAGAATCATCCTGACCATCAGAAATCATTGAAGCAATATATTTCAATACAACTGTGCATGGCTGTTACCAAGATCTCCTGAAGTACATGTAGGGGGACCAAAACAACTAATGATGCGGACAAACCATGTTCTACTTCCAGACCTTCATACCATAGGCTTTCTTTGTGTTAGTTGCAAGTTCATTTATGTACTGTACACTCATAATGCATCTTGTACCACTGGTTGTATGGGATTCCAATTGGTGATGATTTTTCATATCCGGATCCGCTAGCAAATTCCCTCGTCTTGTTGTACCTGATAGTACACAAAGATAATGGTATTTTGAGTGACATCCTTTACTTTGAATGCACGTGACAGTAATTTCTCTTCCTTTTTTGCCATAAATATATCAAGTTGCTGCAAGCAAACACGTGGTGAAAGTCATGTGCTATAAAATCGAGTCAGGCATGGATTAGATGCAAGGCGTGCACTATGCACGGTTTAAACTAGTAGTACTGTGCTGCGTACATAGAAAAAATAAAATTAAATTAAAAAATAAAAACACAGCAGTCGGAAGAAAAAGAAATTCAAACCCTCCCTACTCTTTGTTAGTTCGCACGTGCCAAAAGCTACGCTGCATGTACGCGCATAATACACAAATGCCTACGATCTTACATGTACCTGTGGTTATCAAAATTCCAATATTTGTTTAACAAATACACAAATTTAGATGGACCGAATTCCCTAGGGAGTTGGGTCCAGCGGGGGACCGTTATCCTTAGGGATTACGGTCCTCTGGACTGAAAATTTGCCCCGGACCGTGACACCGGAATGCCATTGATCGATGGTGGAAGAATTGCAGCACAATGAGCCCTGACTATCAACGCATATAAGCCCGTTTGTGCTCCTCCGCTGTAAAGTGTGGCATGAAGTGGTTAATAACCCCAGTGAGCTGTCCAGACGTGACGGCATCTTTTGCCCCCACAGCAGAACCAACAAGGATTCCTGCTAAACCGATGCGGGTGTACCGCAACCCTACTGGAAGTGACTACAGTTAGGACAACCCAAGAAGATCAACCAGACATCACCAACAAATCCACAGGACTGGAGACAATTTCGCCTCTCAATGATCTGTGAAAGATTTCAAGGCTAGCGGGGAGGTGTCATGGTCATGGTACTTATCAGGATTCTTGATAGTTCCAGAACATTCCTGCCTATTATTTAACACCCTAAACCACGTGTTCGTGTCATTCATTTTGTTCTGCCTGTTTTAGCTAGAGTTAGTTTTTGTGTAGTTGTGCCTGTATTGCCATTCATTTCAATCCTGAGTGCTGAGAAACACGACAGGTTGTGTTCACATGCAGGTTGATTAAACGAGGAGCATGTGGTGGCTGAGCGTAGGATGGAAAATCCAAGGCGACACTGAAACCAACGCATGACAGCGGGATATTTTTTGCTGCTAGCATTTCTCCCAAATACTTGGAGGATGTTGTAGCCTCTCTGCCCATGCTGCCAGCAGTGGAGATAACCAAAGGCCACCATGTTCAATGTCTAGGTTATTGTTCATTGTATTCCTGATTTTTGGCTGACTCTTGCATGTTGTCTGAACACAGTGGTGAGGTCTTTTGAACGATAACTAAGAGCATTTTTGTCATAAACCTTAACATCAAAAAGGCATCCTGAGTTGTGTTTCAAACACCGCATGCCTTGATGCCAAGACTAGCCTCATTAGACACATTTGCGGAATGATGGTGAAAGGGCTCACCAGATAAGGGCTATAGAACCATAAAATTTATAAATCAGATCATGCAGCTCAATAGTTATGGGTTACCAAAGTTTTGAACTTTTGCATCATCTTGTTGTTTACTAGTTTGACCAGGGCTGTTTGTAGAGTCTGATTGAAACGCTCAGTAAGCCCATCAGTTTGTGGATGGTAAGCTGATGACACACAATGTTCAGTGCCTGTCATAGTACACCTCTGCTTGCACGGCATTAACAAACTCACAGCCTTGGTCTGAGATAATGACCTCACAGCAACCAAATCTAATTGTGAATACCCAGTATGATTCAACATTCAACATGTGCTCAAATGAATAATAGCATGCACATTACACCGTTGGAAAAATTAGCGAGTTATAGTAGGCCTACCATATGGGCTTGTCAATAATAATGAAATGTACATCGGAACTGTTAAAGTACACCGAATAAAAACCTCCGTATATTGTATAAATGTAAACTACTAATGAAAATAAATGGCTGATATGCTAAACCAACAAAATAATTACACTAAATCAATGCAACAAAGCTAAATATATATTTAATTACAGTATAATGACAATCCATTTAAAAACTCACCGGCACAATAATTCAAAATAAAATATGCTACCCCTACAGCTGTTTTGTCAAGTAGAGCACTAGCTTCTGGTCACTTGCTGAAGTAATCTACTAAAGAAACAATGTATTTGTTACCCTTCTTTGTAAGTGGCAATGGCCCAATCAAGTCTATTCCTACCTGTGAAATACAGTTTAATAATAAAAACTATTAGACATAAAATGTTACAGTTCAACCCACAAAAGCACAGCAATGTATCTCACTTTATGCCACACTTGTGCACGCACAGGAATAGGGTGGAGTTTGGCATTGCTCTTTGCAAACTTGGGATTCATTCGTTGACACAAGTGATAAACTTTCACAAACTCCTTGATCTCATCATACATATTGCGCCAATAAAAGCGTGTACAAATCTTTTCTAGTGTCTTGTCGCGACCCAGGTGACATCCTATTGAAAATAGACGTTACAGCGGCGACGGAAGCTATTATAAAGTGGTGCGGCCAATGAATAATAGATGAGCATGCAGAATATTATACGCGCAAACATGACAGATGTATCTAGTTATGAGCAACAATTACAAATCATACATGTACAGTATAGAAGTCTTAATCAGTTAACGTAAACTTGCCAAACAATGTCTGGCGGTGTTCGGAACCGCGAATAAATTCATTACCTAGCTCCACTCAATTGATTTTATCTGTCAAATTGCTACATGTTGAACGAACAATATCATCGAGTTGTTGTGTCATCGTTGTTCGTAGAAAGGTCTTGACTCTACGCAACGCACTAAATGATCTCTCGCTTGTAGCATTTGTGGCTGGCATGACCAATATCAACGAAACCAGGCAATGAACTTGTGTAATCAAGGCCTTTTGGATTGGTGATAGCTTCTTTATAAATTCAACTATAGAACTCAGATCATATGCAATGCTTGACTGTGGCAAGCTTTTTCTCCAACTTTGCCTTCAAGCACGTGTAACATGACACGCTGTCATTTTCCTCACGATAATGTAGCCACGGCCACTTGTCAAACCAGGCTGTTTGAAAACTTCTTCTCACAGCACTTTTCTTGCCAAACTCTCGTTTTGGAAAGTGAAAGGCCCTGGGCTGGTGTGGTATTTCTAGGAAAATACTGTCAGTGTCACTGACACTTTGACAAGAACTCGCATCCATCTTGCATTGCTTGAAGAGCTAGCAGCTGTCTCAAATTGACACAATAAGTGGTAATTGAACGCCGGCCGCCGATCGAGGTTACAATTATAATTAATAACTAATGAATTATTAATTTCAGCCGTAAAAAGTGGTGCGGCCATGGCCGCAGTGGCCGTAGCGGTTCCGTCGCCATAGCCGTTATGACGACACCCCAGTAGATGAAATACCCAATCCAGGCGAAATAGATTCGTTTCGCAAACCTGCCGCCAATCCATTATGACACGACTCCATGACGCGCTTTTTCTCCTCATCACTTCTAATCTATGCCTGATGGGAGAGGTTGAAGGAACGGAGTACTTCAAGCTGTACCATCATGAACATCACTAGATTTGTCTGCTCTACCCTGGCCACACCCCTTCCCCCTTATTAACTATTCATTTCATCCCCCAACCCTTCACAGGATTTCTGTATATGCACCTGATTACTAACACACAGCTCTGGATTACAGCATCCACTGCATGTCTACAGCACAGTACAGTACATGTTCTCAAGCAACTTGTGTTACAAAAATACACAACATACAGTACCACCCTGATGTGAGGATGCAGGTCTGGAGGGGGAGGGAATGGGAGAAGGGGTGTGGCTGGGGGAAAAGAGGGCTGAGTCTCTGGATCTTTGCTGCTGAGCAACGGTTGGCAGTGATGGGTGGGGTGCTGGAGGCAGGTGTGCTCTGTTTGGAGTGTTAATATGTCTTGGTAACAAACGCAACTTGCAATGTTTTTCCAACATTTTCATTCAATTGGTTTGGGCTCCTGCACATTAAAGTGTTGATTAGAGGGAGAGGGAAGGAGATGGTGAGGGGAGGAGGAAAAGGAGGGGAAGAATGGATGGTTTGGAGAGGTGACGGAAGAGAGGAGGGGAAGAGGAGGATGAGGAGGAGAAGTAAAGGAGTAGGAGGAGGAGAGGAGAGGAGTGAGATTGGAATGCACAATATGAGGTGTGAGATTACCTTTTCTTTTGAAGGCATTAGGAAGATGTGATTGAAGATACATGTACCCTCCGATCCGGAGGGGTTCTTGGCTACCAGGGCAAAAAGGCACTTCCTGGCATCAGCAGTGCAGTATACGATTCGAGTCATTGCATGCGTCATGACCAGTCTCTGTGTGTGGATGAGATCATGCAGTCACATGACCAATTACATAGCCAGCTCTGTGATTATGAGATATTTGCAATCACTAATCACACAAGGAGGACCATAGCTGGGACATACATAATTAGCTACTGATCAAAACACTTTTCTGTCATTTGAGGAACGAAGTAGACAGAAAATATGCTCCCAGTGGAATATGGAGGCACAGCCTACATGTTGAAGTTGTTGCATGCAGTGTGTGATAAGAGTATGGATCATGTACAGTGTAGTGTAAGGAGGGTGGTGTGGTGTGTGGTTTGTGTGTGTGTGTGTGTGTGTGTGTGTGTGTGTGTGTGGTAGATATGACAGTGCTACTGCTGTGACGATCTTGGGTCCTGCAATTCTATCACACACATACAGCTGCCAGTCTCATTCCAAACACAACATGCATTTCATTCAGAGCCTCAACAAACACAACATTATCTGCTGTATGACTGATCTAGAGAATGTTGCAAACCTGCTTTGTAATTGGCAAGCACACACACACACACACAACAAAGCTGCACACACACACACACACACACACACACACACACACAATGATAACAGTGTGCACACTGCCTGCTAGCACATGCAGCTCATCTTACCCAGCTATACAGAATAGACAGATAGGTGTTATTGTGGATGTAGTCTGGATAAGCCACCATTCGACTGATGGCATCAGCCTGATGAGAAAGACCAGGTGGAGTCATGCAATGTGATAAAGCAATGACTACCATAGGCCCAGTATCAAGCAAACAGTGTACAATACACATACTGCAACTGTACAGAAACACAGTACAGGTACACTGTAGTTACAGCTGTGTGCATACATGTACAGTATGTACTGTATCATGTACTGTACATATTATTCCCGTCTGACAATGATCCAGATACATTATACATGTACCTGGTGTTCCCAAATCAAGGCAATGGTTTTAAAATTATATAACTCAGGTTTGAAATTTATTAATCACTTGATTTATTTTATATGCATTAAGTACATGTAGTTAGACAAATACTATTAATTGAATTAGATTTAGATTGTTGTAACAGGTGAAGTCATACATGTAACAATCATATATGTACATATATTTAAAGCCCTCTAGTGTAAGTTATTCATGATGAAGGTTAGCTAATTAAATTATGCATAAGTAGTGCAATATATGAATATGCAGGAAACAGGATTAATTTCAGGTTCAATATTAAGTTATTAAATTTTAACTCATGTAAAATTTATCCAGTTTGAATATCTATTGGATGACTAATTTTAATAACGTTTACACTACGAAATACCACCATTTTATTCGGTATTTAAATTATGTGACAGTGAGTTGTAAAGTCAAAGCCATTAAAAACTTTGTGGTTTTACGTTTGACTAATTAAATG
Organism: Ephydatia muelleri; assembly: GCA_013339895.1. NCBI lineage: Eukaryota > Metazoa > Porifera > Demospongiae > Spongillida > Spongillidae > Ephydatia > Ephydatia muelleri. The sequence goes on along the minus strand of JABACO010000008.1, from coordinate 4,325,925 downwards.
CAAATGAAATGAAATAATTTTTGAAAAGTTAATTCAGTTTATGTGTAGTTTATGAATCCTCCAATTAATGACAATTTGTCTGCATTATTCAGGGATTTACCGCTCCCACCCCCTATCCACCCCCTACCCACCCCCTGGTTTGCCTCTAATTTGACTAGCCCACCCCCTGGTTTACACATGCCATGTCAAATAAAACTGCATGGCATGCCATTTAACAGTGCAGAGGGAAGACTTTTATTTTTGCACACTCCCTATATTCCGAAACCCACCCCCTGTTGCAAACTTGGCGGTAAATCCCTGTTATTGCATGTACATGTATATCACATTAATTAACTATATTATCTATTAAAGGTAATCTTATTATAATAACGCATTTCGCATTTGCCGTACAGGTGTATATATATTAATTCATTTATATTAATAATCCTATTAATACAATTACAACTGTTGCCTTTATTTGCAAACACTCAGCATTACAAACACTGACAGACGAATGAAGGCAGAAACAACATCAGGACCACACCTTAGCCATACATGCTGCCTTTGTCTGAGCATCAAGTTAATCAAGGCTGCCGACTTGCGACTTGAATGCTGCTACAATGCTGCTTGCCATTTCAGACACAACTTCCTGATAGAACAAGAGAGTGGAACACATCCATCACCACACATGTACAGCAGTACACATACACAAGCACATGCAAGCATGTTATGCACAAATGTACAGTACACACATGATACAGGATTACCACTTGATGACATGCACATGCATTACAGTGTATAACACATAACTGTATAGTGGAGGACGATTGTACATGTACATGTATCATGTACATGTATGTCTATAGCTACATTGACACAATACTGTACATGTACATGTATGTGCACTGCCCAAAGACAACACTAAACTAATGCCACACACAAGTTCATGATCTCTATTGCTATTTAGAGAGCACCTATAGTACTGAGAGGTGTCCTTCCATTCCTACAGTCATGTCATGTACTCTACACGTACACTGCACACTACACCAGCACACATTACTTTTACTGCACAAGTGCACACGTAGCGCATGCTGTACGTGACTAACCTTAGAGCCAGCGGGAAGCACAGAGTCAGTATAAGGTCTGGCAAGAGCCATTGGCATTATGCTCTGGGCCACTTGAACACACGTTGCATAGCGCTGGGGCTGGACTTACAGCCCAACCTTACCACGATAGACGCCATATGCATTGAGATAGTCCTGGCCAAGGTAGGGGAAGTACTGGAAGATGAACTGCCACATGGCATAGTTCTCAAGGGTGCTGGAGGAGCAGAAGGCAGAGACATACATGCATGTTTGTAATGATCTGTGCGGCACAAGGACATGTACATAGATACACTGCTGTGGCCAGAATGTGGACCATATTGTGTACATTGCATGAACATGTGCAGTAGCAACAGCAATCCATGTTCAGTAGAATGTTGAGTGAGAACTACATGTAATTGGATTTGTGGTACAGGTACATGGTAACATAAAATTGTACAGGGTTCAGCTGTATATGGTCTGAAATATTTTCACTCTCCCCATGCAGTGGCTTAATATATGGAGTGTAATCACACAGACACTAGTCCAACATTACTGCATGTAGCAAACTTACGCATTGCTGGTTTCATTGAGCAGGTTGGTCAAATTGGTGAAATAGCTAGGTTGCCTGACAATCACAGTTTGGTTAGGAGAAATGGAGCTGTTTATTGAGTTGAATGTCCAGTTCAAACTAGTCAACCAGTCAAACTAAAATACATGTAGAGGTACACAGTAAGGTTAAAATACATACACAATGTGTCCACAGTCATGCAGACCTCAAACCAGTAGCTACCATGTGCATACAGTATATACAGTACTATAGCAACATGTACTGTACATGCACTGGTACATGTAGCTACAAAGAAGTGTACAATGTATTACAGAGATTTACAGAGACATAGAGCTGTACATGCATGGATGAACTCCACTACATATATGAAGTTGGGCCCTCTCTGTGCTGTTTGGGAAGTTACCGCACTTCAAGCATTCCTCCATCCCCTTCCACAAAATATTGTACAGTGTATCATAAAATATGTGCACTTATTACTTCCTGAATGAACCCATAAACGTAACAGACACAGACCTGATTTTGCAGCAACACAATTCCACATGTTACATGCATTTTAATACTAGTACATTCTACATGAATTTTCACCACAAGCTGGTTAGTCCTGTTAGTGACACGTACATGTACAAAATACCACATAAACATCCAGTACTACAATACACAACATGTGCCAGTACTGCACACCTCCATTTGCTACCAGAGAAGAATGCATGCACTCACATAAGGCCACATCACTTGCAGCTGTTCAACAGTCATAACATTGTATGTTAAGTTTGGAGTCTGGCTGTCATCAGGGACAAAGATCTGGTCAACAGGAAAGCAATGCAAACTCTAATATGATGCGGCTGAACAAAATACACAAGGCCACATACCGAAGAGAGGCTTGCTTCAAAGCTAACCATGTCATTAATGGCCTGGCCAGCATTAAGAGTAGAATTAATGAGCGTTAAAACCTGACTCATCAACACTTGCAAAGCTGCCACCTTTGAAAAGAGATGTGCACCTGTTATGAACGTACAAATGACCTACACTGCACATGCACATGTGCAGTGACATACATGTATATGTATGGTATGTACACGTACTATTCCCATCTACAGCACACTAGTGTACATTCGAGAATACTGCTTGTGTAATGCATGCAATCTGCATGTGTACAATGTACATTCATGTACTGTAACCATAAATACATGCACAATACGTGCATGTGCACATGTAGTATGTACAGTATAGATGTATGTGATGAGTGAACTTACCCTGGTGCTATCTTTATAGCTACTGGAAGTTGGCAGGGACAGACCTGACTGAGCAAGCTACAGTGCAATCAATACAGCACAAAATAAGTGAAATACTGCAGTATGAGTTTGAATGAACCGATGTATGCAATTGTAGACAACATAAAAGTTCAAAACACAATACTAAACAATAAAAACTCGTCAACAGTCTTGCTTTACCATTTCCCCCCAATACGTAAAGTTAAGTAAAATCTGATTATTGATTCAATTCACTAATCTTAAAGCACCTAACCTAATTAATCAAACTCTGTACTAAACCATAGGTAGGAATCATTTAAAATCATAAATCATATAATATGTCAATAATTGTAGTAAACAAGCATTGTGCTCATTTGGGCAAAACGTTGTACATATAGGGGATGTGTGTACCCCTCCATGTCATATAGGGGGAGTGTGCACCCCTCCATGTCATATAGGGGAAGTGTGTACCCCTCTATGTCATATAGGGGAAGTGTGCACCCCTCCATGTCCATATAGGGGAAGTGTGTACCCCTCCATGTTATATAGGGGAAGTGTGCACCCCTCCATGTCATATAGGGGAAGTGTGTACCCCTCCATGTCATATAGGGGAAGTGTGTACCCCTCCATGTCATAAAGGGGAAGTGTGTACCCCTCCATGTCATATAGGGGAAGTGTGTACCTCTCCATGTCATATAGGGGAAGTGTGTACCCCTCCATGTCATATAGGGGGTGTGTACCCCTCCATGTCATATAGGGGAAGTGTGTACCCCTCCATGTCATATAGGGGATATGTGTACCCCTCCATGTCAGTATCAGGCCTGCATGCACGTGTTGAACATGTACACCACTCCCACATCTCATGGTGCCATGTGTATACTGGGCATCAAATGGAGAAGTGGGAAGATGCTGCTCCTCTGGTCTCATTCAATGGTTTATTTTGAGACTGGCTGTTGGCTCAGCTTCCAATGAAGTGGTGGTGAGGCAGGAGTTATTTGGCAGACTGAGCTTAGACCTAATGAGACAAGATGCCCTGCAGGCAATCCTTGCAAGATCAAACTGCTGATATTTTGGGCAGCAAGTGATAATTGTTTTGTGCTTTATCATTGTCAATCTGTGCTTACATGTACATGTGCATGCATTCATTTTGTGCATGAATTGTATTAAATAATCTATATGTTCATGTACTGTACCAACACACCCACAGTATTGCACTAGTTTTATCTGCTGTGTGCCTTTATAGTATCTACATGTACAAGAATGCAGTGGTCATGAATACACACAGCACATGCACATTCATACTACTACACCATTACACTGGACGTACCACAAGTGAGTACTGTGAGGAATTCTTGTCATCTACTGCAATGGACACACTGAAGAGGGCTGGACTAGACCTCATCTTCTGCCTCCAGAAAGTCAACCCATTGATGCCAAAGGTTGAATGACTTCCATCCAGTAGGCTCCACCCACCTATACAATATGTGTACATCAACTTAAGGCACAACACAGTACAGTATAGTGCAGTATGTAGGTGCTCTCCATCAAGAATCGAGGCAAAGATTCACACACATTTTCATGTGTTTGTAAATACATGTGAACATGCTGCCCATACAGGTATCAATCTTTACACTGTGCATGATATCATATCAGCGAAATATGCATGTACATATACACAATGTAGCCATGACTATATGTATGCAGTGTACATGCCCCCTACCCCATCCCTTTGAATACGAAATATTCTCTTCTGTGGTCCCCAGACCTACCCACATCCGATATCAGCTGGAGGAGGGGTGCAGATCCAAGGCTACTGATGGTGGTGAGGTCCATGCATGACCTGTACAGAGCCTTCAGCTTGCTCACAGCTTCCACACCGCCATCTTCACTGCCCTCCAGAATCTTCTGCAGGGCAATCACATTGGCATCATTAAGGGTGTCGAGGGCATCGTAGAGAACCTCTCCTGTGGAGCACACACACCACATGAGAGCATCCCGAGCACTACAACCTCTCCCAGGTGGCCATGCATGCAAGGGAGACGACACTATGTACACGTACATTAGCTACAGAGATACAACTGATGCCACCTGAGGTTATAAGAGCAAGCCTGGCTTCTCTCACTTTGGGTACAATGCCACCAACCACCACACAGCGCTAACCTTGAGGTACGGTGTGCTGTTTCACCCAGTTGCCACAAGAGAAATTGTAGAAGTCAGTGCACGGATCTACTGAAGCATCCATGCTGGCCAAGATCTGGCTGGACAGACGGATGCAGCTGGGAGTGAGGCACGTCAGTGGAGGGCCAACTGGAATGGCGTGGATCGGTCCGGGCGCAATGCCCTCCTGCGATGTGATCTTTTCAGTTTCGACTCCGAGGCCAATGGCCAGCGCTATGATGATTGCAATGCAGAGCACGAGCAGCAGGACCAAGATGACTGTGACGAATTTGGTGCGCACCTCCTTGAATGGTCTCCTGATGCGGACTCCACCCAGCAGGGAATCCCCCTCCCCATCAATGACATCATGCTTCTCGTCATCCATCTAATGTACATAGTGCAGTGAACAGGAAGTGTGGTATCATACAGTAGAGTGACACCTACAGAAACACACACACCTGACACACACATGCAAACACATAGCCCAAATATGGTATACACAACAGCTTTCTGCTTTTCATTTGAAGTGATCAACAAGCTGTGCTTGTTGTACATGTGTACAATCCATGACCATGAGCTACTTAAATGTCGACTACAGGCTTGTGTAAGGATATACATGTATGCACATACTGAAAGTTATGTCATTCCATGCTCTGCCTTGGCAGTCACTATGCATTTGTTCGTGTACTGCCACAAATACGTGTCTGGCAAATTAGTAAATACATACACTGTATGTCAATAACGACTTGAAAACAAAACATGTACACTAAACGTAGAAGATACACCATCGTACAAAAATAAAAACTTCCCGTTTGTGTGTCTCTGTGCAGGTGTGTGTGTTGTGGGTGGGGTGGATAGAAGTGGCTTGAACCACGTGATCCATACTCGGTTAACACTTAAGACGTACACGACTCCCCCGCCTCCCACTTACTACCGTACAAGCTTCCAAGAAGTTTGTCCCTCCCTCGTGGGCCTTTCCCTGTTTCGACAACTTTTGGAACTAGTGCTTCTCACCACTGCCGCTTAGTCATGACCTCCCCGTCACATGCCCAGCTGCCGTTTTCCAACCCCCTGCTTTCTAATCTCGCACGCGCTCTGCTGTATGATATCATCCACCATACATGTAATATCAATTCACGTACTTGCTATGCTCTCACTAGTGCACTGGATCAGTAAAGTACACAGCTCTGATATCATACGAATAATGAAATGCACGTGCTCCGCCACCCACTAATATTGGTATCTAAATGGCGGATGTCGTAAGGTCGGGCCACGCCCAACTGGCGTCACAGGTTACTCTTACAACTTGCTCACTAGTGCACTGGTTCAGAAAAGTAGCACAATACACAGCCAGCTTGTTTCAAACCAGTACCCAATGGTCAATCAGTCTGTTTATACTAACCTTTTGATTTATATTTGATGTAGTAACATTGTATTACCAGAGGATTACCTAGTTGGGCGTAGCCCGACCTTCGCGTATTGGCGGAAGGTCGGGTACCAAACCCGCACAGTTTTTGTACAGGCTGCAACGGGGATTGCAGTCCAATCAGAATGCAGCATTTCGATGCGGGCAATTATGTAATGTTAATTAATAATCCTTGGTACAGCTAGAGTTGTATGGAGATAACACTAAAACAGTAGTGATCGAGGCGGCCATGGAACTAGGCTACTCTTCAATGAAGCCTGAACAGGTCGAAGTAGCTATGGCTCTAATTGAAGGCAGGGACGTATTTGCTATTCTACCCACGGGTTTCGGTAAAAGCTTCTGTTATGCTTGCTTGCCAGTGGCGTTTGATAAATGGAGCGGGGCTATTCCATTGTCGTTGTAGTTTCCCCTCTAGTGGCCATCATGAAAGACCAGGTAAGATCAGGAAATGGATGCTTTATTTAAAAACAACCTAAAAACAACCTATGTCTCTGGTGAGGTTACTGACAAGTGGTGGAAACTTTATCTCATCCTATTGAGTTTGCTGGAGACCAGAAAACGGCAGCAAGAGGAAGAGGGGCACAGAAGGCTAAGACACAATGGAATAGCCCGGCTCTTTCTTCTGACATTTATCAAACGCCACTGGCAAGCAAGCATAACAGAGGCTTTTACCAAAACCCGTGGATAGAATAGCAAATACGTCCCTGCCTTCAATTAGAGCCACAGCTACTTCGACCTGTTCAGGCTTCATTGAAGAGTAGCCTAGTTCCATGGACGCCTCGATCACACACTGCACTACTGTTATCTCCATACAACTCTCTTGCAACAGCTGTACATTGAATAAATAAACACTTGTGTATGTTGATTAGGTGATAATTGCCCGCATCGAAATGCTGCATTCTGATTGGACTGCAATCCCCGTTGCAGCCTGTACAAAAACTGTGCGGGTTTGGTACCCGACCTTCCGCCAATACGCGAAAGTCGGGCTACGCCCAACTAGTCTGGCTCTTGGTCGAACTTTTTGGTTCTGTGGATCCTCGAGTGTTACGCAATCTTTGTATAAATGGGGTGTCGTTTTGTGTCGTCATAAATTAATTACCCCGTTGTCATAAAATGATTATCGTTGCGGAATCAACGTTTGCTAACAGTAAGTTAGTGTGCTCGATATCTGTGTCGGACTCTAAACTGACAAAGAAGAACGTTGGGAACGCCGTGTTCTAGTGCATGCACCGCGCACCTTGTTAGATTGCTCTGTGAGTTGGGAAGTACCCCAACGGTATATACTAGTCTCGTACCCAGACCCAGATTCCCACAGCTGCGGATGGATTACATCACCGCTACGTGGCGGTGATGTAATCCATCCGCAGCTGTGGGAATCAGGGTCTGGGTACGAGACTATGTATATACCACGGGTACATGTCGGCAATAAGGCGCTCGAAAGATGCGCAAGACTAGAATGAATTAAGGGGCCGTTTGGAAGGTTTAATTCCAGTATTGAGTACTGGCATACAAAAATGTATGCAATGAAGGTTAATCTGGTAATGCCACCGTGCAGCTCATTGCCAGAAATTTCGGACGCTCATTAAGTATTCCTGACGCGTCATTGCAAACGTCCGTTTAACTTACTTTTCCGCGCACGCGTCCATTGAAATGTATGGAACAAAGAGCATTTCTGTTCAACCTAAATCAGGAAAGGATAGAAATGACAAAAACGTTGAAAAATATAGTGAAGCACATCATAAGCTATGCTTTATTGATGAAACAAAAAAATTTCATGGTCTATCGGTGGGTATGGCCCTAAAACAACACGTCCATAGACACCTGTAGAAATTTGATAAAAATTAGGGTTTTGTCAAGACGTTTGTACATTTTTCTCAGGATCTGTGATAGTTGTGGTAAAAAACGTTTATCATTATGTTAACCAGATCATCGAGGAAGGCAAGTTGCCATAAAACACTCTTTTGCCTACTTCTCTAGGTTCCTGAGTCACTTTTAGTGGTTGAGGTACTGAATGTCTCCATTATTACAATGGTTGCATGACGTAATGGACGTTTTAACGGGCGTGAGTATCTCTGTTGCAATGCTTCCCTGAATCAGACTCACTCAGGTATGTTATAACTGAGGTGCTTAGGTGCTGTACATGTGCGTAACAACCATAGCTTGACCCGCATATACCTAGTATATAGGGCCGTAGATGTTCTCTCCGATCGACGTTTGTACAATATGCCGGTAGTCAAGTTTTGTTTGGCATCCTACAAATGGCAGTCACTGTTCGCGTAGTGCCCGATCGAGGGAGATTCTCATGTGCCATTGATTAATAGGACTGCTGTAAAAAGAAAAGGGAGGGGGGGGGGGGGGGGGGGGAAGTACCTTTCTGGCCCGATCGATACGAAATACCGGGGGTGCTGTACGTTTCCACTTTCGGGCTTGATACAAAGAGCGGGCACCAGCGGGGAAGTGGAGGCCTGCGATACCAGCAGTCAACCTCGGGCCTGCGTATGATCACCCATGGGCATGGCTATGTGGGCCCGGGCCTGCATATATGGCTTGCGATTTCTTATATATTTACCAGACTACCACTAAACTAAGAAATAGAATAGCTCATACAACCAGCCTGCCTACAACTTTATAGGCCTAACTGTGTGATACATGTAGTAAACATGCCTAGTTGTTGTATTCGTTTTTGGACTTCACGGTACTATAGTTTTCAAAGAGCTTGCAATGCATGCACATGAGCTGGACAACGAGCTGAACGGACAATAGAAATGAACTGGACTCATATTACTGGACAGAGATAAGAGGCTAAGAGGGCATTTGTGTGTGTATTTGCATGTACCGGTATCTGTTTGCATGTGTGCATGTTGTGTGTGTGCATGTGTTTGTGTACAGGTGAGTGTGTGGTATGTGTGTGTATGTGTTTGTGTACATGTGAGTGTGTGGTATGTGTGTAGGTGTGTGCACATGTATGTGTACACAGTGTGAATGTATGTGGGTGAATGATGATGGTGTGTATAATATGTGTGTGCATGTGCATGTGTAGTATATGTTGTATGTGCGTGCATGCATGTTGTGTGCACATGTTATGTGTGTTTGCATGTGTGTGTGTATTTGTGTGTGCTTGTGTGTGTGTATGTATTCATGACTAAATGTGTCAGTGTATGTGTTGTGTGCACGTTTTGTGCACACATGCACACGCGTGTGCATGTGTGCATGTATATGCATGTGAATGTTAGTGCACATGGGTGCATGTATGTGCATGTGTTTTGCACGTGAGTGTGTCACTTGTTTCTTCCACTCACGTGGGTCTCAAATAGTCTATAGGTTTGGGCAATCTGGACAGACTATATAGATTGGAACTGGACATCTCATGCTAGAGGAGTTTGTGTGTGCATGTGTATGTGTGTGTGTGTGTGTGCATGTGTGTGTGTGTCTGAAGTCATGATCTGAAGGAGGTATAGGGGTGATGGTGGGGTGGGAGTGATGGTGGGGTGGGAGTGATGGTGGGATGGGAGTGATGTCGTATTCAATCATCAGTGGGGGGTGTTTTGTAAATGCTTCTTTTCATTGGAAATCAGCTTTACTAAAACATCAGCATGCACACTGGCTTGGCCTGGTAGTCTGTAGCAGTAGCCATGGTGTGTGTTTGTGGTGTGTGTGTGTATGTGGTGTGTGTGTGGTGTGTGTGTGTGGTATGGTGTGTGTATGGTGTTTGTATGTGGTGTGTGTGGTGTTTGTGTGTGGGGTTTGTGTGTGTGTGGTGTGTGTTTGTGTGTGGGGTATGTGTGGTGTGAGTGTGTGATGTTCGTATGTGATGTGCATGTGAGTGCATGGTGTATGTGTGTGTGTTTGTGGTGTGTGGTGCGTGTGGTGCTGCAGGAATATAGTAGAGAAAAGAGGGCATATACTAAGCGGGACTCTGCTTACTGGCATGAAGGTGGAATTGAGGCCCTCCGAGCTAAACGTAGAGAAGCAGTACAAAGGCCAGCAATCCCTGAAGGTTAATTATACGTGACACAGTGCTGTAACAATTCATGCATGAACCATTTTTACACATATTTAACCTCCTACAACACTTCTTTACTAGCTCATGCCATCTTCAGCATCTTTAAAGAGCAATGTAAACAAAACAAAATGCATGCCTTTTTCTGGCCTAGCTGTATCTGAATTCCACCCCTTTAGGAACATGTTTCCTATTCATACAAGTTGTGGAAGACCATGACCTTTACAAAAGAATACCAGCTGATGTGGTCAGGACAAGATAACAGAAGTTCTAAAGGAGACCACCTGCAGGATCTTATACAAAGGATTCCCCAATAGATCTCAATGCAGGAACAATGATAACTGACATATGCATAGTACACAGAATCATGCAGATGCATAGAAAATATATATACGGTTTGCATATTTCCTACAAGTAATATATGAGAGGGGAGGCCAGGAAGGATGTGGGGTGGGAAGCATTCTGATGTCTATATGAGAAGTGATGTCTTTGTTCAAAATATTACCAATGCACTATAAATGTCTGCTGCTATTTTTATACTGCTGATTATGTGTAGGCAGAAGTATGGGGATGGAGTGGGAGGGCTAACGGCTTTTAGCAGGCTTTTAGTATTCTGATATCTTTGTGAGAAATGACAATGACAAGAGTAACTAATTCATAATTTATTTAATGAGCATGACAATAAAATGTAAGTTGGAAATACATTATACATTGTATATATTACTTACTTCTTCACAACATAGGTGGAGTCTTGCACAGGGTACAGACCACACCCAGACAACACAAACTAACCAGCAGCTTGAGATATTTAACCCGTTCTTGCCCTCGGTACAGACCAACCCGGTTAATCAGCATCAGCTAAAGTGATTCTTCCTAATGTGCACCCCAGCAAAAAGAGCTGGGAGTATGTGGCGCGCGCGTGGTGTGTCATTGCGCATATCGGGATATTGAGATATCAAGATGTAGGAACGGACCGTTAACGTACGCAGTCGTAGAAAATAGGTAGATACACGCCGAGCGCACGTTCAGGCCGATGAAAGATTCAAATGTATTGACATTACGAGCAACGACACGCTCCTCCCACTCACACAGGCACCAATTTGCAGCGCGCCCACCATTTGATTATTAAACATTATTGACTTCTAAATAATATTATTACGTAATAGCAAAAGTAATTAATTTTGTTGTTGATTCTCCTGCTCGCAAAATGAAAGCGAAAAATAAAAGAATGCATTAGTTATATTTTAAAAATTAATCCAACTGCGTTAATGTTTAAAAACAATCAAATACTTTACATGCGTTTTCAATGTGCAGACGTGTATGGATGTCCGAAATTTCTGGCAATGTGCAAGTCCACTTATATGGAGGCTTGTCTGGGTTGATCCGACTGATTATCAATCTAGGTTTTGTGGAGAAGCTCTACAATGCCTCGTCTAGTCTGGATGGTGGCACACTATAACAGCTACGAAACTTGGTCAACAGAAGAACTGTGGTAACAGATGTCACCAAAGATATGAACGCACGTGAGGAATTCCTCACATATCATTGCAGCAGCTTTGCAAGTGATGAACAAGGGATACAGCACGCTTAACCTGGTTACAATGTACTGTAGAATTATTGTTGGATAAAGATACCAAGGAACACTCGTTCAACACAGTTAAAACGTACTTCCCACAGCCTTGCAGCAGACAGAAGGTTGCCCGAGACGTAACTGGCATGCAGCCAAGAACGAGTATCTATAAAAACATGTATCACATGAACATGTAGCGGCAGTTCAGGTCTTGGGGGAGGGGCATCATTGGGTGTAGTGGTGCGTGTCTCTTCACGGGCTATCACTGGGGTGGGCCCTCGGCATCAAAAAGCAAACTTGTTAAAGTTGACCGAAATGTAATAAGAGCATCCACCTAGTATCCGCATGCACTTACATGTATAACACACATTAGAGTTTTACCTGACAAGAGATGGTCCCAGTAAAAACCTTTACATAATCCTCACGTATAGGCATAAGTGCAAAAGCTGAATGTTGATCCCTTGGTCCCTTCAATAGTCGGGTAGCCGCTAAGACCAACAGTTCCAAGGATGACATGATTGTGTATTTCAGGTTGTTTGGGCCTAAGCTGAACATTATTTAAATTTACCTATGTATGTAAGTATAGGTGTGCTCACATTTCGTAGTGCTCCTGGATCATGTATACTTCTGCTTGCATTAAGTTCTTCAACAGGAAGAAATGCTGCATCATAGGTGAGAGATACAATTCTTCAAAGCATCACCATGCACACCTAAATGAGTGAAGAAGAAAACTAGCCATTTCTTGTGATGCTTCCCCTAACGGCATTGGAGCAGTCTTGTCACATGTTTATGAAGACGGCACGGACCGATCAATAGCCTATGCCTCTCGGTCTCTTGCTCCTGCTGAGAAAAAGTACTCGCATTTTGAAAAAGAAGGTTTGGCGGTGGTGTTGGGTGTGAAGAAATTTCATCTGTTTTTGTATGGAAGGGAGTTTGTAATACTTTCAGATCACAAACCTTTGCAGTTCCTTTTCAATGAGCAGAAACCAGTCCCAACCATGGCCTCAGGACGAATTCAGAGATGGGCTTTGACATTAAGTGCATACAAATACCACATGGAATACAGAGTTGGGAAGGACCAGGGTAATGTGGATGCACTTAGTAGACTTCCAATGGGAGAGGCTCCTTTGGAAGTTCCTATCCCAGGGGACACTGTTCTCATGCTCCAGATGCTGTCAGATGCTGATTCTATGGTGACAGCTACAGCTATCAGGAAGTGGACCAATACAGACCCGTTGTTGTCTATGGTAAGACGCATGGTGCTGCAAGGATGAGAGTCACAGCTGGACCCTGAGTTTAAGCCATATATGCAGCGGAGGTATGAACTCAGTGTTCAAAATGGATGTGTCCTTTGGGGTAGCCGTGTTGTGGTACCTCCACCAGGTAGGGCACCCATACTCAGATTGCTGCATGAGGGGCATCCTGGCATTTCAAGGATGAAAGCATTAGCTAGAAGTGTAGTATGGTGGCCTGGATTGGATGCGGAATTGGATAATAAGGTGAAGTCTTGTACAGCATGTCAGGATACTCGTAGCGCACCATCAAAGTCCCTCCTTCACCCTTGGGAGTGGCCCTCCAAACCTTGGGCTCGATTGCATGTTGATTTTTGTGGTCCATTTTTGGGAAAAACCTTTTTGGTCATTGTGGATGCCCATTCCAAATGGATGGAGGCTGCTGTGGTCTCTTCACCTTCCTCTCAGCAGGCAATGTGAGTTCTCAGACACACATTTGCTACTCACAGGCTACCTGACTTTTTTGTGTCCGACAATGGTACGGCATTTACAAGTGCAGAGTTCCAGTTCTTTGTCAAAGCTGATGGTTTCCGACATGTGAGAAGTGCACCTTACCATCCTGCTACAAATGATTGGCGGAATGCGCAGTGCAAACTCTAAAAAATGCCCTCAAACAAATGGCAGGTGATGTTGAAACTTGTCTGGCTCGATTCCTATTCCAGTATAGGGTGACCCCTCATTCAACAGCGGGGCAATCACCAGCAGAGCTGTTATTAGGAAGGAAACCCAAGTCTCATTTGGATTTTGTGTTTCCATCATTGAAGAATCAAGTACAGCAGCAACAGGAAAGGCAAAAGGATGATCACGATCAGAAGGCGAGTCACCGTACATTTATGGTGGGAGAAAGGGTGTATTGCCTGAACCATAGGTGTGGGTCCCCTAAATGGTTGCCGGGAGTTATTAGTTCAGTACAGGGGCCTGTGACGGTGTTAGTTAAATTGGAAGATGGTAAAGAGAGTCGTTACCACATTGACCACATTAGGAGTAGAAATGATGATGCCACAGATGGTAGAATGGAGACGATCATGTCTCAGGAGCAAGATGTAGAGGATGTTGGGCCCCTTGATCCTAACATGCCTCCAGTTCCAGAGAAGCAGGCTGATGCTCAGTTTTTACCACCCCAGCCTCAGCCTAGGGCAGACCCTGATTACAGACCTGTACTGGGTCCTGTACCTGCAGCTATCCTCCGACGGTCTACCCGACCTCACCTACCCCCAGAACGATATGGCTTGTGAAGGGAGAAGTGTAGTGATTGCTGTAATGGGTATTATAGAAGTGTGGGTGTAATTGTTAGATGTCTGGTCTTAAAGCAGCCAGACTGTATGTCCCTGATTGTCCAAGCATCTAGAAGCATCTTCACACGTGATGGACCGGCGCTTTTAAAGTCTGTGACAACCTGGCAGAGGAGGGCATACCACCTGACGTGGGAACTTGGCAGACAGTGGTTGTACGCAGAGTGTGTGCTTTGTGTTGTTTGTGTACCACTGTGATTTGGCTATTCGAGAATCTGCACAACTCGGTAGTTCTGGCGCAGAGCGTCCGTTGACCACATTCTCAGTCGCAGTTACTACAAATAATATACAAAAATATATAACAAAATGAATATTCTTGGTGTGGAATAAAATAGGCGCTCATCAAAATCAAGCCACGTCTGCGGGTGAAAGTAGACTATCTTATTGTATGCTACGTATTTGGACACCTACATACCTCACGAGGTGCTCCTCCGGTGTTGCAAGACTGCTAGCAAAAGATGTGTGAGGCGGTCTCAATATATGTCGAGAACTGACGTGTAAATGTCTCATCCCTGGGCACGAGCTAAGCAGCACGAGCGTACCTTTGAATCAATCCTCTAATCATGGCTGGCTCAAACTGTCTGGTTCAGATTGTAATTAGTGTCATTGTCAGCTTGTTGAATCAACTAAGTACATGTCCACAATCAGACTTTTTAAACTAACTCTGACTCACCCCTGGTACAGACTGGAATGTACCACAAGTTTTGAATCAGATTGGTACCTCCTAATCTGGCTATGTACGACGTTGGAACTCTACCATCATACTTTGGGTCAGATACCGTAATGTTCTAATTACAAACCTACATGTAGTTTCCAGCAACAAGACTTGAACTAACATTTGATCAAGCTAGACGAGGCGCACATCGACCCTTCTAGAGGCTGATTGCTAATTAGTGCCAAAGTGTTGTATACAGTGCAGGTAAGCTTCATAATCTCTGATTGAACCCTTTAACTTGCAATTTGAATGCGACAAAAATGGGTGGAACCTTGATGTGAGATCGTATACGGGCCCTCTGTGACGACAATCCTTTACAGCATGTAACTCTTTACTGGTGATAACTTTTGCTGCATGCTACTGCATACTGGAGATACTAGAGTCTGTGACCTTCCTACCCCACCCCTCCCCGCTAAACCCATAGATCAACGAATGATTAATTAATATTCATGTATTTGTGTGTTTGTTTCCAAAGCACGTTTTCGTGTGTTAGCTGGTTATATCATGTCATCCGAGCTAGCACACGAAAACATGGCAGTATTCACATATTTACATCTCTTAGCGGCTTTGACCCTAACTCCAGAGGGCCTAGCTCCCCTAAATTTTAGTTAGTCACGCCCAACGTATGAAATACCATACCCACCCTTTTTTTTGCATATTGCAATTTGCATTGAATTTGTCGAATTTGTGTATTTTGTTATGCTACTGTTATTTACATGTATATGATAGTGTGTAAGCTGGAATTAATTGAACGATCCTCTCTTTACTTTCCTGATCAGTTGTAACAGTTTATTCATGTTGTGTTGTGAGACACAATCATTCATTATGTGTAATAACAATCTACAGCATGGACGTACTGCACTCCATGTGGCTGGTAATGTTGAGACTGCAAGAGCTTTGATTGCTGCTGGTGCTGATTTAAATGCAAGAGATAAGGTGAGAGAAACACCTTTTTACTAGTTCGGAGACACAGTTATTTTTCCAGAAATATTCCACCCAAGTTATTGCTGGAAAATTTTAATGTTTATATTTGCAACTTCCCCAAGCATTTTAAGCTAGCTACAGCTGTACAGTAGATGCTCTATCAAATACTGTACAAATTTCATTCTCCACTACGCAACGTGCATACATGTATGGTGTACATGTATGTTGTATGAAATTTAATTTAATCAGTATGCCAACTGTTTACTTTTTAGGATAAGGCTTCTTAGCAGTCAAACAGGGTAGAACCACTGTTGCTCAAGAATTGGCTTCTGTAGGAAGAAATCTAGGTAAGTTGGAATTATTACTTCAATCACCAATTAGAAGTATTTTAGTTCTTTGCTGGAAGCTGTGGAGACCTGATGCATAGAGCCTGGTCTGGCCAGTGCACCTTTATTGGAACTAGTAGGATGGTAGTTTAAAAAAAAAAAAGAATCGTTTTAAACTCATTATATAGTACCAGTCCTCTGCTATGCCATATTGCTACCTCATATTTGTAGTGGTGAACAGTATAATGCTCAAGCAGTTGTGTGTAACTGCACCAGTTGCTGAGTTCCAGGGATCACAATTGTTCATGTAATCATTTCCAATCCCAGCTATATACAGTATATCATGCAGTACATGTATATGTTCTGCACGGATGCATAACTTGGCCAGTTACATAATGGGAACCTTACAACAGCTCAATACAGCTCTTCACAAACACAGATATCAGCCCAACTACTTTGCAATCATTGGTGCCTAATATCAGTGCACTAAATCTATCACAGGTTGTGGAGGACATTGATAAGCTCACAGACTATACCACAGAAGTCCAGGTACAAGAATGGAAAATTTTCTGTGAGCGGATGAACCAGCAGGATCAATTGAGCAGATGCCCATTCACACAACTTGTGTATGGTGATGCACTTGATGGTATGCATGTACATGCTGCTGACAACAGCAAACAAGCAGCGGAGTTAGTACATGAAGAAGGGATAGCATGTTTGCTGGAAAAAGAAGTAGCAAGACCTGAGGTATGTTTTTGGTCTAAATTACAAAATACAAACCCTTAACACAAAATTGTTCATCCTATCTAAATACAGGTGTACAATGGGGTTTATCGCCCAAAGGCTGTTTCCCAAAAGCCGCTATGTGAAGGTGACATGGTTGCTGTATTGCCTGAAAAGGATCAGTTCACAGGTATTTATGTTAACATTTTCAAGCAATCTAATAATCGGCATCCATGAACTTTTATAGGAAAACCATGGATAGGACTATGTGAAACCATTGACACAACTACTTCTACGTTTGTCATCCAGTGGTACAAAGGCAGTTACACAACCGCATGGAGACCAGACAAAACATTTCCCAACTCAGAGATTCACATGAAAGCTATAATTGCTTATGGATTCACATTCACATCAACGTCTAAACTTAATAAGAAGACAATAGATCTGCTAAAAGAATGTTTACCATCATAATTGTTGCCGCTAAATTTGTACATCAGTTTTATTTGTTATAACATTTGATCGTACACACATCAACTTGCATGAGTGCACCAGTGCCAGTTAACAGATTACATTTCCCCTTTCCCACACAATCTCCACCTTTACACTCTCTTCACTACCCACTATGCACTGCATGTACATGTGGAGTTGGTAGCCACATCTCCATCAGCTACAAGACACACCCCACAAGCGTACAAGGGACACACCCCACAAGCGTACAAGGGACACACCCCACAAGCTTACAAGGGACACACCTCTCAAGCGTACAAAGGACACGCCCCACAAGCGTATAAGGGACACGCCCCACAAGCTTACAAGGGACACACCCCACAAGTATACAAGGGACACACCCCACAAGCGTACAAGCTACACACCCAGACACACCCCACAAGATACAAGACACACCCCACAAGATACAAGACACACCCCACAAGCATACAAGCTACACACCCCACAAGCATACAAGCTACACACCCCTCTACACAACATACACACTCCCCTCTACACAGCATACACTCCCCTCTACACAGCATACACTCCCCTCTACACAACATACACTCCCCTCTACACAACATACACTCCCCTCTACACAACATACACTCCCCTCTACACAACATACACTCCCCTCTACACAACATACACTCCCCTCTACACAACATACACTCCCCTCTACACAACATACACTCCCCTCTACACAACATACACTCCCCTCTACACAACATACACTCCCCTCTACACAACATACACTCCCCTCTACACAACATACACTCCCACACTCCCCTCCCGTGTTATCAATCCATTCACTTTTTCTCTAAGCCATGAACTAAGGAACTGCACATGCCCCCATCACTGCCTATGGAACCATGCCCACAGATGGAGTTATCAGACCCCCCACACTGCCAGCATGGTAGCTACCAGGGGTCTGATAACTGTGAAATGTCAGCTCTCTTACTGCAGGCTGAGCCAACAGCCAGCCCCCATAAAAATAGGGGCCAATGGTCCTAGCCATGGAGGTGTCAATGGGACTCACTCACACTGCAATTAAGTCCAGTCAGCAGCCTTGCACAATCAGTGGTTCCAGATGGAGTTATCCAGACCCCTCACTGCCAGCAGGAGAGTTACCAGCTGCACATAACCAGGGGTCAATGTGACCCCCACAATAATGCCAATGGAAATGCCAGACAAAACTCACACTTTAAATGGAGTCTTCAAATATTGCACACACACACACACGCACACCACACGCGCACACACACACACACCTCTGCGCACTAGACACGCACATCCATAACTCATAGTAACTACGTGAGCGCACACTTTTAAAGTGTTTAGAATACCGGTACTCTACTCGCGCTTATGCGATGTGCTCAATCGGACTATGGAGTACTATTAAAACGATCGGACACTCACCAACATGTCATTGCCGACCTCCAATGAGTTAGATCGAGACTGTTGAAAAGTTATTCAGACGCGCACGGCGCATCACATGGCTACATCTATTTTCGTATGCAGCTGATGCATTGAGGGAGAGATGGGCGGACATAAATTGCTAGGGTTACCGGACAATTGCCGTGTGAACGCACCCATATATGGGCATGGCGTACAGTTTAGGACCTAAACTATGGTTTAGGACCTAAACAAAGTGTTTAGGACCTAAACACTCGTCGTGTTCGGCGTACTGATAATTTTGTCAGAATCCGGACTCAGAAATTTCCGGATGTTGTTGAGACAGTGTTCTATATAAAAACGCCAGAGGAAAAAACTAATGAAACAAGTAAATAAAAACATTCTCTAACGACATATTACATTTCCTGAGGCTGAGGCCTATATTTAGCACACTAACGTTTTAACAGTACATGCCTGAGTGATGGGCTACTATTTCAATTTCTGTCACTCTTGTTTCCGTGCTTTTTACACCACCATTGGTCAATCCTATATACCAACTTTCTCATTAGAGAATGTTTTTATTTACTTGTAGTACTTAGCGTACATGTATGCAAAATACTAGTACGCGATATGAAAAAAAACATTCCAATGGTGAAGGTGACCTCGCATAGGGGAGGGGGGGGGGGGGGGGGGGGGGGGGGGGGTTGTTTGAACCCATCGAACCCCCGCGTCCCCCCCCCCCTGCTAACGCCCATGCGGTCCCCTGCTCTCCAAGGAGACATGAGTGAAGCAACAAGGACATTGTTTTGTCACAGGGTGCAAGCCATTGCTTTGCACGGAAGTTCCATTGGCTGTGTTGGTACGTCCAAGCCCACTGGGCACTTAAAGTTGGTCCGGAATAGAGACAGATCATATGCTTTGGTCTCGGATAATGATGGTCAGGTGAGATGACTAGGGGAGGGGCACTCTTATTTGATCTTATAGTTGTTTACCACACACCCTGTAGTTGTTTCATGTGATAATCCAGTCCTAATTGGTGCTAAAACATGACACGTATGCAATGAATCAGAAAATGCGTTAAAGATTCTGGAGTGGACGTTCCTGTAGTTTGCTCTAACAAATCTTGTAATGAAACCTCCAATTTTGTTCCCGCGTGACCGTTAACTCGTTGCGCAGTTTCTGGCTAGTGCGTACCTGGCGTTTAGAAAAGAGAATTTGAAAATTAAAAGAAAGTGACAACGTCGGAAATTAATTAGCCAGTATTTGGTAGGATATACCGTAATGTTCTAATTAAAAACCTAGTTTCCAGCAACAACATAGCCGGATCAAGTTAGACTGCACATCGACCCCTCTAGGCTGATTGCTAATCAGTGCGAAAGTGTTATATACAGTTCAGGTAAGCTTCAAAATCTCTGATTGCACCCATTAATCTGTATGCGACAAAAAGTGGGTGGAACCTTGATGAGCATTTTCTGATTTATGCTTTAACTGACGATAACTTTTGCAGCATGCAGTTGCATACTGGTGCCTGTCACCCCTACCCCTCCTTCCCCGCTTAACCCATGGATGAACTAGTGATTGATAATTAATTAATATTCATGTATTTGTGTGTTTGTTTCCTAAGTACGTTTAGAGCGTTTAGCTGGTTATGTAATATCTTCCGAGCTAACACCGGCAGTATTGATTAACACGTCTATAAAGTGTATGGGGCTTCGATTGAGGGCCTTCAACACGCCATTTTAGTTACATGTAGCCGCGGCCCAATGTATGAAAAATATCAACCTTGTCCTCACGATTTCCGTATCCGACCATTCCCCGTGTACCCTCCATACCCTGCTGTGTCCCCTCCATACCCTGCTGTGTACCTTCCATACCCTGCTGTGTACCCTCCATACCCTGGTATGTACCCTCCATACCCTGCTGTGTACCCTCCATAATACCCTGCTGTGTACCCTCCATACCCTGCTGTGTACCCTCCATACCCTGCTGTGTCCCCTCCATACCCTGCTGTGTACCTTCCATACCCTGCTGTGTACCCTCCATACCCTGGTATGTACCCTCCATACCCTGCTGTGTACCCTCCATAATACCCTGCTGTGTACCCTCCATACCCTGCTGTGTACCCTCCATACCCTGCTGTGTCCCCTCCATACCCTGCTGTGTACCCTCCATACACTGCTGTGTACCCTCCATACCCTGCTGTGTCCCCTCCATACCCTTCTGTGTACCCTCCATACCCTGCTGTGTCCCCTCCATACCCTTCTGTGTACCCTCCATACCCTGCTGTGTACCCTCCATACCCTGCTGTGTACCCTCCATACCTTGCTGTGTACCCTCCATACCCTGCTGTGTACCCTCCATACCTTGCTGTGTACCCTCCATACCTTGCTGTGTACCCTCCATACCCTGCTGTGTACCCTCCATACCCTGCTGTGTACCCTCTATACCTTGCTGTGTACCCTCCATACCCTGCTGTGTCCCCTCCATACCCTTCTGTGTACCCTCCATACCCTGCTGTGTCCCCTCCATACCCTGCTGTGTACCCTCCATACCCTGCTGTGTACCCTCCATACCCTGCTGTGTACCCTCCATACCCTGCTGTGTACCCTCCATACCCTGCTGTGTACCCTCCATACCCTGCTGTGTAACCTCCATACCCTGCTGTGTACCCTGCTGTTTCTCACCCATACCCTGCTGTGTACCCTCCATACCCTGCTGTGTCCCCTCCATACCCTGCTGTGTACCCTGCTGTGTCCCCTCCATACCCTGCTGTGTACCCTCCATACCCTGCTGTGTACCCTCCATATCCTGCTATGTACCCTCCATACCCTGCTGTGTCCCCTCCATACCCTGCTGTGTACCCTCCATACCCTGCTGTGTACCCTCCATACCCTGCTGTGTACCCTCCATATCCTGCTATGTACCCTCCATACCCTGCTGTGTCCCCTCCATACCCTGCTGTGTACCCTCCATACCCTGCTGTGTGCCCTCCATACCCTGCTGTGTACCCTCCATATCCTGCTATGTACCCTCCATACCCTGCTGTGTCCCCTCCATACCCTGCTGTGTACCGGGTACACAGCAGGGTATGGAGGGGACACAGCAGGGTATGGAGGGTACATAGCAGGGTATGGAGGGTACACAGCAGGGTATGGAGGGGACACAGCAGGGTATGGAGGGTACATAGCAGGATATGGAGGGTACACAGCAGGGTATGGAGGGTACACAGCAGGGTATGGAGGGGACACAGCAGGGTACACAGCAGGGTATGGAGGGGACACAGCAGGGTATGGAGGGTACACAGCAGGGTATGGAGGGGACACAGCAGGGTATGGAGGGGACACAGCAGGGTATGGAGGGTACACAGCAGGGTATGGAGGGTACACAGCAGGGTATGGAGGGTACACAGCAGGGTATGGAGGGTACACAGCAGGGTATGGAGGGTACACAGCAGGGTATGGAGGGGACACAGCAGGGTATGGAGGGGACACAGCAGGGTATGGAGGGTACACAGCAGGATATGGAGGGTACACAGCAGGGTATGGAGGGCACACAGCAGGGTATGGAGGGTACACAGCAGGGTATGGAGGGGACACAGCAGGGTATGGAGGGTACATAGCAGGATATGGAGGGTACACAGCAGGGTATGGAGGGTACACAGCAGGGTATGGAGGGTACACAGCAGGATATGGAGGGTACACAGCAGGGTATGGAGGGCACACAGCAGGATATGGAGGGTACACAGCAGGGTATGGAGGGCACACAGCAGGGTATGGAGGGTACTGTACCCTCCATACCCTGCTGTGTGCCCTCCATACCCTGCTGTGTACCCTCCATATCCTGCTGTGTACCCTCCATACCCTGCTGTGTACCCTCCATACCCTGCTGTGTACCCTCCATATCCTGCTATGTACCCTCCATACCCTGCTGTGTACCCTCCATATCCTGCTATGTACCCTCCATACCCTGCTGTGTCCCCTCCATACCCTGCTGTGTACCCTCCATACCCTGCTGTGTGCCCTCCATACCCTGCTGTGTACCCTCCATATCCTGCTGTGTACCCTCCATACCCTGCTGTGTCCCCTCCATACCCTGCTGTGTCCCCTCCATACCCTGCTGTGTACCCTCCATACCCTGCTGTGTACCCTCCATACCCTGCTGTGTACCCTCCATACCCTGCTGTGTACCCTCCATACCCTGCTGTGTACCCTCCATACCCTGCTGTGTCCCCTCCATACCCTGCTGTGTCCCCTCCATACCCTGCTGTGTACCCTCCATACCCTGCTGTGTCCCCTCCATACCCTGCTGTGTACCCTGCTGTGTCCCCTCCATACCCTGCTGTGTACCCTCCATACCCTGCTGTGTACCCTCCATACCCTGCTGTGTACCCTCCATACCCTGCTGTGTACCCTCCATACCCTGCTATGTACCCTCCATACCCTGCTGTGTACCAAAGAGTGAGTACAGCTTATTCTTTCTCATCAGGCAGATCTATGGCTTTGTACTCTCAATTACCTCACTGGTATGGAATTCAAGAAGAGGTATGTCATGCCCATTGACCTAATCTACAGTAGCCATCAAATGAATTGCCTGGACACTGTATGCTTGCAAATCAAGTATATTCACTTGTACAGTTCAGCCTAAAAAATAGTCTCATGACCTGTATGAAGTTAAGTTTATCCTATCTCATTGGCCACACGATCCCAGCAAAAGCTACACGAAACACTATAGTGGCATACTCTGTATATGTTGTGTGTTATAGGAGAGATAACACTGCAAATGTTGTTCCACCAATCCCACCATTGTTTGCATAGTGATGTATTCATGTACAGGCATGCTATTAGTTATGCTACAGGACCTTATATAACTATGGCATAATTATATTTATACATTCATTATAGGATGTGTATCAAACACATGAGCTGTACTTAGCAGCACTACGTGGTGACACAGCTGAAGTGGTAGCTCTACTGGAGAGAGGAGTTAATATCAATTGCACGTTTCGTTTGGTTAGTTCATCATGAAATACATGTGTTGTGTACAGTATTTCAGTTATGCAGTTCTGTACATGCCCATGTCCGTGAAGTTGAATGGGCAAAGTACATGTCTATGCAATGTAATGCATGTGCTCACATGTATACACATGTACAGTGTATGTGTGCAGACACAGGTGAAGAATCCACTGCTCTTGTATTTAATGTGGATCCATTCTTTATCTGATGATGTAGTATGGACAAACTGCACTTCACATCTCATCAAAGAATGGCCACACAGATACCGTGGTAGCTCTACTGGAGAGAGGAGCTGATATCAATGCCAGGGATAAGGTTAGGTCATGAGGCTTGCATAGGATTGCAATAATGAGTAGCTTCATTGTATTGTTTTGATATACACTGGTATATGAAATATCAATGTCTGCACAGATGCATCATACACCACTTGACCTGGCAAGACAGCATGGCCATGGAACAGTAGTTGAGGTACTTGAGAGAAAAGCAATGAAGGAGGTAATTGATGATGAGGTCTTTGTGCTTGTATACATGTTGCAATATGTGATGTTATACAGGTACATGTATACTGCAGCTGTACATGTACTTTGTACAGTATGTTGTTTAAATGTTGTGTATATTTTATTAACCTAATCCTTCCATAGGCTGAGCTGTGGGCTGCTAGCAGAGATGGTGATACTAACAGAGTGTTGAGTCTTCTGGATACATGTAAAGGGATCAGTGTGAATACACGTGATAAAGTAAGTTTACATGTACATGTATGTTGCTATCTACCAGGTTGTACATGCACATGTATAGTGTATACATGTACTGTACATTGATGTCAAAATCTAGCAATGTTGGCCAGTGAACATAAATTTGTTGTATTTAATATTGGTCTGAAACCCTATTGTATAAGCTACAGCCATTCGCAACTCAGTGTCTGTTTTTTGTTGTTTAGTTTTTTTTGTCTAAGTCAATACGGGTCAAAGAAGATGAGTTATACTGTATCACTTTGTATGACGATTGTACCGAATTAATGAATGGTTGTCAGCTAGCGCCTGATGGTTGTTGCCACCTCCCACGTCATATGATTTTTTTTCCTACTCACTCGCATCACCGTTCGGTACCTAGTAGTAGTGTAGTATAAAGCTTTCCCACATTCGCTTGCTGAACTTCATTCCTGTCACGCCCACTCGGCTACACTGCAGGGATGCTATAACTTAGCTCACATAGCACGTGAACATGCACTACGCACTTGCATTGTTACCTGCCACACACCTACCTACTGTACCTTTTCACACAAACAACCACGCCACACATACACACACACACACATACACACACACACACATACACACACCACACACACACACATACACACACCACACACACACACACAACACACACACATACACATACAGTACACACAGCACACACACAACACACACACATACACATACACACAGACTGGGCTTGTACCACTTGCAGTGACTTTGGGTTCTTATTTCTCACACTGTTTTTCAAAGCGTACATGTGCATGAATGTACACATCTGTGCACGTGCACACACACACACATACACACATGCACACACACACATACACACACATGCACATGCACACACAGTTATACACGTGGCAAAAAAATAACACTATGCAACATGGCGTGTGAAGACTTTTAAATTCCTACGTTCTCACATCACCCTTTCCCATTTGGCATAACCTTGCTAAACTTCTGTGTTCTTTATGCTACGTCCACTTCGCTTTTGTACCACTTGCTAAGAGTTTTGTCTCTTATTTCTCACAGCAGAATATGTGAACATGACCTCACAGTGACTCTCACACTGTTATGCTCATGCACACATTGTGTAAATGAAACTGTATTTCGTTGGCAACTCTTCATGCATGTGGAGTTCCCACGTGACTGGTTCTCTGTAGATCCTCCTTTGACTTCATGTACGCTTGTAAAAACAGTGTGAGAAATAAGACACCGCAAGTAGTACAAGCCCAGTCTCTGTGTGTGTGTGTGTGTGTGTGTGTGTGTGTGTGTGTGTGTGTGTGTGTGTGTGTGTACAGGTATGTACTTTTGTGCACATGTATGCTTTGTAAAAATAGTGAGATAAATAAGAACCCAAAGTCACTGCAAGTGGTACATGTACAAGCTCAGTCTCTCTTGTGTGTGCACAGGTGTATATATACACGTGAGGAACACATCTCTCCTCTTCACATATGTCACCTCGTTTGCATCGAGGTACAATACAGTGTATATCTCCAGTCGCTCCCTGTAAGTAGTCCAATCCTCTGTCGCTCCATCATATTCTTCAATCTTTCCCAGGCTTCCATAAACGTATTGTCTCCCAGCTTCTGACATCCCACCCTCATTGCCTCTATTGTTTTCACCAATACTGATGCTCCGAGATACATCAAAGACTATCAATATCACAATACCACACACATGCTAGTTGCACAATCATACACATGAGCATAATTCTAATGTCTTTAATAGTTTGGATACTTCACAGTCCTCCGCCTGCCCACCTGGAACCACTGGCAACAAGGAGTCTCTCTTGGAACACCTGCTCCAGCATGAGGCTAGCTTCTGGCCTCACTAGAGCAGTTGCAACACACCTTCCCTCTCTCTCTGATCCCTACAACTCCATAAACACCATAATCAGACTCCACAATCATGGGCGGGCATAATCTGAATTTTGTTGATCTATCTCCACCCTCCCCCCTAGTTGGTTACCAGCAGTTCACAACACGTGCTCCACCACCAGACTGGTGAACACACCCCAGCCCTGTCCAGCATTGTGATTACGCCTCTGTGGAGGTACAGGGAGGAGGAAGGGGGTTTCCTGACAACACACTGCCCACCTCATTCAGCCATGCATTGGGCAAGCATGCTGTGTCTCTCCTCAGCAGGTTCAACAAAGGAGCCCTCATATCCAAACTGGATCTGCAGGCAGCCTTCCCCATGGTTCCAGTCCTGGCCTCCAAGTGGAAGCTCTTGAGAATGCACTGGTACGACAACTACCATGTTGACACCTGCCTTCCTTCGGCCTATTGGCCCCAATCATTTTGACAACTTTGCCAGTGCCCTCCACTGGGTGCTGGAACACATGGTTACCCTCCTGCACTGCCCAGCCTGGACCACTTTCTCCTGTATGACTGATGCAGATGCATGCTGATGGCTGGTCAATGCAATGTTTCTATCCAAAATCGAAGCATTTGCCATATCTGTTGGATTTAGTATCACAGCAGCTGTCACAAAACGATTGTTCGTGAACCAACACACTCTAGTACTACTCAGTCTGCCTGCAACTGATTCTAGCACTCTTCCCACTGCTACTAGCTCTCTCCAGGTAGAGCTCTGCTTTGCTTCTTCTGAAGACCAAATTCCCTGTGCACATGCATGCCATGCTCAACTATGCAGCCTCCATAGCCCACATCACTAGCATCTGAGTGCACACATCTGACAGCAGATGGACCATGCCATATAGGATGTGCATTATACTCCTCCATTGACTCAGTCCAAAACTTAAGCTCCTCCCTTCCCTCTGATGTTATGGGTAGCATATCGCACCATGCCTGTAGTTAACAGTAATACGTACAAAGCCCGTGTCATGTATCTAGCAACATGGCCTAATGCCAGACTCATTGCTATAATCCTATCAACCAAGCTTGCTATGAACCTGGCCCTGAGCATTGGTTGCTCCATGGCTGCTAGCAACTTCCCCCGCAAGACCTCAATCTTCCTATCAGACACCGAGATAAGCCCCAACTCTAGATCCAAGGTAAGTCCTAACCATGACAACCTATGGGTGGGTAACCAGGTAGACTTAGCTTCATTACATACCCACCCTGCCTTAGCTAGTGTGTCCCTCACCCAGCCACTGGCACCCACCTCATCTGGCAGTGCTACAATGCCATCATCGAGATACACAATTGCCTTTCATCCGTTACTAAACCAAAGGTTGCATCATCTTTGTGAGGATATATGGTTCTGAAGCCAATCTAAATGGCAACACAACAAACGTGTAAAAGCTTCCAAAACCCAAGTACTGTACTTACAACGACACTTAACAATATCAACATGCCAGACTTCAAATCAAATGAAAACATCCACTCACCTTGTTTGAACATCATCATTGCCACACGCAAGTCATCATATTTACATTTTTGTTTCTAAAGAGATCAATTAAAATGCCTCAGATTAACTCTTTCGCTGACAAAGCCAATTATTACGGTACAGTGTACACATGTTGTGTAAAATAAGCATCGACCATTCTGGGAAGACGTAGTTAGCAATAAACTTACACTATATGACCAGGAAACAACTGATCAGTATGTTGTTGACTACAAAGTGTTAAACCTTTTAGATAAACAGAGTGGCTTTTGTATAGCACCTGTGGCACAATATTGCTCTGTTGCCAGTGAAAGAGTTAACTACAAGCCATTTTTACCCACTCCATTCGTGAGAACAGATAATGGGCTGCATACAACTGGGAGCTCCTTTACCTCCTCAATGTACCCACCCTTTAGCAATTCTGCTACTGCATTTGTCACACATTCCACTTCTATCTGAGCAGAATGCTGATTAGGCTGTATTTAGGGGTAAGCTCAGTGTAGAAAGGAAGAACATACCCATTCTTAAGTGTTTCCAACACACATGGAGGTGCTCACAGCACCTGCTCCCAGTATGAAACACAGACACCAAACCTTCCCCTAAGTTTTGGTGTTTAAGTTTCACTGCCTCTTCCTCCTGGGTTTCCCAACATCTTTAAGTGTTGGAGACTGCCAGGGGACACATACGTGTACTCCTCATTGTCCTCCCCCAAATTAGATGATGCATTCCCTCCATCAACACACTTCATGCTCTCATGACCACATGCTCAACCTCCAAAGGATACTGTACT
The DNA here is from genome assembly GCA_013339895.1 of Ephydatia muelleri. Classification (NCBI taxonomy): domain Eukaryota; kingdom Metazoa; phylum Porifera; class Demospongiae; order Spongillida; family Spongillidae; genus Ephydatia; species Ephydatia muelleri. The sequence continues at coordinate 4,296,829 of JABACO010000008.1, read as the reverse complement.
CTGACCCCACTTGGGCATCTTTGAACATTCCCTCAGGATATGGCCAGTGTCACCAACCTAAAAGAAGAACCCACTGGAAACTTGGGTCTGGGCAGTCCACTGCTCCCATCCTTGGGCCCCACAAATGGGATCTTGGGTTCAAGCATCGGCTTACTGATGTGCCTTGCCATATTCTTTCTAGCACCTCCTTCTCTCTGCCTCCCTTCTTGAAACCTCCTCCTCTTCGCCACCTTTCACTTTCTCTGCCGCCTTCTCGACATTCTCCTTCGTTTGCGTCGGTTGGAATTATCACACTCCTCGACGACTGCCTACTCCGAATGATCGGCCAGCTTTATCAACTGCTGTCTGTGGGTGAGGAAGGCCATACCGTCAGTGATATCCTTCCAGGCACGTTTGAGCTGCTCTTTCCCCCCCCCCCCCCTCCCCCCCTTCCTCCCCACATTGGCCGCCTCTACCCGATCCAGGCAGATCAACACAACAGACAACCCACACCTGGACGTTCACCTGGAACTGGCACTGAAAATGAAATTGTCTTTGTGGACCTGCAGAGACAACTGCTGGGTCATCTTCTCCTGACCCTAGTGCACCACTCACAGCTCCTCCTGCATTTGGCGCATGCCACACAGGAGCTCGACGATTGCCAGATCACTGGACCCATAACCCATTGAGATATTGTCCAAAGTTGTACGACACTTACACTGCAATCCTACATGTATTTAAACCTTCCTCCACATGGCCATCACGTGCTATTGCAGTACATGTATGTCCATGCAGTGTGTTGCATATTTCTATGCTGTGTACACCTGTTTACATGTGTATATTATATGTAATGTACAATATCAACTCATCTCCTATTTCATGTTATGTGATCCATCCTTTGATGACGTAGGATGGACAAACTGCACTTCACATCTCATCAAAGAATGGCCACACAGATACTGTGGTAGCTCTACTGGAGAGAGGAGCTAATATCTATGCCAGGGATAAGGTTAGGTCATGAGGCTTGTGTTGTACAAATGACGTCTATAGAACAGATGTCTTTTCACATGTGATTTTCATTCAGCTTGTGTTTTTAACTGTACATGTAGGTGCAGTCTTGAAATACATTCTATAATTTGCTTTCGTAGTAGCTACATGTACATGTACACTGTATGGGTAGTAATTACATGTAGGACTAAAGAAATGTTCTGGATCATAAGGTTGGTGAATGAGCTCATAAAGACAGTGTAATGACTATGGGACAACATTATACATGTATCATGTAACACATATACTGTAGTTTGGCACTGTAATGAGCCACCAGCTGTAGCTAGTGAATGACCGAAGACGTAGTGTATGACAAGCTCAATCACATTCAAGAGATTCCATTCACAAGTGCTTTTTATGCACATATATACATGCACTCAATAGGTAAGCCAGGGCTGCTGTACACAACAGAAACCACACACAAATAATAACACAGTAGTCATGATCATTGTTATGCAATGAGTTCCCAGTCCATCACAGGCACATGTACATGTACAGTGTATGTCCATGCATATCTAATACAGTGGACACATGTACAGTATACACATGTAGATTGCATGTACATGTATGTACATGTACATGTACTGTATGGGTAGATCTCCAATTAGATGTCATGTGATCCATCCTTTGTCTGATGATGTAGGATGGACAAACTGCACTTCACATCTCATCAAAGAATGGCCACACAGATACCGTGGTAGCTCTACTGGAGAGAGGAGCTGATATCAATGACAGGGATGAGGTTAGGTCATGAGGCTTGCATAGGATTGCAATAATGAGTAGCTTCATTGTATTGTTTTGATATACACTGGCATATGAGATATCAATGTCTGCACAGATGCATCGTACACCACTTGACCTGGCAAGAAAGCATGGCCATGGAAAAGTAATTGAAGTACTTGAGAGCAAAGCAATGAAGGAGGTAAGTGGTGATTGGTGCATACATGTTACATGTACATGTGATGTTACACTGGTATACAGCAGCTGTGCATGTACTGTATGTGGTTTAAGCACGTGTTTATATGTATTTTATAGACCTAATCCTTCCATAGGCTAAGCTGTGGGCTGCTAGCAGAGATGGTGATACTAACAGAGTGTTGAGTCTTCTGGATACGTGTAAAGGGATCAGTGTGAATACACGTGATGAAGTAAGTTTACATGTACATGTATGTTGCTATCCACCAGGTTGTACACGTACATGTAGTGTATACATGTACTGTACATTGATGGCAATATCCGGCCAGTGAACATGAATTATTTGCATGTAATGTTTGTCTGACACCCTTCAGTATACGAACCACAGTGTATAGTGTGGTTGTATTACTTTTGATGCATGCAGTTTGGTGATGAAGTGACATGACCAAATTGTCCTCACGCAATTAATATTTAATTGAATGAAGTTTAGGGATTTGTTGAAACAATCTTAAATGTTCTGAAGAAAGGCAAATAGAATTGCCAACGATGATCCGATACCCCTTTGCTTCACACAGCTTACAATGTACATGTACATGTCATTGTACATGATGTTCATAAAGCATGGAAAAGCTTGTCTTGGGATACATTGTGTAGATGTAGGTCAAGCCTTGTCACCTTCCTGAAGTTCTTCCAACTACACCTACCCTATTCCCAAACTACTGTAGATTGTCTCCATACTATATAAAGGGTGTTCTTGGGAAGGTACAGTGTATTCATTCAGTCTTACAGCTTGGTATCGATGAGCTATCAAGCCTTACTTACCCTCACCTGTGACGTCCTGTGCCTGCCCACCTGAAACCACTGGCAACAAAGCAGTCTCTCTTTGAACACCTGCTCCAGCACAAGGCTAGCTTCGGGCCTCACTAGAGCAGACGCAACAACACCTTCCCACTAACACGAATGAATCTGACCCTACGTCCAGACCAACACTGGAGAGCTGTGGTACTTTCAACAAGCACCTGCAGCCCATGTCACGTGCTCCACCACCAGACTGGTCACCACACCCAGCACAGCCCAGCATCGTGGTCACGCCTCTGCTGGGGGCGGGGCTGCAGTCACACATAGCCACCACCCCTGCCTGCTCGTACAGCCAAGCATCAGGCAAGCAGCACCATCACCACCTGCTTATTCCGACCAGCAGACTCCGACTTCTGGCACAGGAGGCAGTACAGGCCACCATTGTCATCAAGAATATCTCCACTGACACCTTCACTTTCATTAGCACACCATATTTTCCATGGATTCAAGTACATGTGTTAATTAAGAGTTGGCATCATTGCTGATTGTTACAATGCAGAGAAGTGGAGGGTGATCCTTCATTTTCTGTACCACAAGACCACAGCTTCGACAACATCATCAGCAGAGAGGTCCACTACTCTACCATCCACCATGCTGTGGCTCTCATTGGCAGGTTCAACAAAGGAGCCCTCATGGCCAAACTGGATCTGCAGGCAGCCTTCCCATGGTTCCAGTCCTGGCCTCCAAGTGGGAGCTCTTGGGAATGCACTGGCATGACAACTACCATGTTGACACCTGCCTTCCTTCGGCCTATTGGCCCCAATCATTTTGACAACTTTGCCAGTGCCCTCCACTGGGTGCTGGAACACATGGTTACCCTCCTGCACTACCTGGCCTGGACCACTTTCTCCTGTATGACTGATGCAGATGCATGCTGATTGCTGGTCAATGCAATGTTTCTATCCAAAATTCGAAGCAATTGCCATATCTGTTGGATTTAGTATCACAGCAGCTGTCAACAAACCTAACATTTTGATTGTCAGTGAACTCTAGTACTACTCAGTCTGCTTGCAACTGATTCTAGCACTCTCCCCACTGCTACTAGCTCTCTCCAGGTAGAGCTCTGCTTTGCTTTCTCTGAAGACCAAATTCCCTGTGCACATGCATGCCATGCTAAACTATGTAGCCTCCATAGCCCACATCACTAGCATCTGAGTGCACACATCTGACAGCAGATGGACCATGCCATATAGGATGTGCATTATACTCCTCAATTGACTCAGTCCAAAACTTAAGCTCCTCCCTTCCCTCTGATGTTATGGGTAGCATATCGCACCATGTCTGTAGTTAACAGTAATGCGTACAAAGCCCGTGTCATGTACATGTATCTAGCAACATGGCCTAATGCCAGACTCATTGCTATAATCCTATCAACCAAGCTTGCTATAAACCTGGCCCTGAGCATTGGTTGCTCCATGGCTGCTAGCAACTTCCCCCACAAGACCTCAATCTTCCTATCAGGCACCGAGATAAGCCCCAACTCTAGATCCAAGGTAAGTCCTAACCATGACAACCTATGGGTGGGTAACCAGGTAGACTTAGCTTCATTACATACCCACCCTGCCTTAGCTAGTGTGTCCCTCACCCAGCCACTGGCACCCACCTCATCTGGCAGTGCTACAATGCCATCATCGAGATACACAATTGCCTTTCATCCGTTACTAAACCAAAGGTTGCATCATCTTTGTGAGGATATATGGTTCTGAAGCCAATCTAAATGGCAACACAACAAACGTGTAAAAGCTTCCAAAACCCAAGTACTGTACTTACAACGACACTTAACAATATCAACATGCCAGACTTCAAATCAAATGAAAACATCCACTCACCTTGTTTGAACATCATCATTGCCACACGCAAGTCATCATATTTACATTTTTGTTTCTAAAGAGATCAATTAAAATGCCTCAGATTAACTCTTTCGCTGACAAAGCCAATTATTACGGTACAGTGACACATGTTGTGTAAAATAAGCATCGACCATTCTGGGAAGACGTAGTTAGAAATAAACTTACACTATATGACCAGGAAACAACTGATCAGTATGTTGTTGACTACAAAGTGTTAAACAGCTCCTCCTGCATTTGGCACATGCCACGCAGGAGCTCGACGATTGCCGGATCACTGGACCATAACCCATTGAGATATTGTCAAACGTTGTACGACACTTACACTGCAATCCTACGTGTATTTAAACCTTCCTCCACATGGCCATCACGTGCTATTGCAGTACATGTATGTCCATTTCTATGCTGTGTACACCTGTTTACATGTGTATATTATATGTAATGTACAATATCAACTCATCTCCTATTTCATGTTATGTGATCCATCCTTTGATGACGTAGGATGGGCAAACTGCACTTAACATATCATCAAAGAATGGCCACACAGATACTGTGGTAGCTCTACTGGAAAGAGGAGCTAATATCTATGCCAGGGATAAGGTTAGGTCATGAGGCTTGTGTTGTACAAATGACGTCTATAGAACAGATGTCTTTTCACATGTGATTTTCATTCAGCTTGTGTTTTTAACTGTACATGTAGGTGCAGTCTTGAAATACATTCTGTAATTTGCTTTCGTAGTAGCTACATGTACATGTACACTGTATGGGTAGTAATTACATGTAGGACTAAAGAAATGTTCTGGATCATAAGGTTGGTGAATGAGCTCATAAAGACAGTGTAATGACTATGGGACAACATTATACATGTATCATGTAACACATATACTGTAGTTTGGCACTGTAATGAGCCACCAGCTGTAGCTAGTGAATGACCGAAGACGTAGTGTATGACAAGCTCAATCACATTCAAGAGATTCCATTCACAAGTGCTTTTTATGCACATATATACATGCACTCAATAGGTAAGCCAGGGCTGCTGTACACAACAGAAGCTGCACCACACACAAACAATAACACAGTAGTCATGATCATTGTTATGCAATGAGTTCCCAGTCCATGCATCACAGGCACATGTACATGTACAGTGTATGTCCATGCATATCTAATACAGTGGACACATGTACAGTATACACATGTAGATTGCATGTACATGTATGTACATGTACATGTACTGTATGGGTAGATCTCCAATTAGATGTCATGTGATCCATCCTTTGTCTGATGATGTAGGATGGACAAACTGCACTTCACATCTCATCAAAGAATGGCCACACAGATACCGTGGTAGCTCTACTGGAGAGAGGAGCTGATATCAATGCCAGGGATAAGGTAAGGTCATGAGGTTTGCATAGGATTGCAATAATGAGTAGCTTCATTGTATTGTTTTGATATACACTGGCATATGAAATATCAATGTCTGCACAGATGCATGATACACCACTTGACCTGGCAAGACAGCATGGCCATGGAACAGTAGTTGAAGTACTTAAGAGCAAAGCAATGAAGGAGGTAAGTGATGATGGGGTCTCTGTGCTTGCACACATGTTACATGTGATGTTATACTGGTATACTGCAGCTGTACATGTACTGTATGTGGTTTAAACACGTGTTTATATGTATTTTATTGACCTAATGCTTCCATAGGCTGAGCTGTGGGCTGCTAGCAGAGATGGTGATACTAACAGAGTGTTGAGTCTTCTGGATACATGTAAAGGGATCAGTGTGAATACACATGATAAAGTAAGTTTACATGTACATGTATGTTGCTATCCACCAGGTTGTACACGTACATGTAGTGTATACATGTACTGTACATTGATGGCAATATCCGGCCAGTGAACATGAATTATTTGCATGTAATGTTTGTCTGACACCCTTCAGTATACGAATCACAGTGTATGGTGTGGTAGTATTACTTTTGATGCATGCAGTTTGGTGATGAAGTGACATGACCAAATTGTCCTCACGCAATTAATATTTAATTGAATGAAGTTTAGGGATTTGTTGAAACAATCTTAAATGTTCTGAAGAAAGGCAAATAGAATTGCCAACGATGATCCGATACCCCTTTGCTTCACACAGCTTACAATGTACATGTACATGTCATTGTACATGATGTTCATAAAGCATGGAAAAGCTTGTCTTGGGATACATCGTGTAGATGTACATGTAGGTCAAGCCTTGTCACCTTCCTGAAGTTCTTCCAACTACACCTACCCTATTCCCAAACTAGATTGTCTCCATACTATATAAAGGGTGTTCTTGGGAAGGTACAGTGTATTCATTCAGTCTTACAGCTTGGTATCGATGAGCTGTCAAGCCTTACTTACCCTCACCTGTGACGTCCTGTGCCTGCCCACCTGAAACCACTGGCAACAAAGCAGTCTCTCTTTGAACACCTGCTCCAGCACAAGGCTAGCTTCGGGCCTCACTAGAGCAGACGCAACAACACCTTCCCACTAACACGAATGAATCTGACCCTACGTCCAGACCAATACTGGAGAGCTGTGGTACTTTCAACAAGCACCTGCAGCCCATGTCACGTGCTCTACCACCAGACTGGTCACCACACCCAGCACAGCCCAGCATCGTGGTCACGCCTCTGCTGGGGGCGGGGCTGCAGTCACACATAGCCACCACCCCTGCCTGCTCGTACAGCCAAGCATCAGGCAAGCAGCACCATCACCACCTGCTTATTCCGACCAGCAGACTCCGACTTCTGGCACAGGAGGCAGTACAGGCCACCATTGTCATCAAGAATATCTCCACTGACACCTTCACTTTCATTAGCACACCATATTTTCCATGGATTCAAGTACATGTGTTAATTAAGAGTTGGCATCATTGCTGATTGTTACAATGCAGAGAAGTGGAGGGTGATCCTTCATTTTCTGTACCACAAGACCACAGCTTCGACAACATCATCAGCAGAGAGGTCCACTACTCTACCATCCACCATGCTGTGGCTCTCATTGGCAGGTTCAACAAAGGAGCCCTCATGGCCAAACTGGATCTGCAGGCAGCCTTCCCATGGTTCCAGTCCTGGCCTCCAAGTGGGAGCTCTTGAGAATGCACTGGTACGACAACTACTATGTTGACACCTGCCTTCCTTCGGCCTATTGGCCCCAAGCATTTTGACAACTTTGCCAGTGCCCTCCACTGGGTGCTGGAACACATGGTTACCCTCCTGCACTACCTGGCCTGGACCACTTTCTCCTGTATGACTGATGCAGATGCATGCTGATTGCTGGTCAATGCAATGTTTCTATCCAAAATTCGAAGCAATTGCCATATCTGTTGGATTTAGTATCACAGCAGCTGTCAACAAACCTAACATTTTGATTGTCAGTGAACTCTAGTACTACTCAGTCTGCTTGCAACTGATTCTAGCACTCTCCCCACTGCTACTAGCTCTCTCCAGGTAGAGCTCTGCTTTGCTTTCTCTGAAGACCAAATTCCCTGTGCACATGCATGCCATGCTCAACTATGCAGCCTCCATAGCCCACATCACTAGCATCTGAGTGCACACATCTGACAGCAGATGGACCATGCCATATAGGATGTGCATTATACTCCTCAATTGACTCAGTCCAAAACTTAAGCTCCTCCCTTCCCTCTGATGTTATGGGTAGCATATCGCACCATGTCTGTAGTTAACAGTAATGCGTACAAAGCCCGTGTCATGTACATGTATCTAGCAACATGGCCTAATGCCAGACTCATTGCTATAATCCTATCAACCAAGCTTGCTATAAACCTGGCCCTGAGCATTGGTTGCTCCATGGCTGCTAGCAACTTCCCCCGCAAGACCTCAATCTTCCTATCAGGCACCGAGATAAGCCCCAACTCTAGATCCAAGGTAAGTCCTAACCATGACAACCTATGAGTGGGTAACCAGGTAGACTTAGCTTCATTACATACCCACCCTGCCTTAGCTAGTGTGTCCCTCACCCAGCCACTGGCACCCACCTCATCTGGCAGTGCTACAATGCCATCATCGAGATACACAATTGCCTTTCATCCGTTACTAAACCAAAGGTTGCATCATCTTTGTGAGGATATATGGTTCTGAAGCCAATCTAAATGGCAACACAACAAACGTGTAAAAGCTTCCAAAACCCAAGTACTGTACTTACAACGACACTTAACAATATCAACATGCCAGACTTCAAATCAAATGAAAACATCCACTCACCTTGTTTGAACATCATCATTGCCACACGCAAGTCATCATATTTACATTTTTGTTTCTAAAGAGATCAATTAAAATGCCTCAGATTAACTCTTTCGCTGACAAAGCCAATTATTACGGTACAGTGTACACATGTTGTGTAAAATAAGCATCGACCATTCTGGGAAGACGTAGTTAGCAATAAACTTACACTATATGACCAGGAAACAACTGATCAGTATGTTGTTGACTACAAAGTGTTAAACCTTTTAGATAAACAGAGTGGCTTTTGTATAGCACCTGTGGCACAATATTGCTCTGTTGCCAGTGAAAGAGTTAACTACAAGCCATTTTTACCCACTCCATTCGTGAGAACAGATAATGGGCTGCATACGACTGGGAGCTCCTTTACCTCCTCAATGTACCCACCCTTTAGCAATTCTGCTACTGCATTTGTCACACATTCCACTTCTATCTGAGCAGAATGCTGATTAGGCTGTATGTAGGGGTAGGCTCAGTGTAGAAGGGAACATACCCATTCCTAAGTGTTTCCAACACCCATGGAGGTGCTCACAGCACCTGCTCCCAGTATGAAACACAGACACCAAACCTTCCCCTAGGTTTTGGTGTTTAAGTTTCACTGCCTCTTCCTCCTGGGTTTCCCAACATCTTTAAGTGTTGGAGACTGCCAGGTGACACATACGTGTACTCCTCATTGTCCTCCCCCAAATTAGATGTTTTTTTTCCTCCATCAACACACTTCATGCTCTCAATGACCACATGCTCAACCTTCAAAGGATACTGTACTCTGACCCCACTTGGGCATCTTTGAACATTCCCTCAGGAAATGGCCAGTGTCACCAACCTAAAAGAAGAACCCACTGGAAACTTGGGTCTGGGCAGTCCTCTGCTCCCATCCTTGGGCCCCACAAATGGGATCTTGGGTTCAAGCATCGGCTTACTGATGTGCCTTGCCATATTCTTTCTAGCACCTCCTTCTCTCTGCCTCCCTTCTTGAAACCTCCTCCTCTTCGCCACCTTTCACTTTCTCTGCCGCCTTCTCGACATTCTCCTTCGTTTGCGTCGGTTGGAATTATCACACTCCTCGACGACTGCCTACTCCGAATGATCAGCCAGCTTTGTCAACTGCTGTCTGTGGGTGAGGAAGGCCATACCGTCAGTGATATCCTTCCAGGCACGTTTGAGCTGCTCTTCCCCCCCCCCCCTTCCTCCCCACATTGGCCGCCTCTACCCGATCCAGGCAGATCAACACAACAGACAACCCACACCTGGACGTTCACCTGGAACTGGCACTGAAAACGAAATTGTCTTCGTGGACCTGCAGAGACAACTGCTGGGTCATCTTCTCCTGACCCTAGTGCACCACTCACAGCTCCTCCTGCATTTGGCGCATGCCACACAGGAGCTCGACGATTGCCGGATCACTGGACCATAACCCATTGAGATATTGTCAAACGTTGTACGACACTTACACTGCAATCCTACATGTATTTAAACCTTCCTCCACATGGCCATCACGTGCTATTGCAGTACATGTATGTCCATGCAGTGTGTTGCATATTTCTATGCTGTGTACACCTGTTTACATGTGTATATTATATGTAATGTACAATATCAACTCATCTCCTATTTCATGTTATGTGATCCATCCTTTGATGACGTACTGTAGGATGGACAAACTGCACTTCACATCTCATCAAAGAATGGCCACACAGATACCATGGTAGCTCTACTGGAGAGAGGAGCTGATATCTATGCCAGGGATAAGGTTAGGTCATGAGGCTTGTGTTGTACAAATGACGTCTATAGAACAGATGTCTTTTCACATGTGATTTTCATTCAGCTTGTGTTTTTAACTGTACATGTAGGTGCAGTCTTGAAATACATTCTGTAATTTGCTTTCGTAGTAGCTACATGTACATGTACACTGTATGGGTAGTAATTACATGTAGGACTAAAGAAATGTTCTGGATCATAAGGTTGGTGAATGAGCTCATAAAGACAGTGTAATGACTATGGGACAACATTATACATGTATCATGTAACACATATACTGTAGTTTGGCACTGTAATGAGCCACCAGCTGTAGCTAGTGAATGACCGAAGACGTAGTGTATGACAAGCTCAATCACATTCAAGAGATTCCATTCACAAGTGCTTTTTATGCACATATATACATGCACTCAATAGGTAAGCCAGGGCTGCTGTACACAACAGAAGCTGCACCACACACAAACAATAACACAGTAGTCATGATCATTGTTATGCAATGAGTTCCCAGTCCATGCATCACAGGCACATGTACATGTACAGTGTATGTCCATGCATATCTAATACAGTGGACACATGTACAGTATACACATGTAGATTGCATGTACATGTATGTACATGTACATGTACTGTATGGGTAGATCTCCAATTAGATGTCATGTGATCCATCCTTTGTCTGATGATGTAGGATGGACAAACTGCACTTCACATCTCATCAAAGAATGGCCACACAGATACCGTGGTAGCTCTACTGGAGAGAGGAGCTGATATCAATGCCAGGGATAAGGTTAGGTCCTGAAGGTTGTACTGGGGTGTTACAGAAGACTTAAGTAATGGACATCTTTGCACATGATTTCTCACGTTAATTTCAAGTACAGCTGTAACATGTACACTGTACAGTACAGGCAACAGATGTGTGGTGAGTCTGGACCCTGCTTGACCATATGATTTGGCAGCTGCTGTACAGTGTAATGCATACATTAAGGATTAGTAATGGTTAGCATTACATATATCAAATGTATTGGAGGCCTTTCTAATGAATTGTTTACTTTGTTGGATTCGTATACATGACGGTCCATGTACAGAGTAGTGTGTGTAGCAATTTGACCTGGGATCGTATGGTTGGTGAATGGGTACATAAAGACAGTGTACTACATTAATGACTATGGAACAACATATTACATGTATCATGAAACACATGTACAGTGTAGATTTGTGGGACATGCAGTGTACATATATGCCAATGCTACATGCATGGGAATGAGTTCACAATTTAAGTCATTGTAGACTAATGACTATGGACAACATAGTGCATGTATGATGAAACACATCAACAGTGTAGGTAGTGTAGTTTTGCATGTTATGCATACAGTGTACATGTATGTCCATGCAGTATGATGTCTATATAGTGTACACCTGTATACATATGTACATGTAGAGTATGGGTAGAATATTCACTGATCTTCTACTTGATATTACGTGATCCATCCTTTGTCTGATGATGTAGGATGGACAAACAGCACTTCACATGTCATCAAAGAATGGCCCCACAGATACCGTGGTAGCTCTACTGGAGAGAGGAGCTGATATCAATGCCTGGGATAAGGTTAGGTCATGAGGCTTGCATAGGATTGCAATAATGAGTAGCTTCATTGTATTGTTTTAATATACACTGTCATATGAAATATCAATGTCTGCACAGATGTATCATACACCACTTGACCTGGCAAGACAGCATGGCCATGGAACAGTAGTTGAGGTACTGGAGAGCAAAGCAATGAAGGAGGTAAGTGATGATGGGGTCTCTGTGCTTGAATACATGTTGAATGTGATGTACGTTATACAGGTACATGTATACTGCAGCTGTACATGTACTTTGTACAGTATGTTGTTTAAACATTTGTGTGTATGTGTGTAATGCATGTATTTTATTGACCTAACCCATCCATAGGCTGAGCTGTGGGCTGCTAGCAGAGATGGTGATACTAACAGAGTGTTGAGTCTTCTGGATACATGTAAAGGGATCAATGTGAATACACGTGATAAAGTAAGTTTACATGTACATGTATGTTGCTATCTACCAGGTTGTACATGTACATGTAGTGTATACATGTACTGTACATTGATGTCAAAATCTAGCAATGTTGGCCAGTGAACATAAATTAATGTTGGTCTGAAACCCTATAGTATAAGCTACAGCCATTCGCAACTCAGTGTCTGTTTTTTGTTGTTTATTTTTTTTTATCTGAGTCAATACGAGTCAAAGAAGATGAGTTTTACTGTATCACTTCGTATGACGATTGTACCGAATTAATGGATCCATCTGAATGGTTGTCAGCTAGCGCCTGATGGTTGTTGCCACCTCCCACATCATACAGATTTTTTTCCTACTCACTCGCATCACCCTTCGGTACCTAGTAGTGTAGTATAAAGCTTTCCCACATTCGCTTGCTGAACTTTATTACTGTCACGCCCACTCGGCTACACTGCAGGGATGCTATAACTTAGCTCACATAGCACGTGAACATGCACTACGCACTTGCATTGTTACCTGCCACACACCTACCTACTGTATCTTTTGCACACAAACACACCATGCCACACACACACACGCACACACACACACACACACACACGCACACACACACACACACACACACACGCACACACACACACACACACACACACACACAGACTGGGCTTGTAACGCTTGCAGTGACTTTGGGTTCTTATTTCTCACACTGTTTTACAAAGCGTACATGAGCATGAATGTACACATCTGTGCACGTGCACACACACACACACACACATACACACACACACATACACACACACATACACACACACATACACACACATGCACACACACAGATACACGTGACAAAAGAATAACACTATGCAAATGGCGTGTGAAGACTTTTAAATTCCTACGTTCTCACATCACCCTTTCCCATTTGGCATAACCTTGCTATAAACTTCTCTGTGTTCTTTATGCTACGTCCACTTCGCTTTTGTACCACTTGCTAAGAGTTTGGTCTCTTATTTCTCACAGCAGAATATGTGAACATGACCTCACAGTGACTCTCACACTCTTATGCTCATGCACACATTGTGTAAATGAAACTGTATTTCGTTGGCAACTCTTCATGCATGTGGAGTTCCCATGTGACTGGTTCTCTGTAGATCCTCCTTTGACTTCATGTACGCTTGTAAAAACAGTGTGAGAAATAAGAACCCAAAGTCACCGCAAGTAGTACAAGCCCAGTCTCTGTGTGTGTGTGTGTGTGTGTACAGGTATGTACTTTTGTGCTTTGTAAGAATAGTGAGATAAATAAGAACCCAAAGTCACTGCAAGTGGTACATGTACAAGCTCAGTCTCTCTTGTGTGTGCACAGGTGTATATATACACGTGAGGAACACATCTCTCCTCTTCACATATGTCACCTCGTTTGCATCGAGGTACAATACAGTGTATATCTCCAGTCACTCCCTGTAAGTAGTCCAATCCTCCATCGCGCCATCATATTCTTCAATCTTTCTCAGGCTTCCATAAACGTATTGTCTCCCAGCTTCTGACATCCCACCCTCATTGCCTCTATTGTGTTCACCAATACTGATGCTCTGAGATACATCGAAGACTATCAAAATCACAATATCACACACATGCTAGTTGCACAATCATGCACATGATCATAATTCTAATGTCTTTAATAGTTTGGATACTTTTACAGTCCTCCGCCTGCCCACCTGGAACCACTGGCAACAAGCAGTCTCTCGTGGAACACCTGCTCTAGCACGAGGCTAGTTTTGGGCCTCACTAGAGCAGATGCAACAACACCTTCCCACCCTCTCTGATCCCTACAACTCCAAAAGCACCATAATCAGACTCCACAATCGCGGGCATAATATGATCTATCTCCACCATCCCTCCTAGTTGGTTACCAGCAGTCCACAACATGTGCTCCATCACCAGACTGGTGAACACACCCCAGCCATGTCCAGCATTGTGGTCATGCCTCTGTGGAGGGGGGAGGGGTTTTCCTGACAACACACTGCCCACTTCATACAGCCATGCATTGGGCAAGCATGCTGTGTCTCTCCTCGGCAGGTTCCACTGGGGATTATTTCCTAATCTATTGTACACGAGTAGAAGGTTGTACTACTCAGTGCATGTTTATCAAGACACTCTAGTACTGTTTGCAATGCAGTTATGTCTTATGTGTGATGTATGTGTCTAGAAATATTCACTGTACATGTGCAATTACAGTGTCATTGTTTGAAATACAGTGTATATTACTGCTCTCTTATTTGGTGTCATGTGACCATGATGTAGTATGGACAAACTGCACTTCACATCTCATCAAAGAATGGCCACACAGATACCGTGGTAGCTCTACTGGAGAGAAGAGCTGATATCAATGCCAGGGATAAGGTTAGGTCATGAGGCTTGCATAGGATTGCAATAATGAGTAGCTTCATTGTATTGTTTTGATATACACTGGCATATGAAATATCAATGTCTGCACAGATGCATCGTACACCACTTGACCTGGCAAGACAGCATGGCCATGGAACAGTAGTTGAAGTACTTAAGAGCAAAGCAATGAAGGAGGTAAGTGATGATGGGGTCTCTGTGCTTGCACACATGTTACATGTGATGTTATACTGGTATACTGCAGCTGTACATGCACTGTATGTGGTTTAAACACGTGTTTATATGTATTTTATTGACCTAATGCTTCCATAGGCTGAGCTGTGGGCTGCTAGCAGAGATGGTGATACTAACAGAGTGTTGAGTCTTCTGGATACATGTAAAGGGATCAATGTGAATACACGTGATGAAGTAAGTTTACATGTACATGTATGTTGCTATCCACCAGGTTGTACATAGTGTATATACTATACATGTACATTGATGTCACAATCTGGCCAGTGAACATGACATGTAATGTTTGTCTGAAACCCTTCAGTATACGAACCACAGTGTATAGTGTGGTAGTATTACTTTTGATGCATGCAGTTTGATGATAAAGTGACACGACCAAATTGCCCTCACGCAATTTAAGTTTAGGAATTTGTTGAAACAATGTTAAATGTTCTGAAGAAAGGCAAATAGAATTGCCAGCGATGATCCGATACCCTTTGCTTCACACAGCTTACAATGTACATGGCATGGTACATGATGTTCATAAAGCATGGAAAAGCTTGTCTTGGGATACATCGTGTAGATGTAGGTCAAGGCTTGTCACCTTCCTGAAGTTCTTCCAACTACACCTACCCTATTCCCAAACTAGATTGTCTCCATACTATATAAAGGGTGTTCTTGACAAGGTATTTATTCAGTCTTACAGCTTGGTATCGATGAGCTATCAAGCCTTACTTACCCTCACCTGTGACGTCCTGCCCACCTGGCAACCATTGGCAACAAGCAGTCTCTCTTTGAACACCTGCTCCAGCACGAGGCTAGCTTCGGGCCTCACTAGAGCAGATGCAACAACACCTTCCCACCAACACGAACCATGTGGTGGAACACGTGACATGGGCTGGGCTGCAGGTGCTTGTTGGAAGTACCACAGCTCTCCAGTGTTGGTATGGTTCCAACAAGCACCTGCAGCCCATGTCACGTGCTCCACCACCAGACTGGTCACCACACCCAGCGCAGCCCAGCATCATGGTCACGCCTCTGCTGGGGGCGGGGCTGCAGTCACACATAGCCACACACCCCTGCCTGCTCATACAGCCAAGCATCAGGCAAGCAGCACCATTACCACCTGCTTATTCCGACCAGCAGACTCCGACTACTGACACAGGAGCCAGTAAAGGCCATCAAGAAGAGCGGAAATATTACCACTGACACATTCACTTTCATTAGCATTTCAATGGATTCAAGTACATGTGTTAATTAAGAGTTGGCATCGTTGCTGATTGTTACAAAGCAGAGAAGTGGAGGGTGATCCTCCATTTTTCTGTACCACAAGACCACAACTTCAATGACATCATCAGCAGAGAGGAGTTCACCCTCCACTACTCTACCATCCACCATGCTGTGGCTCTCCTCGGCAGGATCAACAAACGAGCCCTCATGACTAAAATGGATCTGCAGGCAGCCTTCCCCATGGTTCCAGTCCTACCTTTCAGCCTATTGGCCCCAACCATTTTGACAACTTTGCCAGTGCCCTCCACTGGGTGCTGGAACACACGGTTACCCTCCTGCACTACCTGGCCTGGACCACTTTCTCCTGTGTATGACTGATGCAGATGCATGCTGATTGCTGGTCAATGCAATGTTTCTATCTGAATTCGAAGCAATTGCCATATCTGTTGGATTTAGTATCACAGCAGCTGTCAACAAACCTAACATTTTGATTGTCAGAGAACCAACACACTCTAGTACTACTCAGTCTGCCTGCAACTGATTCTAGCACTCTCCCCACTGCTACTAGCTCTCTCCAGGTAGAGCTCTGCTTTGCTTCCTCTGAAGACCAAATTCCCTGTGCTCATGCATGCCATGCTCAACTATGTAGCCTCCATAGCCCACATCACTAGCATCTGAGTGCACACATCTGACAGCAGATGGACCATGCCATATAGGATGTGCATTATACTCCTCAATTGACTCAGTCCAAAACTTAAGCTCCTCCCTTCCCTCTGATGTTATGGGTAGCATATCACACCATGTCTGTAGTTAACAGTAATGCGCACAAAGCCCGTGTCATGTATCTAGCAACATGGCCTAATGCCAGACTCATTGCTATAATCCTATCAACCAAGCTTGCTATAAACCTGGCCCAGAGCATTGGTTGCTCCATGGCTGCTAGCAACTTCCCCCGCAAGACCTCAATCTTCCTATCAGACACCGAGATAAGCCCCAACTCTAGATCCAAGGTAAGTCCTAACCATGACAACCTATGGGTGGGTAACCAGGTAGACTTAGCTTCATTACATACCCACCCTGCCTTAGCTAGTGTGTCCCTCCCCCAGCCACTGGCACCCACCTCATCTGGCAGTGAAACAATGCCATCATCCAGATACACAATTGCCTTTCATCCGTTACCAAACCAAAGGTTGCGTCATCTTTGTGAAGACATAACGTGCTGAAGACAATCCCAAAGGCAAGAGATGGATTAACATGCTTCAGATTAACTCTTCGAGGACAAAGCCAATCATTACGGTACAAAATAAGCATTGCGCATTGCAGGAAGACGTAGTTAGCAATTAACTAGCACTATATGACCAGGAAACAATATGCTGTTGAGCACAAAGTGTTAAACTGTTTAGATAAACAGAGTGGCACCTGCGGCGCACTACTGCTCTGTTGCTCGTGAAAGGGTTAACTACAAAACGATATTTGCCCACTCCATTGGTGACAACAGATAATGGGCTGCATACAACTGGGAGCTCCTTTACCTCCTCAATGTACCCACCCTTTAGCAATTCTGCTACTGCATTTGTCACACATTCCACTTCTATCTGAGCAGAATGCTCATTAGGCTGTATGTAGGGGGTAGGCTCTGTGTAGAAAGGAGGAACATACCCATTCCTAAGTGTTTCCAACACCCATGGAGGTGCACACAGCACCTGCTCCTAGTATGAAACACAGACAAATAAACGTCCCTTAAACAGAGCCAGACACTGCGTCTCTCTCCTGGGTTTCCCAACATCTATATGTACGGCCTCGGTATTAAGCAAAACGTCATCTGAAAGAGTTGCTCAACAAGACTCAGCAGGTTATTGAGCAAACAGACCATATGAGACTAATTTTGTATTGTTAGGTGTTCGACAAAATAGGCTTAAAAAGTCGTCTAATTTCACGGAAAGACCATAAAAACCACAATATTACCCACGCACAATCACATGAGCATAGTTCTAATGTCTCTAATAGTTTGAATACTTCACATCTGCTCCCACTGTAGAACTTGTTCTAGCAGCTAGCTATGTTCTTTCTCATCCTCTCCTGCTATTATGATATCGTCTTGCATACACTGTGTATTTGAGACCCCAATTGAACCGGAAAAGACTTTTATTTGTGGTCACAGTTAGTATCTCTTCCTTTTCTACATGTAGCTCCTAATGAAGTAAAGCTTGTTGCAAGTCAATCTTTACAATGTTGCTGCCTGCTCATACAGTCGAGCATCGGCAAGCACCACCATTACCATTTACTTATTCAGACCAGCAAACTCCGACTACTGGCACAGGAGGCAGTAAAGGTCACCAAGTCATCAAGAAGAAAGTCAATATCTCTACCGACACCTTCAGTTTCACTGGCACACCATACTGTTCAATGGATTCAAGTGCCTGAGTGAATAAGAATTGGCATTTTTGCTGATTGTTACAATGCAGAGAAGTGGAGAGTGATCCTCCATTTCTCTCTACCACAAGACCACAGCTTCGACAACATCATCAGCAGAGAGGAGTTCACCCTCCACTACTCTACCATCCACCATGCTGTGGCTCTCATTGGCAGGTTCAACAAGGGAGCCCGCATGACCAAACTGGATCTGCAGGCAGCCTTCCCCATGGTTCCAGTCCTGGCCTCCAAGTGGGAGCTCTTGGGAATGCACTGGCACGACAACTACTATGTTGACACGTGCCTCCCTTTCAGCCTATTGGCCCCAAGCATTTTGACAACTTTGCCAGTGCCCTCCACTGGTGATTATTTCCTAATCTATTGTACACGAGTAGAAGGTTGTACTACTCAGTGCATGTTGATCAAGACACTCTAGTACTGTTTGCAATGCAGTTATGTCTTATGTGGTGTGATGAGTGTGTCTAGAATATTCACTGTACATGTGCAATTACAGTGTCATTGTTTGAAATACAGTGTATATTACTGCTCTCTTATTTGGTGTCATGTGACCATGATGTAGGATGGACAAACTGCACTTCACATCTCATCAAAGAATGGCCACACAGATACCGTGGTAGCTCTACTGGAGAGAGGAGCTGATATCAATACCAGGGATAAGGTTAGGTCATGAAGGTTGTACTGGAATATTATTATAATTGTAGTATATTACTACTCTCTTATTTGGTGTCATGTGACCATGATTTAGGATGGGCAAACTGCACTTCACATCTCATCAAAGAATGGCCACACAGATACCGTGGTAGCTCTACTGGAGAGAGGAGCTGATATCAATGCCAGGGATCAGGTTAGGTCATGAGGCTTGCATAGGATTGCAATAATGAGTAGCTTCATTGTATTGTTTTGATATACACTGGCATATGAAATATCAATGTCTGCACAGATGCATCGTACACCACTTGACCTGGCAAGACAGCATGGCCATGGAACAGTAGTTGAAGTACTTGAGAGCATAGGAATGAAGAAGGTAAGTGGCGATGGAGTCTCTTTGCTTGCACACATGTTACATGTGATGTTATACTGGTATACTGCAGCTGTACAGTACATATATACAGTACTTATGTGGCTTAAACATGTGTATAATACATGTATTTTATAGACCTAATCTATCCATAGGCTGAGCTGTGGGCTGCTAGCAGAGATGGTGATACTAACAGAGTGTTGAGTCTTCTGGATACACGTAAAGGGATCAATGTGAATACACGTGATGAAGTAAGTTTACATGTACATGTATGTTGCTATCCACCAGGTTGTACATGTACATGTAGTGTGTACATGTGCTGTACATTGATGTCAAAATCTGGCCAGTGAACTTGATTTTGTTGTATTTAATATTGGTCTGAAACCCAATAGTATGCAAACTACATGTGGTAGTATTTTGTGTGGTGGCTGTATATTTGACATGCAGTTTATCGTGAGTTTTGTACACCAGGTACATGTACATGTACATGTACATATGTATTTAGTACTTGCACATCAAAATAGCACCTTCCAAAAACTTGTAATGGCCAAATACTGTAGTCTAGACAGTTAAAAATTTAATTGAAGGTAGTTATTTGTTTAGGGAGTGAACAATGTTCAATGTTGTGATGAATGGAAGTACCAACAATGCTCTCATACCCCTTGCTGCACACAGCTTATACATAAAGCATGGGAAAGTTCAGTGTTGAGTTCAGACAGCTTTGTCTAGTGATAGGTCAAGACTTGCTCTCTCCCTGTATTCCATTTGTTCCCAAACCAGATTGTTTACAGACTATGGTTCCAGGTACTATATAAAGGGTGTTCACATCCTTCGTCATGGCAGCGATGGTATTACACCACTCTTACTCGTCTCAATTGTGTGTGTCTATTGTGTTCACCACATCAAAACCACAGGATTACATACCTGCTAGCATGCACAGTCACATCAGCATAATTCTATTGTCTTTAATACTTTGAATTCTTTTTTATTGAACCAATCTCTCTGTATCTCAAGGTCTTCCTGACAACAACTCTGACATATCATGTCACCACAGGCCTCAGACTTTCAGCATTCATTTGATCCCCTTGACTCCCTGTATTGGTAGGTCTAGGTGATCCCTGGAGTCCTTCCCTGGTCTGAGGGAAAGACCTTCCACTCTCTGAAACCTGAGTGTGGAGTGGTGTGGCAGAGTGGGCAAAATGGATGAATTGGTTGAAATGGATGGAGACTGAGTTATGGATATATCAAAGTCCTACTGTCTGTCATTGGGGAGCTTTTGTGGGTTTAAATTGATAACTTTTGATCCCCCAGTGTAATGAATCTGAGAATACATGTATGCCCTCTCTGTAGGAGTCAGTGTAAGTGATGCAAACGTTATTGGTCTGTGATGGCCATCTTTATCAACATGTGATAAAACAGCTCCAAAACCATACGAGCTGGCATCACATGCTAAAGGGATACATGTAGGAGCTTCTAGATTATACTTTGTAATTCATGCACCACATCTGATGCGATCATGTCCTTTACACATTAGAATTCTTCTTGACAACTCTTGGTCCATTTCCATTGTGTCCTTTCGTAACAATTCATGCAGTGGTGCCATTACTTCGTGAGATTGGTTAGAAACCTTTTTTAGTAGTTTACGATCCCTAAAAAGGATCGCAGATGTACACCATATATCAGTGGGTAGAGGGGCATCCACTATTGCTCGTACAGTGTATCTTGTCTGTTGTTTTATGAAAACCATTGGCATCTATCCTACATGTACGTCCACAGAATTCAATTTCTGTCTACTCTTCCTCGTAAGGTTTTACTAAATTCTAGGTTTTAAACAATTTTACTAAAATTTTTGCTTCGACCCAAGGTCACAAATATTTCCTCCACATGCTCCACTCCAGGCAAGGAGTACTGATCTACTCTCAGGACAGGGTTGACTGATACCTAGAAATGTCCACATACAGCTGTAACCAGATGGTACCATCTGGTTTGGGTACTACAACTACTGGGGTGGCCCACTTGCTACAGGTCACCAGGGATATTACTCTGTCCCTCTGAAGCCTCTCTAATGCTTGCTCATAGACTATAGAGGATGGGTCCAGCTTTCATGATGACTGGTAGTACCTCTTAATTTGACCTTAATCCCTGTGGCCAATCCCAAAGATTTTTTACCAGAGCTCAGAATACCGGCACGTACAAAATTACCTCGTTTGCTGTTGCTTCTGGTTTCTTATTGCCTTCACCTTCTTGATTTCTTGCCAGTTGATTAGGATATGTGCCAGCCAATTACGTCCATATAGTGGAGGCCCTGCACCTTCCACAACTACCAAAGGCAACCTTACTGTTCGTGGTTCTTTTCTTATAGAAACCAAAATTTCCACATTTCACATTTTGGTAAATTCTTTCACCCGAGTCCTTAGACATGTGTGTCTGTTGTCTGCAATGGTACTGTACATGTAAGAACATTTTCTTGGTACATGTACATGATGAGTGGTAATAGTGGTAATGCTCCAGTATCCAATTCCATTTGCACAGGGGATCCTTTCAAGATAATTACATTTCACCATGATCAGGTAAGAGGAAGAAACTGAAGAGATCGCTGAGCGTAGAGAGAGAGAGCAGACGCGAAGAGAGAGAGAGAGAGAGAGAGAGAGAGAGAGAGAAGAGAGAGAGGAGAGAGAGAGAGAGAGCGAGAAGCGAGAAGAGAGAGCGAGAGAGAGAGAGAGAGAGAGAGAGAGAGAGAGAGAGAAGAGAGAGAGAGAGAGAGGAGGAGAGAGAGAGAGCGAGAGAGAGAGAGATGAGAGAGCGAGAGAGAGAGAGAGATAGAGAGAGAGAGCGAGAGAGAGAGAGAGGAGAGCGAGAGAGAGAGAGCGATATAGAGAGGAGAGTAGAGAGAGATATAGCGAGAGCGAGCGATAGAGAGAGAGAGAGAGCGAGAGATAGCTAAGAGAGAGATCTAGTAGGAGAGAGAGAGATCTCTACGCTCGATATCTCTCTCTATATCTCTCTCTCTCTCTCTTCTGCTCTCTCTATCTCTCTCTATCGAGATGCTCTCTCTCTCTCTCTTCCTATATCTCTTCTCTCTTCTCTCTCTCTCTCTATCTATCTCTCTCTCTCTCTCTTATCTCTCTCTCTCTTGCTTGTCTTAACCTTCAATCTTTCTATCCTTCGACACATACTGCCATGTCCCCTTTTTTTTTGCAGTATCTCACTAGAAATTGCACTTCATCTTGGAATCTAACTGCTGGGGATTATGTCCTTCTCACATCTGTAGCAGGGTGTGTGTTGCTTCTTGTAGGTAACCTTTTGGCTAGGAACTCATGCGTAACTGTGCAGCATCTAGCTCTGCTCTCTCTGTATTATATGACCAGGAAACAATTGATCAATATATGTTGTTGAACAAGGTGTTCAACTGTTTAGATAAAAAGAATGGCTTAAGTATATATAGCCTAGTAGTGCACAGCCCCGGATCCAGGAATTTGCTATGGGGGGGGCGGTTTACCAGAGGGGCGGCAATGTATGCGAAGCTGTTTGAACGGAGGAGGGGGGTGCAGTCCGCTTACGACGGGGGGGGGGGGGGGGGGAGCAGTCCGCTTACGACGGGGGGGGGGGGGGGGGTGCAGTCGGCAAGTTACATTAATCAATTCGTCACTCACATGCACGCATTCTCTACTAAAACACAAGAAACATCACGGCAAACGGGTCCACTCCGCACCTGCCCTGTCGTGCTCCACCGCTTCGTTGACATTTGTCCGTACAACTGAGTTATCGGGACTTTTAAGTATGGCGCAACACGTTATCTGTAGATCTTTGTCGTCGGGAAGGGGGGGGGGGGGGGGCGGCAAAAGCTACCAGGGGGCGGCATTTCATACGCGATGGGGGGGGGCGGCCGCCCCCCCCCAAGGCTATGCTGGATCCGGGGCTGGTAGTGCACTATTGCTCTGTTGCCCATTAAAGAGTTACATGTAACTACAAGCCATTTTTTGCCCACTCCATTTGTGACAACAGATAATGGGCTGCCTACAACTGGGAGCTCCTTTACCTCCTCAATGTACCCACCCTTTAGCAATTCTGCTACTGCATTTGTCACACATTCCACTTCTATCTGAGCAGAATGCTGATTAGGCTGTATGTAGGGGTAGGCTCAGTGTAGAAGGGAAGAAAATATATCTATTCCTAAGTGTTTCCAACACCCATGGAGGTGCTCACGGCACCTGCTCCCAGTATGAAACACAGACACCTAAACGTCCCCTAACAGAGCCAGTCACTGCCTCTTCCTCCTGGGTTTCCCATCATCTATAAGTGTTGGAGTCTTGCCTAGTGACACATACATCTCCCAAATTAGATTATACATTCCCTCCATCAACACATTTCATGCTCTCAACGACCACATGCTCAATTTTATAAAGGGTATTCTACTCTGGCCCCACTTGGGCCTACCATCTTTGGACATTCCCTCTGGGAATGGCCAGTGCACCACACCTGAAAGAAGAACCCACTGGAAACTTGGGTCTGGGCAGTCTACTTCTCCGACAAAAACATGTATTATCAACTAACCAGATATTGATTGGTGCCGGCTTCAAAATATTGTTAATCATTATCATGTAAGAAATATTTTGCCTATCTTTATATGTATTATTGAAGATAGTGATTCATGTCTGTTTGCTCACAGAACTTAGTACATGCATCTTTTGAATTTGTCACATTCTCCTGTTATAACAAAGAATTCAAATATCCAAAATCGCAATTATAAAAGGTCTTAAAATATGATGAAAAAAAAACATACAGCATGCTGATCATATTAGTGTAAGTACACAACATACATGTACATAGAAATACAACAGTCATACAGACATTGATTTTACTGCACGCACAGACACACATTTATACATCGGCACCTCCCCACACACACATCTCAATATGTACATGTAAATTCCGGTTCCAGCTCCATCATCAAATACTGTTCTGCTTCTCCATTTGGTTTGGGATCCTTGAAGACATAGATTGGTGGCCTCGAAATGGCAAAGGACAGTCTGGAAATATTCTGCACTGAATAATTAATTTTTCCAAGGGTCAAATCAACATGGTGAAAAGGTTAAATTAACATTATTGTTATAGCACAGATGTCAAAATTGAGATAGTTTGTGGATTAATAATTTCAAAGGACTGAAGGGACCATTACTATTGTTGATTTTGAAATATAAACAGTGAGTTTATAGATAAGCTGATGGATTGGCCGTCAGTACAGCTGGTTGTTGCTTTTTACTTGCAACAAGAATAAAGCAATTTTCTATTCGAGCATCATAGACGAACTTATCATACAGTACTTACCTGAGCAACATGCCCATTGTCTAGAAGATGCGCACTTTGAATCTAAAAATGCATTATTACACATTACTACCAATTTGTGGCCAGTGTTCTTAGCTGTGGTTCGCTACATACTTGTGGTGTGTTAACAAACAGTTACTTATATATTAGTGCTATAATAAACTGCATAACTTAGATGGCGAACACTCGTAAAATTGATGTGGTGCCTAGAGCTTATCTAAAAACACACTGTACAACAATAGTAATGGTCTCTCAGTCCTATGCAAAAGAAATCTGTCTTGCAAACTATCTTAATTTTGAAATCTGTGCTATAACAATAATGTTAACTAACCATTTCACCACCAACAAAAGTCATTAATATATATAGATTCTATGTAGATTAAGCTTCAATTTGACGCCAAACAAGTCACCAATAGAAAGGTTATGAGTCTGCCAAGGTGCTGGACAAATTAATTATTCAGTGCAGTGTATTTCGTAAACCATTATAGTCATAACTTGCTAATTGGTACAAGTAAGATTCATTCAAAGACAAATATGTGTAATTATATCAAAATTGGATGAGATGCACGCGGAATGACCGGTACAGTTAATGCAGTTTTGTGACACATGCAGCTATGTCCAAGCAGTGTGTTGCTGTGCACACCTCTATACATGTGTAGATTATATGTACAGTACATACATGTGTACAATATCCTCTGATCTCCTATTTGATGTCATGTGATCCATCCTTTGTCTGATGATGTAGGATGGACAAACCGCACTTCACATGTCATCAAAGAATGGCCACACAGATACCGTGGTAGCTCTACTGGAGAGAGGAGCTGATATCAATGCCAGGGATAAGGTTAGGTCATGTGGCTTATGTTGTACAAATGACGTCTAAGTAACAGAAGTCTTTGCACATGTGATTTTTCATTCGGCTTATGTGTACAATACTTTATTTAGCAGCAGATGCGTAATGTGATGCTTGATGTCGTCAGGTGCTACAGTAGGTGTAGGCACAATTAATGTTTTGCATATAAGGATGAGTAATTTTTATTACATGTACATGTGTTATTAATTGTAGGTGGAGCTTTTGAAATAAATCCTACAATGTGCTTCCATAGTAGCTACGTGTGTGTATATTGTAATTATGTGTAGGGCTAGAAAAATGTTCAGGATCATATGGTTGGTGAATGAGCTCATAAAGACAGTGTAATGACTATGGGACAACATTATACATGTATCACGTATCACATACACTGTAGTTTGGCACTGTAACGGGCCACCAGCTGTAGCTAGTGAATGATCGAAGACGTAAGGTATGACGAGCTTAATCACATTCAAAAGATTCCATTCACATGCTTTTTATGCACATATACATGTATACATGCACTCAATAGGCTAGCCAGGCTACTGTACACAATAGAAGCTGCACCACACACAAACAATAACACAGTAGTCATGATCATTGTTATGCAATGAGTTCCCAGTCCATCACAGGCACATGTACATGTACAGTGTATGTCCATGCATATCTAATACAGTGGACACATGTACAGTATACACATGTATGTACAGTACATGTAGATGTATGGGTTGATCTCCAATTACAGTAGATCCATCCTTTGTTTGACGATGTAGGATGGACAAACTGCACTTCACATCTCATCAAAGAATGGCCACACAGATACCGTGGTAGCTCTACTGGAGAATGGAGCTGATATCAATACCAGGGATAAGGTTAGATCATGAAGGTTGTACTGGAGTATTACAGAAGACTTAAGTAATGGACATCTTTGCACATGATTTCTCATTTAGCTAGTGTGTTGATTTCAAGTAACAAATACAGTACAGGCAACAGATGTGTAATTTGTATCCTGCTTGATCATATGATTTGGCAGCTATTGTTAGTGTAGTACATACATTAAGGATTAGTAATGTTTAGTAGTACATCTATGAAATGTATTGGAGGCCTTTCTAATGAATCGTTTACTTTGTTATATTCGTATACATATACAGTACAGTGTATGGTATATGTGTAGCAATTTGACCTGGGATCATATGGTTGGTGAATGGGTACATAAAAGACAGTGTACTACACATGACTATGAAACAACATAGTGCATGTATCATGAAACACATGTGCAGTGTATGTAATGCAGTTATGTGGCACATGCAGTGTATGTCCATGCATGTGTAGAATATCAACTCATCTCTTATTTGATGTTATGTGATCCACTCTTTGTCTGATGATGTAGGATGGACAAACCGCACTTCACATCTCATCAAAGAATGGCCACACAGATACCGTGGTAGCTCTACTGGAGAGAGGAGCTGATATCAATGCCAGGGATAAGGTTAGGTCATGAGGCTTATATTGTACAAATGACGTCATAGAACAGATGTCTTTTCACATGTGATTTTCATTCAGCTTGTGTGTACAGTACTACATGTATATTTAGCAACAGATGCGTAATGTGTTACTTTATGACCTCAGGTGTAGGCACAATGTTTTGCATATAAGGATGAGTTTACAATTATTATTACATGTACATGTATTATTAATTGTAGGTGGAGCCTTTGAAATAAATCCTACAATGTGCTTTCATAGTAGCTACAGATGTTCATGTTTATACAGGCACATGTACATGTACAGTGTATGTCCATGCATATCTAATACAGTGGACACATGTACAGTATACACATGTGTGTGTAGATATATGGGAGATCTCCAATTACATGTACATGTCATGTGATCCATCCTTTGTTTGATAATTTAGTATGGACAAACTGCACTTCACATCTCATCAAAGAATGGCCACACATATACCGTGGTAGCTCTACTGGAGAGAGGAGCTGATATCAATGCCAGGGATAAGGTTAGGTCATGAGACTCGCAGTGTGACATCACAGAAGGCTTGAGTGATAGACATTTTTGCACATGATTTCCCATTCCGCCAATGTGTTGATTTCAAGTTAAAGTAATATTCACAGTACTACCAACAGATGTGATATGTGTCTGTACCAGCTTGATCATTACCCCAAATATTTAGGTCTAATTGCTACACACTTTACATGTACATGTACTGTACTCATGGGTGTCCCGGGGGGTGGGCAAGGGGGGGGCTGTACAAACAAAAAAAAGAAAACAAAAAAAAACAAAAGAAAAAAAAAAAAAAAAAAAAAAAAAAAAAAAAAAAAAAAAAAAAATACAAAAAAACCAGAAAAAAAAAAAAAAAAAAAAAAAAAAAAAAGAAAAAAAATGAAAAAAAACAGAAAAAAATAAAAAAAAAAAAAAAAAAAAAAAAAAAAAAAAAGCAAAAAAAAAAGAAAAAAAAAGAAAAAAAAAAAAAAAAAAAAAAGAAAAAAAAAAAACAAAAAAAAAAAAAAAAAAAGAAAAAAAAAAAAAAAAAAACAAACATGGCCCCCCCCCCCCCCCCCCCCCCCCCCCCCCCCCCCCCTTTGGGTCTTCAATTGCACCCTCCCTCCCCTTGCCGCCGCCCCCTTTTAATAAAAACTCTTTGAATTATTTAACCTGTTCCCCATTACTAGCACATGCGCTCAATGGCATCGAAACGAAAATGGAGTGTGCTGAAAAGTCGGAAATCAAAGCGGCAGCGCGCAATTATTGCAAAGTGCAGAGGCGAAAGAAAGCATTATGACCTTCTTTGCTCGTACAGCTTTGTTAGTGCGGTCTCGACTCGGAAGGTTAGCTTGTTCTGCGTTTACCTGACAGTGACTGGTCAAAATTGGATGCGCCATATCTATTACAAGCTGCAACTGTGAACTAATTTGTTCTATATTGCGTCAACTCAGGAATTGGTTACCGTCATCTATGAGTTGCTCATGTTTGTTGTCATTAGCTTTGATGAATATCCATTACAATCATGAAGTTAATTTGGAAGAGCAGTGGAAATTTCTTTAACACTCAACCTGCGAAAGATTGAATTTTCCAATCTGACGTTCACATAAACATACATGTACATGTAGATACTGTTATGATCTGTGCACTGTAATATTGCATTGAATTTGATATTTGAATTGACCAGCAAAATTTATGGTCCTCTCCCCTCCTTTCCAATTGGCGTCCCCCCCCCCTCCCTCCCCCTCGGCCCTTCCAGAAATGCTGGGGGCACCCGTGATGTTACATGTAAGTGGTGGTTCATAGGAAATACAGTACCTCCAATAAATCCACTGAATTTGATACATGTAATACTAACCTTTCCTAATTGGTAATTGCTTTACACTCTAGAGTTTGGCAAATTGTACATAATGGGTGAATTACTTCACAAACGACAGTGCAACATAGTCCATGTATTATTAAACATTTATGCAGTTTTGTGACACATGCAGTTATGTCCATACAGTGTGTTGCATATTTCTATGCTGTGTACACCTCTATACATGTGTAGATTATATGTACATGCATGTGTAGAATATCTGTAATGGAGAACTACATGCACATGTACTGTACATCATGCCATGCACTTCGGACCCTAGACAGTAGTTCCAGGCTGACTGGCTC
Source organism: Ephydatia muelleri (assembly GCA_013339895.1). Lineage (NCBI taxonomy): Eukaryota > Metazoa > Porifera > Demospongiae > Spongillida > Spongillidae > Ephydatia > Ephydatia muelleri. Next base: position 4,267,003 of record JABACO010000008.1, on the reverse strand, counting down.
CCTTCTAGTGTATATAAATAGCATAGGATTTCGTGGACTACAGGTGATATTTTGTAGAGCTGCTTGATTTCATATATCACTTTGGTTGCTGCCTGTATCCTCGGCTATTAATGCATATCCATTGATCTCCTATTTGATGTCATGTGATCCATCCTTTGATGATTTAGGATGGACAAACTGCACTTCACATCTCATCAAAGAATGGCCACACAGATACTGTGGTAGCTCTACTGGAGAGAGGAGCTGATATCAATGCCAGGGATAAGGTTAGGTCATGAGGCTTATGTTGTACAAATCACGTCTAAGTAACGGAAGTCTTTGCACATGTGACTTTCATTCAGCTTGGGTGTACAATACTGTAGCCACAGCTGTGTAATGTTTTGCTTGATAACCTCAGGTGTAGGCACAATGTTTTGCATGCATATCATGTATATGTGTTATTAATTGTAGGTGGAGCTTTTGAAATAAATCCTGCAATGTGCTTTCGTAGTAGCTACATGTACATGTATGTGTAGTAATTATGTGTAGGGGTAAGAAGATGTTCAGGGTCATATGGTTGGTGAATGAGCTCATAAAGACAGTGTAATGACTATGGGACAACATTATACGTGTATCATGTAACACATATACTGTAGTTTGGCACTGTAACAGGCACCACCAGCTGTAGCTAGTGAATGATCGAGACGTAAGGTATGACAAGCTCAATCATATTCAAAAGACTTGATTCAAGTGCTTTATACATACATGCAATAGATTCTTGATGCAAGATGCATCAAAATAATGTACTTTCCATCATCTGATATTCCACATATGTTAAGACTAACCTTTAAGCTACCTACATCACATGGTCCTAATAGCGGCATACTATGCTGAGCACAGCTTGACTCACTTAATTGGAGTACCATGATCACCAAAATCGATTCTGCAGATGATGATGGCAAACCCATTACTGTAGGTTCACAATAATAGTTTTCATTGTCATCAGAAGGCAACAATGTATTTGATTTCGGGAACAGGAGCACAAGTGAGTCAGGCGATTTACTACTTTATTCTGAGTTGGTGCTTCGTCAATACATGTGACTTCTTTGGAAAAGAAGTCCAAAATGGAGCTTCGCTTGAGCTTTTTCTTGGGAACTTCTATCACATGTGTGCTTATAGCGGCTGAAATAATTGAACGCATATAGTTAATTAGTTTTCATTATTTTCGTTACTTATACAGCACCCATAGGCCCCCCCCCTCACCATCCCTGGATCTGCCTCTGTACATGTTCTAGTACATGTAAGATACATGTGTAGCAATAAGTTGAATCATATGGTTGGTGAATGTGTTCAGTGTAGACTTATGACTATGGAACAACGAAGTCCATGTACAGTACATAAAACACATGTACAGTGTATGTTACATGTAGCAGCTTAGTACACATAACACATGCCTGTATTCCATGCATATCTCTAAACAGTGTACACATGTATACACATGTAGATTACTTGTAAATGTGTGGTTGGAGTATCCTCTGATCTCCTATTTGATGTCATGTGATGCATCCTTTCTCTGATGATGTAGGATGAACAAACTGCACTTCACATATCATCAAGGAATGGCCACACAGATACCGTGGTAGCTGTACTGGAGAGAGGAGCTGATATCAATGCCAGGGATAAGGTTAGGCCATGAGGCATGTACAGTGTAGAAGACCTTAAGTAATGGACATCTTTGCACATGATATCTCATTCAGCCAGTGTGTTGATTTCAAGTAACATACATGTATACAACATATCTGTATCCTGCTTGATCATACGATTTGATCTACTATACAGTGTAATGCATACATTATGCAATTAAGAAGTAGTAAGATTAGTATTACAATTATCAAATTTAGTGGGATTATTGGAGGCCTTTAGATACTTTAGTTGAATTTGTATACAGTATGTAGTGTGATGTATCATGTGACTATATTAAATATTAACCCTTGTAAACATGCCTCATGTCATGCATTATACATAGTACTGGTGTGTGTAGACTCATAACATTAAATATATCGTACTAGTCTCATTACATTATGTGGTGGGCAGAATACCCATGCAGAGTATAGTGAGTCGTTTCAATGTGGGCAGAACCAGGTGTGGAAATTGTGGTTGGGGTCCTCATACTGAACTGTCAGAGATGTAGCGTGTTACTCTTGCTGCAAAATAGGTCACTTTAGTGCTCATTGTCTAACCAAAGAGGTGCTAGCCTTATCAGTTCTGGGTTTTGAAGAAGAGGAGGTCTTATAGCTGTTCCAGTTCAAGAGCGTGTCATGATAGGGCTCCTGGTTGGTGCCTGTGGTAGAGGTTCCATCTCATCACGTTGGTCCTCAGTTGAGTCCTCAGCAAGCATCTTTGACTGGGGGATTCCTGTTAGGTGTGATCTGTTCCTCCTCAACTGGCCAGTGGGGGTTTGCACCAAATATGCTGTGACAGTGCCTGGCACCCTGTCCCCATCTGTTGATACACACACCTCTAATACCATCCTCCAATGCTGTTTTTGGGCAAGTCCAGTGTCGATGATCGTACATGTAATATTGGATGTTGACCCTTCCAGCAGTACATGACCTGAAGGAAGTCAATAACATTGCATGCAAACCCCAAAAGGCAAAACATATTAGACATTCTATTCACAAATGCAGATACATGTACAGCTGTTTATTAGCCCCCCTCATGACTAATTAGGAAGGGTTACCCCTAACTAAGAGGCACACAGGAGCAATGGGTGTTAGGGGTATGTGGGGTACACAGAAGTGAAGGACATTAGGGGCTCACAAGGGTGATGGACACTAGGGGCATGTGGGGTACATATGAGAGATGGACACTAAGGGCATGTGGGGTACATATGAGAGATGGACACTAGGGGCATGTGGGGTACATATGAGAGATGGACACTAGGGGCATATGGGGTACATAGGAGCGATGGTCACAAAGACACCAGACACAGACAGGGGGGCTAATAACCTTCCTAGTTAGTTATGAGGGGACTAATCACCCTTCCTAGTTAGTCACAAGGGGGCTAATAACTTTCCTAGTTAGTCATGATGGGGGCTAATAACCCTTCCTAGTTAGCCATGATGGGGGCTAATAACCCTTCTTGCTTAGAGCTGTCAACACACTCTCAATATTATTTCTCTACCATTTTTACCAGTCAGCCCTACAGTGTACATGTACTTTACCATTAGAAGTTGTGACAATTACTATTGGTGGTGACGAGAGTTTGTATGGTGCCATGATTCCTCATCTGATGATGTACATGTACAATTAGAATACTTCACTGATCCTTTCACTAAAGAATGGACATCTTTTATTGGAGCAAATTTAATGCAAAAGATAATTATAGCTTGATATGAGGTGTCCAGAAATGAACTTGAGAGGTTTAATATTCATAACTCCATCATAATAATTAAACTTATTGTAAGATTGTACACTGTAAAGATAAGGCAAATGATAATAGTGCAAACAACATTTTAGGTGCCTTTTATATTAACTAAAATCAACAACAATAATATTAATAAACATGAACTAACAATATGCTATCACCTGTATTATGATAAATATTTTTAGTAGGCAATACAGTACAAAACTATAATGTCAATCAATTGCTACATGTTTGTGATTAAAAAAATTCAAATCAACTAATCGCAGTATCAGACTTTGTAATTTAATAACTCACTATTGAAGGCATTTGACGATCAGTGATTAATTTATGTTTCTCTAATTAAGGAATGAATATAATTGCCATTTATAAATAAAACCTATTAGACTTAATATGCCATTAAATATAAAATGATTTTTACTCAGTATTTAAATTAGTTACTTGAAACTTAATCAACTGAAACCAGATAAATTATCCTCAGGCTAACTAAAATTACAATCAAATACTATTATGCATTAACTTCAATATTAATAGTTACAGAGGGCTTTGAAAAATTCGATTTGTTTATATTTGAATTTAATTATTCAACCGTTTAACCTAATCTAAAGATGTTTGCACCTATACTATTTGCTTATTCAGAGCCATCTAATAGCATGATATCAACTAACTGACTTCAATATAATGCTATAACCATTTAAACCTGTCCTGGTTATTTATGGACACGCTGTATGTGCTTGTACATGTATGACGCAGCATTTCAATTTTGCTTAAACCATTATGCAGCATCTGCTATCCATGTAATTTTAAATTTTAAACATGCACGTAATTTTAGACACAGTGATTGTCTCCTAATGCCAACATAGAACTACAGTACAGCACTGACAAGGTCTGTAAATTTTGACAGTAGTGCTTACCAGTCAGTATTATAGAATCCATATTAATAAATAGAATTAAGGGAGGTGACTTTAGTTGTTGTTGGTTATTTCTTATTTCTCATGCAGTCAGCAATGCAGTGTTATGATACATTGTACATGTACGCTGTGATTTTAATGACTATTATGCATTAGATGTGTGCTAAAAGTTTTCATTATGTCAACCTGTTGGGCATTATGATATTATGCCTTGTGATGTACATGTAGGATCAGAATACTCCACTACTCCTGTCATCAAAGAATGGCCTTCTTAATGAAGGTGCAGATGTGGATTCACGTGATATTGTAAGTGGTTTTCCATGTACATTTACATGTACTACGTATGGTAGAGGTCCTGGGAAGGAGAGTTTCATATTTTGTGTTGCCTTTGTGCTGCAAATTACTACAGCAAAATATATTAGTACCCGGGAGAAAAAAAACGGCGTAATCGCGCGTAATTGTGCGTGAAAAACGGCCATAACAACGCCAAATTACGCGGTCTTCAAAACGCTGTATCTTCTTGATTGTGCAATATAGTGGAGCTGCATTTTGCATATTTACAAAGCGGTCCTGTGTCTATAGAAGTCCAAAGATGGTTTAGTTTGCGATGCATCGTTCCGAAGATATTCACATTCAAGTAAAGGGCTTGATTTCGCGGGGTTTGTACTTGAAGCCCGCGAAATCTTGCTCTAAGTTGATTGTGAATATCTTCCGAACGATGCATCGCAAACTAAACCATCTTTGGACTTCTATAGACACAGGACCGCTTTGTAAATATGCAAAATGCAGCTCCACTATATTGCACAATCAAGAAGATACAGCGTTTTGAAGACCGCGTAATTTGATATGGCCGTTTTTCGCGCACAATTACGCGCGATTACGCCGTTTTTTTCTCCCGGGTAGCAACCATCAATTAAGTTGTACACTGTGGTAGAAAGGAGTAAGTTTACAGCTCGATTGTGCCAATGTTATGATCACGTGAATGTTCATGTTGTGCTGTGAGACACAATCATTCATTATGTGTAATAACCATCTACAGCATGGACGTACTGCACTCCATGTGGCTGGTAATGTTGAGACTGCAAGAGCGTTGATTGCTGCTGGTGCTGATTTAAATGCAAGAGATAAGGTGAGAGAAACACCTTTTTACTAGTTCGAAGGCACAGTTATTTTTCCACCCAAGTTATTGCTGAAAAATTTTAATATTTATATTCGAAACTTCCCCAAGCATTTTAAGCTAGCTACAGTACATTGTAATATGCTTCATGGGTAGATGCTCTATCAAATACTGTACAAATTTCATTCTCTGCAATGCAACGTGCATACATGTAGTGTATGTGTACATGTATGTTGTATGAAATTTAATTTAATCAGTATGCCAACTGTTTACCTTTTAGGATAAAGCTCCTCCAGGCTACTTAGCAGTCAAACAGGGTAGAACCGCTGTTGCTCAAGAATTGGCTTCCTTAGGAAGAAATCTAGGTAAGTTGGAATTATTACTTCAATCACCAATTAGAAGTATTTTAGTTCTTTGCTGGAAGCTGTGAAGACCTGCTGCATAGAGCCTGGTCTGGCCAGTGCACCTTTATTGGAACTAGTAGGATGGTAGTTAAAAAAAAAAGAATCCTTTTAAAAACTCATTATGTAGTACCAGTCCTCTGCTATGCCATATTGCTACCTCATATTTGTAGTGGTGAACAGTATAATGCTCAAGCAGTTGTGTGTAACTGCACCAGTTGCTGAGTTCCAGGGATCACAACTGTTCATGTAATAATTTCCAATCCCAGCTATATACAGTATATCATGCAGTACATGTATATGTTCTGCACGGATGCGTAACTTGGCCAGTTACATAATGGGCCAACTGGTATGTAAATGGTCGTCCGGTTGTGTAACCGGTCGACCCGATGCATTACCAGTGTGTCAGGTTGCATACCTGTCAGCCCATTGTGTAACGTTGCATAACCAGTATTTTGGTTATATACATACATGTACTGTATGTGTTTTAACAACAATAATAAATACATCAATAATTTTTCCACATAATATTGATAATTAATTCAATGCTTAATGAAGTCAAGTGCAATTATAAATACGGAACAGTCTATGCAAGTGCATGAAGAGCAACACCACCACTCGTCTTCAGAAGGAAGCATGAGTAGATCAGCACATTTTAAAATGGTACCATCTTTGACATGCGCCACATTACACCATATCCCTATAGGTACCTGGCATGATACAAGTGCAGAACACTTCTATTTTCACTTCAAAATAACTCTCTGCTATTTATCTTGCTTTCTTATCAACAGTAGGGAATGGTGTTAGTTTTCTTGCTTTGAAACACTCCAGAAAATGGTTTCTCATCTTAACTTTGATCAAATGTAATGTCTCCTACATGTACTCACTGACCTAGTGCTGCTTGTAACGCAAAGGCAAATGCAAATTCACAACAGTCTTTGCACATTGCCTTTAACTTGTGAAATATGCATACATGTAGCTACAGCGTTTTGTTTTCATTGCTTTCCTCAATCATTATTTTGTATACTTGACATGTAGATGGCAAATGGCCATTGTACTTACGGCAATCAAACACATGCAGTAACTTTACCACCGAGGCTAGACGATGTTACCCAATGTGAGTCAGAAACAAGATGTATTTGAATAGCTCTGCCTTTAGTAGGAATGAATACATCAATCTGCATCATTAATGTACTTGCCTTGCATCAATATGTGAAAATTGACGCTTTAGAATTTCTTGCGCAAGGGACATGTGCTGATCTGTAAGCCAGTCTCCAGTTTCAATGACTATTCTCATCTCTGCAGAAAAACAGACTCCACACTTGTTCTGTAGAGGAAAAAAGATATACTGACATGCAGTGCTATTGAAAGAAATTATTTGATCACATGCACAAAACTAACATATTTCATTTTTGCAAACCCTTTTAACATCATCAGGGAAGCATATAGGAAAAGTCATATCTGAATGGAAATCCTGATGATGAAAAGCATTGTGGCTACCTGGTCAAGTGCAGTGGATTTCACTTGTTTGACTCCCATCACTTCATGACCTTATAGAGCATCTTGCAGAAATGTACATAAGCATCAAATACTTCCTTCTCACTCTAACTCATTTTGAACCTATGACTTATGCTATTATTAGCAGGCTGTCCAGTAATTACGCCATCTGGTTTTATAATCGGTCAATAGTTAGCATCCGTGCAAAACATATATATATACGTGGTGTACATGTGTACAAGCATGTACATGTAAGACATTGTTGTGTCCCACTAATATACGTAACTTCTCAGCAGAACAAGACATTTACATGTATAGTCAGTTCGATCATTTGCTAACACCTCAGCTGCTTGAATAGTAACTAATGTACTGTTAGAATAGCTGTTGAGTACATGAGAATCTTAATACACTACAGTGCATGACCCAAGTGCATGACATAGGATGGTACTTTAGTACTCTCAATGATTCAGTAGTTAGCACAGTCAAAATGCCCTCACAGAACCATTGGGCTTCACTACAGAACAATGGATGCTACCCACTCAGAAAACTGCACTGTTTTTATGACCTTGTCTTGAACCACTCTCTCCAGTTCCTTCTCCACTCTCAGTCTCAATAGCAGTGATATTGGGCAAGGATGGAAAAATTGTGGCTGTGCAGCCGGATCCATTTGGACCTCCATCCGTTGAACAGTGCCCATCTCCTCCTTAAAGACATCTGTGTGCTTCTTGAGTACCTCTTCCAATGTCAATGTTGTCACACGTCCCACATAGTAGAGTTCACACCAGTTTAACCTAAGATGCCATAACCAGTTACAACCAAAAAGACTTGGACAGTCACCAGTTACTACCAGTAGGTTCAGTGTCTCCTTTTGTTTCTGGTACTGCACTGTGACTTACATTTCTCCCAGCACCTTGATGGACTCCCCTGATTAGGACCATAGAGTCACCTTTGCTGGTTTGAGTTTAGGAGTACTGTTCTTCCATACCCTCCGCCATGTTGTCTCAATGATCAAGAACACCGAGGCACCTGTGTCCACCTCCATTTGTAGACACTTGTCGTCTACTTGGATAGAGACAACTAATGGAGCAATGTGCTTGTTGCATCTCTGGAGATCAGGTTGAGTGTTATATGTTCAACAAAACAGTCGTTGTCTGTGGTCAACTGGATGAGCCTTGTATGGCTTCTGAGGTGGCCCACGATTACCTGTACTAATTCTTGGCTTTCCTTTGCTGCGGCATACTCTGTGTATCCTTTCTTCCCACACATGAACATTCTGCATCTTGAAACTTGTATACCATTGCCAAATGTTTCCCTCAACACCTGAAGCAGCTAACTGAATTTTCCTTCATTCTTCTACGCTGTCTTCCTACTGCGTGATCAGGAACACCAACAGTGACAGTGGATGACAGACTGTAAATCCACTGAACCACTCTCTGCCGTCTCCAGCGCTTGCAAGGAATGTTACTATAGTCTCTCACGGCTGCCGGATCCTAGTGTTGAACTTGTACCACTGTACAGTAATGGCAGGAAATTATCTCCACTAGCTCCGCGAAAGTCGTTTCCATCAGTTTCTCAGGAGCAACAAGATGTTTGATCATCTTGTAGGTCTTTGCACCACAACCACTTAGAAGGATTGCTCTCTGTTTTGCAGCAACGTTCACTCCATTCTTGATGAAGTACAGATCCAGCCGTTCTTTTTATAGCCACCCAATCTTTTGGTGAGTGTCGAACTTAACAATCCCTCCATGGATTGCCATACCTTTATTGGAATCGGAGTAGTTTGAACTATTGTCACGTAGTTTTACCCTCGTTGCCAAAATGCTACGTCCCCACTAATATACATAAATTCACGTATCATCGGAAGATCTTAACAGAACAAAACATTTACATTTATAGACAATCCTATCATTTGCTAACACATTAGCCTAGAACAAAGCTTGAATAGTAAAGTACTGCAAGTTCACTGCACTGTTAAAATAGCTTAATACTTGAGAACCCTACCACAATGCACATGACCCAAGTTAAGGTACTGCATATGTTGGGTGTAGGATTGACTGCTGTAATAAGTAAACGGTGCAGGTTGATAGAGGGTTGACATTTGAAGCAAAAAAGGGGATTGGGTGTTATGATCAGTGGCATTGCAGGGGATGACGAGGGTGAATCGCCCCAGGGCAACATCTGTGACATGAAACAGAAAATGAATAAAGAATGATAAGCAATGAAGGATTTTATTTTTTTATATTGCAATCATCCTGTACATGTGCATGGCTTTGTTATGCCTGTGATTAAGTTACATCACAGTTGCTTGCAAATGGAAAAAGGTCCCACTAGATTTAATCCTTCCAATCCAATACCTTGGATTATTATACACAATGTCAAACTGGCAATCAAAGAAGCAGCATCTAAACATCAGACTGAAAACCTGAGAAAAACAGGTGTCCTGAGTTCAAGAGATGTGATGCAATACTGATCGTGGACAATCAATGACTGAAACGCATATTCTTTGTTAGCATTTAACCGATTGTACTAGGAAGACTCAAATTTACGGTGTATAGCTGGCCGTAAATGGCCAAAAGGGTCCGTGCAAAAGTTAAATAGCTACATCTTACAGACTTCATATAGGGGAGGGATGCAGCGCATGATAAGGTCTTTAAACCTGCAGTGTAAACACTGCAACTCAGCATACATACACAGCTACCAGCGCATCCCTAAGTACAATCAACCAAGTATGCACCCACACACAGCACTAAGTCCACTCTTTGTATGCACCCACACACAGCACACATACATGGCTACCAATGCAGGGTTTCCGATAACGTTCGGACACATACCATTTTCCGATCAATTAAGCCATTTGTCCGAACATAATTAATTACGTTCGGACAAAATGTCAGGACAAAAAAAGCGTGCGCTTGCTCAGGAGGAAGGTGAGGACGACGTTGAGGATGGTGTCTTAGCACCAAAAAAGCGGTTAGTGACGATTAAAACTGTTGAAAAGTGGGTGGCCGAGAACGACAAGGAATTGGACACGTCGCTTTGGCTTAAGTACGAGAAGGATGGACGAGACACGGTTGGATTACTGAAATGCGCAGTTTGTGTAGAATTTGAAGCTAGGCTCGTTGGAATGCGCAACTTCCGTAGTACATTCATTGAAGGTACACCAAATCTGCGTACTACCAGTTTCAAAGATCATGCGAAAAGTGATATGCACGCGCGTGCAATGATGCTTTTTAAAAAGAAGCAAGCGGGGCCGAGTAATGCCAGCAGCTGTCCACCGATCATACAGCTGATACAAAACCTTGATGCTGAAACTGAGGCAAGAGTGAAAAGGAAGTTTGATATCGCTTTTTTCATCTGCAAAGAGAATTTATCATTCTTAAAGATGGGGTCCCTGTGTGAGCTTCAAACACGTCATGGGGTTGACCTAGGTGAAGGTTATAAAAACAATAAAGCGTGTACTGAATTTGCCCACTACATTGCTGAAGATCAGCTGTCAATCCTGAAAAAGGTCTTAGCAGATGCCAAATTTATTAGCATACAGGCAGATGGCAGTACTGACTCTGGGAATAGTGAAAATGAGCTGTTTTTGGTGGTATCGTTTGAAGCTAATAGCAATGATAGAAAAGTCCACGTGAGAAGCAGGTTTCTGGCAGTTCAGGAAATCAAGCGAGCCAATGCAGAAGGATTGTTCCAGTGCTTTAAGAATGCCATGAGTCATGTGGGCATTTCTGATTGGGAGACAAAGGTAATAGGATTTGGCTGTGATGGAACAAATGCCAATATTGCTGCTGGAGGACTACGAGGGCATCTTGAAGAGTCCATGCCTTGGATTGTTGTGTTTTGGTGCCTTTCCCATCGCCTAGAGCTTGCTTTAAAAGATGCTTTAAAAAATACATATTTCTCAACAGTGGATGACATGCTGTTGAAGCTGTATTTTTTATATGAAAAATCACCGAAAAAGTGCCGAGAAATTGAAGACATTGTGGCTGAGTTAAAAGCATGCCTAGAACCATCAGAAATGCCAAGAAGTCGTGGTATAAAGCCTCTTAGGGCATGTGGTACTCGATTCATTGCTCACAAGTTAGCTGCTTTAGAGAGAGTTGTGAACCGACTAGGAGCCTATCTCAACCATCTAGCCATTCTATCTGAAGACCCATCAATGAAATCTACCGACAGGCAAAAAATGAAGGGTTATCTGCAGCAATGGCATAATGCTAAAGTTCTTTATGGTTGTGCTCTTTTTCATGATCTATTGAAGCCTGCAGCAATTCTTTGTGTTGCTCTTCAAAATGATGAAGTGTCCATTATTGGGGCCATAGAAGCCTTCTTGAAAACGAAGAAGGCTATGGAAAAGGTAAGGGATATGGCCTTTGAAGATCTCCCTACTGTTAAGAAGGTAATAGGAGCCATCCAACAGAGTGATGATGGAGGAGTATCATATCAAGGAGCACAACTAACCAATTTTGATGGCTGTATAACATCTCTCAAGAAAACAAAAGACCAATGTGTACAAGCAATTGAAGCCTGCCTTAAAGATCGTCTGAAAGTACAGTGTCCTGATCTACTAACTCATGCCCTGACAATTCTTGCTCCAATGGGTTGGGAGAGAAAGGATGATGCCTCCTTTGGATATAGTGCAATTGATGCCATTAGCATCAGATTTAGAACTCCATTGGAACATGCTAAAGTCGATTGCAGTGTCTTGCAACAGGAATGGGACGATATGGTGGACTATGCAAAGAGATACTTGAATCTTGTTCAAGAGGACTATTCTGTTCTTTGGTGGAAACTGTTTAATGCAGTTGATGCAAAAAAGTGGTCAAACATCCTGGCACTAGTAGAGCTGCTATTCTGCCTTCCAATGTCCAACGGTAAAGTTGAAAGGATGTTCTCAGTTTTGAAAAACATAAAAACTGAAAAGCGAACAAGGCTCAGTGAAGACAATTTAGATGATTTGATGCGAATATCAGTCGATGCACCAGAAATGTCTGCCTGGGATGCTAGTGGTGCTGTAAAACTCTGGTGGAGTGCAAAAACACGCCGTACTGTCAAAGACACAAGAAAAACACCAGAATCCACTGCTGCGGAGGTAGAGATTATTGATGACAATGAAGAAGATAATGCACTTGTCTTAGATGGTTGGGAAGATTGGATTGAGCAGTAGATGCTAACTGGTATATTCAGACTGAAAGTCAAACCTGTAATTCTAGACATTGTGTATCAGTTGTAAATGAAAAGCACAATTAAATTTAAAATCCGCATCGAATCATGTCTGATCAACTAAACCATATGTCTGGTCAATTTTGTTCATGTTCTGACATTTTGTCAGAACACTTCTTGCTCCTTATCGGAAACCCTGCAATGCATCCCTAAGTACAAGCAGCGTGCAATCATGTATGCACCCACACACAGCACTAAGTCCACTCAGCATAAAGCTACGTACTACCAGCTACATACATAACTGCTATATAGCTCTATCAGAGATAATACTAATGATCATCGCTGGCTCAAAAGCGTTCACGTCGATCACCGCAAAACGAAACCTTACAACTTCACAAAATTCTATATTTTAAATTGGCTAAATTCTCTCTGAAATATTCCACACCGGGCTATACAGTATGGACATATTCTGATACCATGCACGATAAATGATGAAATTATTTTAATTATAAATTACAAGAAAACAAAACACTTATCCTTGTACTAATTGTGTGCTGCCATGAGATATGCAATGTATTATACATGTACAAGGGGGGAGAAAGCAAATGTTTGATTGTAATTAAATTGCTTCAAATAACACTAGCCAGGGGAAAAAAGAAAAAAGAAGTGTATTTTGCATTGTAATAACAACATATGTGTAACACATTCTGAAATACAGTGAGGTGCCAAAACATGGGTCTAATCTAACATGAAATGCCCCTTTAAGTGTAATATATAGTTTGTCGTCCAGTGATTGTAGTTTTACAAATGTTGTACTAATAGCACAAGCAATATTATATGCCATGTTTTTTGTCTTTCAGATGAGGTGGTGAGATTTGGAGAGGCTGGTGTAGTCGAGGACACCATGGAAACTGCCACAGAAGGCATCTATGACAGTGATGAATCACAATCCGATGACCTATATGGTGACCAAATTGATTCAGATGATGAAACACAATTGACAAGTATGTAATTGTGTAAAGGACGAGTACGAATAATTGTCTTGAATGAAATACCGGTTACATCATGGAAATATGGGTGTAGTTTAATCTCATACTGTTTTAGGGGATGGTTGATCATTTGGTGAAACATTAGAGCGTGTAAAGCTGCAATTAAAATTCAGTGTTAAGTAGCTATGTACATGTACTATAATACATGTACATATAGATCAATGATTATGAAACTGCATTTCATTCTCTTTACAATGATACCAAAGTAACACCAAAGCCAATCAGGGTAGATGCTGCAGCCCTCAGACCAAACGGTGTCGGGATCCATGCAAATTTACACCTCCCAAACCGCATGACTGGAGATGTAAATAACTCAAAATGACAACATAGTATACAAAGATAGAAATGAGTGATAGCCGATGGTTGCAAAAGCATACTCAGTTCATCTGGAATCGTCCAATAATGCATGTCCTATATTAAATCAAACAAAAACATTGAATACAAATCATCCACAAATCATTGTTCCTAGAACAGAGCACTAATGCACCGGTGGCTAAACAGAGTACAGTAGAAGACATGCTCCCAACTGAGTTTATTGCTAGACAAAGAGGATTTAACAATGCATTGTTTGTTACCCCGTTTTCAACATTATGATTTAACAATTGAAGACATGTACAGTAAGCCCACTATACAATCATTCATTGAAGCACAGGGGAAAATTATGTATCTAAAAGGGGACCCAACCATAGGTTGAATCACTGATAAGGGTTAAGAGAGGTCTCATGAATGTGTTAGACCGTATAACAGATTGATATGGGTGTATGATAATCAGTGAGTGACATCCACGTAATTTATGGACAGCCCTATTGCAACAATCATTTGTTTTACTGCCCACAACACGTGTGCTGTTAATTTTGCAAACATTCCGCTGCTTTAAGATTCTGTGGAACCTTCCACACATTTTTTTGCAATTTATCAGGATTCAAAAGCACTGTTACCTGCATAGTATATGTACATGTAGAACCATACTCTATGTTCCTTATCAAATACATGTATAGAAACATATACATGTAGCACAGTATGCTTGACTGATTTATCAAAGTCAATGAAAACTACATGTACTTGCAAAACGTACATTACTGCATGAAATACATGTACATGCTTGAAAAAGGCAGTCAAATATAACTGATCCCAACTTTCATGTGTTGTGGTAAAACAAAGACAAATGCTAAAATTTTCATAGCCTACATGTAAAAGCAATCATGTGAGCCTTTTTGCAATGCTAAACTTTCTAACCTCATCTGCTTGTAACTACTAAACATCCAATGACCTTTTCATTGGGATGAAAATACGCACTACAACTGTTGTTAACATGGTTCCATAGGCCACTAACTATATAGACCTTATATGAAAAAAAGGGCACTGGTTTTGCCAAATATGTGAAGCACAACCAATCAGATCTGTTTACTTATGCCAAATGTATACTCATTATAGGTATGTTTGATTTTTCCTTTTCACTCAGCCTTATTCAAACTGCATCACACCACCATTCATAGAGATTTTCCCCTACAGAGGCAAAGCAGTTGTATGAAGAAGCTATGAAATATGGTTCAGTGAAACTGTCTATTATCAAAGTTCTTGTGCTTGGAATAGCAGGTGTGGGGAAGACATGCCTGAAGAGGCTCCTGCTACAACTGGATGGACCAATCGATCATGTCAGCACGGGACTGGCCGATAACCCCATCCAAGCTTTTGTAGGCTCAGTCAGTTCCATTCTAGTGGGTGTTAGTGAGGAAAACACAGGAAAGTGGGAGGTTTTGGATCAAACTAAACTACTGCAAGTCATTGCCAGTTCCTACCAGGTCATAGCAGCACCTTCCATCAAAACAGATCCAGCTCCACAAACACCTCGAGCTTCAGCAAACACCGCTATGTATGACAACATTACAGATTCCCAGAGCTATTATGTGCCGACATCTTCCTCCATTAATATGCTTGTAAATGAAGTAACCTTGGAGAGTGAGCATCACCAAGACCTAGTCATTGAGAAGGTAGATAATATCATTATTGAAGTGTTCAAAAATATGGAAATAGATACATGTAGGAAGGAGTTGAATGTGAAATTGGTTCACTTCATAGATAGTGGTGGTCAGCCTCAGTTTCTTGAGCTTCTACCGGCTTTCGTTCAAGATTTGTCTGCAATCCTTTATGCTGTAAATCTCTCACAAAGCCTAGACCACCACCCTATGATCGATTTCTATGGGAAGGACTGCAAACCAGTGGGGAAACCATACCAGTCTCCATCCTCACACAAGCAAGTGCTCAACCAGTGCATAAGAGCCACATGTGCCAGAGATGTCCACCCTCAGGTGTTTGTCGTGGGTACACACAGAGATAAGGAGAATGAATGCTCAGAGAAGAAGAAAGACAAAGACATAATAATCAGACAGGTGGAATGTCTAGTGGAAAAGAATAAAGATGAAGCAATTTGGGATGTCAATGGTAAAAAACCCAATTTATATGATCAAGAGGTTGCAAATCAACTGAGGCGAGCAATTGTGGATCACTGTAGTAACGATACTTCACCTCCTCTCCTTCCCATGAAATGGTTTGTTTTGGAGATGCAGATAACCAGTTCAGCTGTAAAGGGAGTTTTGAGCCACAGTAGATGTCTTGAGCTAGCGCAGAGGTTAGGTATCAATGAGCTAGGCTTGGAAGCAGCTCTGCTTCATATGGTCAAGTGTAATCTCTTTCTGTGGTACCATAATGTATCTATGCTTAAGGATATTGTGATCTCTGATCCTCAGGTCATCCTGAAGATCATCACAGATCTAGTTGAATGTAAGCATAACCTTGCTGCATTAGGTGCTGCAGGTATTAAAAGCATTTGGCGCCACAAATTTCAAAACCATGCTATTGTCAATCGTGAATTTCTTGCACACAAGCATTTTGAAAAGCATTTTATTGGCCATGCATTTACAATTGAGCGTTTCATCACACTGATGTGTCATCTCTTTATCATGGTCCCCTTGGGCAATGATGACAGTAGCAATGGTGATGACTATCTTATGCCAGCCCTTTTAAATCCTAGGCTTGATAAGTGGGTATGTGGTGAAAAGGAATTGGTTGAACCACTCCTAATCTGTTTCCCTAAGGGATATGTACCATATGGAATATTCAGTTGTTTGGTAGCATTCTTACAGCACAAATGTTGTGTTGTGGAAAAGGACAATGTTCCAGATTGTCTTTACAAAGATTGTGTTTGTTTTAGGCACCGAGATTTCCCTGCAAAATTCACCATCATTGATTCAATTTCGTACATTGAGGTGCATCTGGAAACCGGTGATTGCACCAAAATATGTCCTAAAATTAGACAGCTTATTTATGAGGGTGTAGGGAGATGCGCTAAGATACTGCTTTACAATGGTTTTAAGGATGTAAGCGATGGCTTTTTCTGCTCCAATAAGTTGTGTAGACATGCAGCTGTACCATATAAAGAAGATATTAATAAAGCAGCATGCATCCACTGTTCAAGCGATATGGATCTAACAGACCAGCACATTGTCTGGCTTAGAGAAGTACAATGTCAAAAGCAGCCCAAGCAAGTCACAATTTATGGTATGTTTGCATATTAAAATGGCCTACATTTTAAAAAGTGCATTTATATAGGATTGCTGAAGTATTCTATTCATTATTGCTTATCCTCCTTTTGTCCTTATCCTTCTGCCTCTCTCTTTCCCCAAGGAACAGACCAGCCTTCTGTGAAGCTTCTACTGAAATTTCCTTCAAAGGGAAGACATATTAATTTCATTAGAAAATGCAGTTCCATGTATCGCAATCTCGGTATATGGCTTCTTGATGACGAAAATCTAAATTTAATTGAGTTGCTGGAGATTCAACACCATTATAATGCAGAGCACATCACCACTGAATATTCAAGATGTGGATTCGAGGAGATGGTCTTAAGCCAATAAGTTGGGATGCTCTTGTTCAAGTACTTCATGATGCTGACCTTCGCAATTTGGCATATGAGCTTCAAGATGCATTATGCTCATAGAATGAACAATGTTGCATTTCAGGCTTCAATTTGTACGGAAACACGTTTATAGCATATGCATAGTGAGGTCAACTAGTTTCATTTTTCTATAATAGGAGCTGAATTGTTTTTTGATGTGTCTTCACATGTAACTAATATATTAGTCATGAGCCATTGATTAGTATAAGGAAATAGCGAATAATTGTAATCGGTGTCACATAGGTTTACAAATAATATCCATGATATGAATGATGCGTTGACAGTGCGTCCAAATGTTTTTAGTGCCATAATTATATTGATTACCTATATGTGTATTAAGGGTAGATGGATTGTTTATTTATTAGTGATTTCTTATTTCTTATGCAGTCTACAATAACTACATGGGATCATTTCCGCAAAAAGGATGATGAAACATCATCGTGACATCTCATTCAGATACTATGTTATGATTGTTTAATAATTGGGATCGTTCCACGAAAAGCGACCTAACGCATGCAGCATAAAATTTCCAATACACGCAAAATGTAATGCCTGCATAGAAATGTATGGCTAATTAAAAATTCAGAGCCTTACAACTCCATGAAAGATACTCCGATTCTCAGTGTATAAGAAGCAATGTGTAGAGGACATTTCAGACTTCTAAATATGTTTTAATTGAAATCTTAAAAAAACATGCGTTAGGGCCCTTTTCGATTATTCGATACCACATGTACGCTTATTATTGATATGATTTAATATTATACTATTGGAGAGAGGAATTAATATTGATGCCATGGTTATGGTAGGTTCATCATGAACAGTTTTCAGATCTGCAGTTCTGCCCATGACCTGAAGTTGAGTGGGCAAGTACTTAAAAATCAATTCATATTTATAAATAAAACAATCAGTGGCTTTGTTTTTATTGATGGTTTCTTATTTCTCATGCAGTACATGTATTTATACACTGTGCATTAAATGACCATTAGTCATTAGGTGTGAGCTAAAGTTTACTTGTTGGGCATTATGATCTTATGCCTGGTGATGTACATCTACATGTAATTAGAATCAGAATTAAGCACTTGTCATCATGGAAGGGCCACATTACGAGCTAAAATTAATTTGGTTAATTTGTATTATATGTTGTTTTGTGTGCATACGTACATGCACATGTATTGATATAACCTGGTGGCATTAACATTTGGCAAATTAAATTTGTATTCTACTCGATATACAGAATGCTAGTACAGGTACGCTGGTATATTCAGTTTAATCATTTGTGTGTAAGCTGACATGCATTTGAAGATACATGTAGCTGGATTTGGTACTTCAGATACATGTACAAGTACGTATAGTTTTTCATCATTGCTAATTAATGTGCTGATTTTTGCTATGCCTTTTAAAAATGTGATAGTGAAATAGAATTAGTGCAAACCCCAACACTATATTATGAACTCAACGATTCACATACATTTGCATACATTTACACATGAATAAGTCTGCATGTGAATAGATTCATTACCATGCAGATACAAATTCAGAAATTTCTACTTGTGTATTGTATAATACTACTGTAACTTGATGTTGCGTACCATGTGGAAAAGTATAATTTTGGTGAAGCAATTGTGCCATAATGTATATTGTGCTTCATCCTGGATAAGCAAATTACTTAGAATAGAATTACAATTGTGATCTGAATGCTGTACATGTAACAATGCAGAATGGACAGACTACACTGGACCTTGCAAGATTCCATCATCTAAATGTAGTTATAATTTCACAAGGGGCTGTGTTGAGAGCTGCAAGTTAACGCCATTGATTATAAAGAAGCTTCAGAATGAGGGTACATGTGGAGAGGCTATCTGTGCTTTAATGATAGATCGATTACGCGCCTACGTGTAGGCGAAAAACGCAATTTAAGCCTACCTGTAGGCGTTCTTTTGTATAATGCTAAGGTACTTTTTCGTGATATAAAAATTTGCAAATTGATACTATGCAAAGCTGAAACATTGCTCTTTCTATTAAAAGTTATTTCATTCTCGTTTCTAAACCGAATCGTCGCGTGCATGCTTTCAATGGCGAAGGGCATAAAAGTTGGTAGCGAAGTGCGGGTTTTGAGAGGCAAGTTTTCCACTCAAAAAGGAGTCGTGCAAGCGTCGGAAGGAGTAGGACGGGCAAGAAAATGGATTGTAAAGCTGAATGGTGGTGTTTTGGAGCGTTTTTCAGCTAGAACGTTGGAGCTGGAACAAAGGCATTTAATTACGCCCCCTTCAACGTCCATCAGGGCTGTTTCACAAGAGGAAGAAGACTCCTGCAGCTCCAATACTTCCTCCGATGAAAGCAGCACCAGTGACAATGACGAAATGCGCGAAGTAGATGAAGATGGAGCATCCCGTCGAGCAAGCGACGTTTCAGAAAGGTAAGACTCCCCCTTTTCAATAACCGTTGCGGTTCATTATCAAATACATCTCTTTGTTTATGCCCGCATGGTGCGTGATGCAGAAGGACCAACTGGGACAATCGAGACACGGCAGCAGAGTCAAATGGCGATGACGATAGAGTAGTACTCGATGGTGTTGAGTGGCGTAAAATGGGTGACGTAACTGTTGAACTGAACGGGCCAGCATATCAGCGCAAGGCTGCATTATACCATCCATTACACGAGAGGTCCACGGAGCTGGATTTTTGGAAAATGATGATGCCTGCAGATCTCATGCGCAACATCATCGAAGCCACCAACCTGCATACTGAAATGGCACAGAAACCTCTTGATTATGAGCAGCTGCAGCATTTCTTTGGCATTCTCCTTGCAATGACTCTGGCTTCAGGAGGTGAGCGAAGGGATATGTGGAAAACAGAATCAAATGGGCCATTCCCTGCCCCTGCTCTTGGGAGGTATATGGCCTGCCATGATTTCGAAAGAATACTTCGGAACTTGAAGCTGTGTGTGTACACCGATGAAGAGTTAGCAGATGATCCGTGGTTGCCCATTCGAAGTGCAGTGGATTCTTTTAATAGGAATCGCAGAGGGGGCATCTCACCTGGTGTAACATTGTGTGCTGACGAGAGTATGGGAAGTTGGCGAGGATTGGCTGCTAAGGTAGATGATGCTGTTGTAGGGCTACCACATGTAACTAAAATTGCCAGGAAACCAGAAGGGGTTGGAACTGAATATCGCACACTGTCCTGTGGGGAGACCAAGATCATGCTGCAACTTGAGATCCAGGAAGGGAAGGTTCCAATGCAAGGAAAAGAGTATGCAAAGGATTATGGCTCTGGCACATCATCACTTTTACGGTTGACCAGATACTGGAGTGGATCTGATCGTACGGTTGTTGCTGACTCAGCATTTGCTTCATTGAAGACAGCAGAAGCACTCCACAAACATCGTGGTCTTCGTTTCATTGGCTTAGTGAAGACTGCTCACAAGCGATTTCCGAAAGCATGGCTTCAGAAATATCCTTACACAAATAGGGGTGACCATTGTGTGCTCCAGGCCAATATTGATGGAAGGCAGTACATGGCTGTGGGATGGAATGACAAGAAACTGAAAATGTTCATTTCTAGTACCAGCAGGACGACTGAAGCTCTCTGCCCTGCCTACAAGAAGCGCTTTCGTCAATCCACACCAGAAGACAGAACAAGTGCACCATGTGTTGTTTTCTATAAAGAAGTAAAGAGGCCAGCAGTTGTGGAGGCATATTTTGACAACGCAAATGCTATTGATGTGCATAACCATCTACGCCAGGGGGGCCTTGAGTTGGAGCGTCATTGGAAAACGCAAACGTGGTGGCATCGCAATTTTGCTACTATCTTCGGCATGTGCGAGTCTGATGCGTATCTTGCCTTCCGGTATTTTCATCCTCTTGCTCCCATTCTTTCCCACAGAGAGTTTACAGAGCGCCTATCTTTGCAGCTACTTACCTATAAATCGTCGTTCCACGACACTGGGCCTTCCGCACGTCTTCGGAAACACATGCCTGTAGCGCCCACTGAACAGCCATTGCAGACAGTAGTTGCAAAGATAATGAGCAGCCACACTCTAAAAACTAATATGAGAGAGTGTCCAGTGTTTCAATACAAGCGTCAGCGACTGGAGCAGGATGAAGAAGGCACCTCACACAATGGCCGTGTACCTAGTGTGCAACAGAAGTGTAGCGTCTGCTGTGAAAGAAAGACAGCATATTATTGCGACGAGTGCACGCAGCTACATGAGGAGATCGTTCCTATTTGTAACCCTGGAAGTACAAAGCCTGGATTTACATCGTGCCTGGCTTTTCACATTGACCAAGTTGCGATCGCGCTTTGAGCCAGAAAGCAATTTAATTACCTGATTCAAACTATGTGTTTGACATGAATTCTTTGCGTACATTTTACGCTGCTATCATACATTTACTCAAAAATGCATTTCAATTCGCTGTAATATTTACAGCAGGGCTGTAGTTATTTTCCAAACGTTGCGATACGCGAACGCCTACGCGTAGGTTAAGACGCCTACAAGTAGGCGACGAGCTAACATTAAAAGAGACTAGGTAGTGATTAATCTTAGTGATCAGAGCCAATATGTATCCACAGGCCTGCTGCGTGCAATGTTATATGTATGTTGCAGTGTATGGGATACAAGTACAGCACATCACTTGTCACTACTTTATCAATGACTTGCATCAATGATATCCAGGCTCAGTGAATAAAACAGTCTTGCAAACAATTTGTCAAATTGTCCTACAATTCCAATGGGGCGGACCCAAGGATACTGGTCTATCGCCACAAGCTTGCAAGCAATGAAAACTGGAATTCCTAATGTATAATGATAGCTATAGAATTGCATAGTTTCACTGAATGTATAAAGAAGGAGGTACGATTTTCCCCCTAAGAATGATTAGTCCACCCAAATACATTATTATCATTTATTTAAAGTGTACCAATATGTACAGTGAAATTCTTTTGCTTATGTGGAATAGTCTTTTCATACCTGGCAGAGATCCTACTGTACGACTGTACATGTAGCCCTGGCAGAGATCCTACTGTACGACTGTAGCATCAGGTACTGTCAATTATGGCATAATCATACATGGATATGCGGCTGCTTCAACTCCTGCACATCTACAGTAAAATGATGTCAATGCTTGGTGTTGTAGTCCTTGCCCACTGAATTTTATTTGCCACACAAGTATTGCTGGGAAATTGTAATGTTTCAATTTGCAACTCCACCTTGGTGGCATTTAATTCACCTGGAATGCTCTTTATATAATAGACCAAACAAAAAATTGATAACCAATCATCCACAAATCATTATTCCATGAACAGAGCACTAATGCACCGGTGGCTAAACGGAGTACAGTAGAAGGCATGCTCCAACTATGTTCATTGCTAGACAAAGGGGATTTCTATAGCAACAATGCATTGTTTGTTATCCAGTATTATGATCATGATTTGACATGTGAAGACAAGTAAAACATTATCGAAGCACGAATGTGTTATAAGCACTGAGGGGGATATGGTGGATTTAAAAGGAGCGGTTCAATTATGTATGGAATGACCCAAGAGCAAGCCTGGCTTCTCTCACTTTGGGTACAATGCCACCAACCACCACACAGCGCTAACCTTGAGGTATGGTGTGCTGTTTCACCCAGTTGCCACAAGAGAAATTGTAGAAGTCAGTGCACGGATCTACTGAAGCATCCATGCTGGCCAAGATCTGGCTGGACAGACGGATGCAGCTGGGAGTGAGGCATGTTAGTGGAGGGCCAACTGGAATGGCGTGGATCGGTCCGGGCACAATGCCCTCCTGCGATGTGATCTTTTCAGTTTCGATTCCGAGGCCGATGGCCAGCGCTACGACGATTGCAATGCAGAGCACGAGCAGCAGGACCAAGATGAATGTGACAAATTTGGTGCGCACCTCCTTGAATGGTCTCCTGATGCGGACTCCGCCCAGCAGGGAATCCCCTCCCCATCAATGACATCATGCTTCTCGTCATCCATCTAGTGTAGTGAACAGGAAGTGTGGTATCATACAGTAGAGTGACACCTACAGAAACACACACACACACATGCAAACACATAGCCCAAATACAGTATACACAACAACTTTCTGCTTTTCATTTGAAATGATCAACAAGCTGTGCTTGTTGTACATGTGTACAGTCCATGACCATGAGCTACTTAAATGTCGACTACAGGCTTGTGTAAGGATATACATGTATGCATATACATGTACTGTACATGATTGAAAGTTATGCCATTCCATGCTCTGCCTTGGCAGTCACTACGCATTTGTTCGTGTACTGCCACAAATACGTGTCTGGCAAATTAGTACATACATACACTGTATGTCAATAACTACTTGAAAACAAAACATGAGGTCAGCTAGTGTACACTAAACATAGAAGATACAGCATCGTACAAAAATAAAAACTTCCCGTGTGTGTGTGTCTCTGTGCAGGTGTGTGTGTGTGTGTGTGTGTGTGTGTGTGTGTGTGTGTTGTGGGTGGGGTGGATTGCCCGCCTCCCACTTACTATCGTACAAGCTTCCAAGAAGTTAGTCCCTCCCTCGTGGGCCTTTCCCTGTTTCGACAACTTTAGAACTAGTGCTTCTCACCACTGCCGCTTAGTCATGACCTCCCCGTCACATGCCCAGCTGCCGTTTTCCAACCCCCTGCTTTCTAATCTCTCACGCGCTCTGCTGTATGATATCATCCACCGTACATGTAATATCAATTCACGTACTTGCTATGCTTTCACTAGTGCACTGGATCAGTAAAGTACGCAGCTCTGATAATGAAATGCACGTGCTCCGCCACCCACTAATATTGGTATCCAAATGGCGGATGTCGTAAGGTCGGGCCACGCCCAACTGGCGTCATAGCTTACTGCTCTGAGAGCAACCGATTTTATCAGAATACAGAGCACCCGTGACGTCATTTATGGAGTGTAATTGATCAATAAGTATTAAGTTAGACACGTATCGTCGTAATATGTATCGTTGCAAGCTGTGCGTGGCCCCCGTCCTTCAAAGCCAGGGCAGAAAACAACTGGCTTCATTGACGTCAGCATCTTGCGTAGCTGTATTAGTAGACTTAGCATGTGAGTCATGCAGGGACAGCTAAAACCGAAGCGACACAGACGTATGCTTCTGGGTATTTGTGCAACAAGTGCTTCAACTCCATCGCCAAATATTCTGGCTTAAAGGAAGAGCTGTTGGACAAGCTTTCCAAGGTTCACCACAGTAGCAGCAGCGCTAGCAGCAGCAGTAGTGCAGGCACGTCTGAAATTAGTCAAGGCACTAAACGTAAAGCTGATGCTGCTCTACAAGAAGCGAATGCTGTTAAGGTATATATTCTGCTGTTGTTAGATGAGTCTTACAGTATAGTGATGCGTGCCTGCATATCATTTAGGTTGTTGTGACGTATGATGGTTGCGAGAAAAGGTA
The DNA here is from genome assembly GCA_013339895.1 of Ephydatia muelleri. Taxonomy (NCBI): domain Eukaryota; kingdom Metazoa; phylum Porifera; class Demospongiae; order Spongillida; family Spongillidae; genus Ephydatia; species Ephydatia muelleri. The sequence continues at coordinate 4,242,081 of JABACO010000008.1, read as the reverse complement.
CGTCTTGTCGCCGAAAAGGGAGCGGATTGGAAAGTCATTAGGTCGCAACTTTAAGCGAGCGTTTGCACAGCATTCGTTAGAATCCCAGGAGATGGGAAAGCATCTGTTGGCTAGAATTCATAAGATGATCCGTGTAGAGATGAAAAATGTTCTCAAAGAGAGTACAGTCACAGTTACAAATTCTGACAGAGATGTCTTTACAACACGTACTTGGGAAAGTCATTACACTGAGTTACAGCGTATAGCACCAGTTCTGCTAGGCATCTTAGATGCTTGCATCCCAAAACACAGTTCAAGGTGACAGTGCACCATAGCTGGCGTTATAGCTATTCTTGTCAAATCTCATGGCAGGAATACTCTTGCTCATTTTTTCACATCATTGGTACTTTATTCAGGACATGCAGCAAAACAGGTATTTGCATGATTATGCAAAATGATCGTGATCAGCTTGTTTATTGCAATTAATATCATATAGGTGTACTCAAGGCTGCAGAAACTTGGCCTATGTCTATCCATCACTAGTACTCTTAAACTACTTGATGTTCTAGGTACCAACCACGACCATATTGTTATGGGTTGGGTTAAAGAACTAAGCAAGCTTACAACAACCAGTCATGTGAGAACAATTTCTTTAAGAATTGGTGGAAAAGTATTATACATATTTATTTCACAGGGCTTCATAACAGGCTTACCAACAGCTCAGATGTTCAATGATTCTGTTTCAAGCACATACTCCTCTTTTGGTGTAGATTCACTAGCAGAAAATCTTTATGCATCTACTCCACCATCATCTCCATCGTTGAGTGAATACAGCTTTGTGGGAAACATTTCCCCAATCACTCCAGAAGTGTCTTGTGTTTCCAGTGATGAGAGTGATGACATCCCATCTGAACCCAATGAGTATCCCCCTCAATCAACACCTGTTCCAGCAGGTAAGATGAAGTTTAAAAAATATTACATTTTATAAGTTTTTGTATTCCACAGGTATAGGTAATGAAGGCAATGAAGAATGGTATGGATTTAGGCTGGTAGGGGATAATGTTGACAAGAATGTCAAACCTAGGTACATGCGTCTTAACAGCCAGACCACTTCCTTGCACTATTTTCATACCTATGCTGTTAAGGACAGGATATGTTTCAGTCATTTAAGTACTGACCCCATTGAGATCGTTCAGGACAGTATTAACTTTGAAATGTTCTACCCGGCAACTGTTGGAGATAACACTCAGTTAGTTTCAAACTTAGAAACATTAGTAGCTAGGATGTTTGTACAACGTATTCCTGGTCTGCAAAGTTTGTCAGCTGAGGCTACACCTCACATCAAACACCAGTACTCAAAGCAGATGGCTTTGAAATCAGAAGTGGTATGTTCCTACTTACTATTACATACATTCCTAATTAATTATTATTAATGCACAGGTGCCATTGGGAGTGATGCTAAAATATGAAAATGTTCTAGGAGATATGATAGATATCTTAGATGGATTACACTGGTATATTCCTACGACTACAACCTCCCAGACGTTGGATGTTTGTGCAGAAGGTGGACATACAAGAGCTGTTGAAGTCAAGCAACACAATTTTAGCTACATTCCTTTGGGTGGTGATCAACTGACAATAGCGAGAATTCGGGGTAGCCAAAGTATACTTTCAAACTCAGACAATGGTGAAGAACGTCTTGAGGGGTTTGTACCTGTGATAGAAGATTGGCACACAAAGATGTGCTTTATGGAGGTAACCTGGTTTCTTGATTATACTAGGTGTGCATAACCTGAATGGGTTGCTAATAGGGTTTGGAATTTGGTCAATGACATTGCACCTTTTCTGTTGATTGATGCACAGGTGATATGGAAGAGGCTGTACAGTTCTTGCTCAGGTATGGATACTGGGACTCTCTTCCAGCTAATTAAGAAACGTCATCAACAGACGGAATGTTATTACAGATGTCAGCAAGGACCTTACTGCTTGTGAAGAGTTTATGCAGCTGGCAACTATAGCACATGTCATGTCAGCTGCAATTCACATAGCAGGAGTCACAAACATGTCTGAACTGTCCTCAAAGATTATGTCAACTGATAAGCCTATGGCAGCTGTGAAGTCATTAGTGAAAACATTGATCAGTGAAATGGTCAGAATTGAATACATTGCTGGGACATCTGAGTCAACTTGCCCTTCAATAGACAGTGTACAGAAGTATGCTAAGGAGACACTGTCACTGGACTTACTACTCTTATAGAATTCAAAGATGGTATTCACGAGGGAGATGGAAACAAAGTCCTAAGATGTTGGAAATATTTTCTTCTTTTTTTCGCGCTACTAAGCATAAAAATTACTGCATAGAAGCATTCAACCTACAGATGCAGTATTACTATATCTTGCCCAAACGGTATGCTGAACAGATGTTGTGGGGCCGCTTCATCAACAGTGAGGGTGGACCTGGACACAACATACCAGCTGACCTACACATGGAACACCTCAATAAACTACTGAAGAGCACAATCTGTCATTTGGGTGCCAATAAAACTCCTCAGGCAATTATCAGAGCTGGGAAAGCCCTCGGCGCTCTAAAATATATCCTTGAAGAGTTTGACAGAGGTACTGGTGTATGGGTTACAACCAACCATACGACAAGGTCAGAAGCTGAAGATCTGATGAAGATGGTCACAGAGCTCTCACAGAACAAGGTGTTCTCTCATAAGCCTGGAAGAAAGCATCAAATATTTCCATCCATTCAATGCAACAAGCTGTTGGAGTCAATCAATCAGAAAAAACTTGACCTCTGGATGACTCAGAAGGTTGGAGAAATCCTTAAACTTTCACCTTTTTTTCACTAGAGATTTAAACCTGTGCATGTAATTGTCCAATTGTATTTGTAAGTAATGTTTTGCCTTAATAGTAAAAGTTCAGACGTAAACCAAGGGAGGGGGGCTCAATCAGTCATCAGCCACTGCAGTGCACAAGTCTCCCAACCTACCTCTCCCATACTGTATGCACACCTGTCCTATACAACATTTCTGGCATATGCATGTGTATTCATGCAATTAATGATTTATATCCAGTTGATGGAATAACAGTTGCTTGTAATTTAACAGAATGAAATGGGAAAAGATTTACAATCACAACTATGTGTTGTACATTTGCATTTAGCAGCACAAACATCACAGCATTTACAACCTGAAATGCTATTGTTAGTACAGTCAAAATAAGACATGAGCTTAGCCCTTCTGCACTCTTCTTGGCCCCTGCAATAAAGTTCCATTTCCTTGCTTTGGAATCTAAAATCGGCCGTTTTCCAAAACAGTACAGCATTAGATGGGAGACCATTTCTACCAGCTCGACCACACTCCTGAACATATGATTCGATGTCAGATGAAGGTCCCCAATGGATGACCTGGCGTACATCTACACAGTCTATGCCCATGCCAAATGCTATGGTACATATCACCACACGAAGAGGAGCATGGCTTGTACCAAAAGAGGCTACAATAGAATCTCGTATGGACTTTCGTGTTACACCTGTATATACATGTCCACAAGGCGAAACATTGCTAAATTTGGTGCCCCAACTGGTTCAGTGAACTCTTGCTTTAGTGAAGAATGAAAGAAGTGGTACAGTTCTGCACACTCTTCACACCTTCTACAGTAAATTATTACCCTTGGCAGACATCTAACAGCTCTAAGCTTATCAACCAGTGGTGTAAAGACATCTTCTATGCTCGCTTTCACACGTACTGAATAACTGATATTAGGCTTATCTGGTGATGAAGACACAATGACTGTGTCAATAAGACCCAAACTAGTAATGACGTTCTCTCTCGTTGCGGTTGTGGCAGTTGCTGTCATGGCCATTATGTAAACGTGTGATGGAATTAAGCTTCTTACTGCTCCAAGATTTCTAAATTCCTGTCGAAAAAAGTCACCCCTACAAATAAGGACATGACAGTATGAAAGCAGTTTAAATAATGCAGAAGGTAGCTAACCATTTGGGAACACAGTGGACCTCATCCACTACAAAAGCCACCAAATTACTTTTATACACAGGAGTCCTGAGCATTTCTCTCCATGTCGTGTTTTGCAACAAACTTTCTGGACCTATAAAGACTATTTGAACCTCGCCTCTTAGTATCGCTTCACATTGGGCACGGTCATCCGTTTCGCTACTTATATACGCTGCTGAAACACCTTTAGAGTTGAGAGCTGTTACCTGTGGAGTCATAAAAAGCTGTTAGTGAAGCCTAATTTTATAATGAGTTGCAACATACTTGGTCCTTCATCAAGGCAATTAGCGGCGACACGACGATCACAATGCTTCCAACGCGCCCATAGAGGTAGTCAAAGGCGAACGGTAGCACGGAGAAGCACAACGATTTACCACTCCCAGTGGGGAGAATGAGGAATACATCATTCCTTGCATAAAGCTCTTCACGGCTTTAAGCTGATTTTCCCTAAGCAAGGGATATCCCAGCTTTACACAAGCTTTTAAGATGATGGCGTCGAGATCGTTGCTTGCCATGACTAAAACGATACGTGTCTAACTTAATACTTATTGATCAATTACACTCCATAAATGACGTCACGGGTGCTCTGCATTCACTAATGTTTCAACCGGGACAAAAAGGGTATAATTAGAACATTCATTAAAATGTGCCGGAATATGGTATCATTGAGCTCATTATCCGCCCGTTCAACCTCGTACCGTTTTCTGCAGACTGGGAGCCTCTACGAGGTGTATGCAGTGCGTACACATATACACAGATCCTTTCTGCACCTATCTATGCCCAATGCATGTGCAAATATCTCTTCTCAGACCGTCGGGAAGTATATCTATTAGGGTCACGTGCGCACATACGGGTGACCTCGTTTAGTCCAATTGATGCCGTGGGTTTCAGGAACTTTTCCTTAAGTTCCTAAACACTTGGACCTTGATTAGGGGCGTCATTCTGTGTAAAAAGGTAGGTTACAGAGTGGCTCTCGAGCTGTCTTGATAGTTTAGCGATCACAAAAAGTATGAATAATCTATATAAATCTGATTCAAGGGAGACTACAATGGACTTCCACTTATGTCAGCTCAAATTGCATTGTCGCTTGTGTGGATCCTTGTTGGTCCACAAGAAAGGAAGGAAGCAGTTGAAGGCCAGTCACCCAAGGGTTTACTTGTGTTCGGCGTTTGCGTCGGAGCTGCACTCATGCTTTGGACTGGATGCTGCAAACGATGAAGCGCAGATTCACCCACATTCGTTCTGCAAGCGTTGCTACGATGCGATGCAGCGCAAGGTAAAGGCAGTGAGTCAACATCGCCATTTCAACAGCCGCATGGAACTGTACAAGTGGGAAGCTCATGCATCAGATGATGGGTGCAAGGTGAGGAGTAATGCTGGATGTAGTAGCAACGTTAACCTACATAACTTATATTCAAATCCTAGGTTTGTGACTATTTTAGGGCTCAACATCATGGTGGAAGACCACACAAGGCTAAAACGCCCTTAGTAGAACTGCTCCTAAAACACATTCAACATCTTGCACCAAACAAGAAGAATATAATAAAAGGGATGCCACTTGTAGCAATTCAACCCATTTCAGTGTTGGATAACTTGAAATGTTCCCTTTGCTGTGACATCCTCCACAGGCCCATTCAGCTACCATGCCAAACAGTTGTATGTGCTGAACTGTCTGGCCCAATATTTGGTAAAAAATGGATGCCTGCAATGTCCATGCAAGGGCTGCTGCACCAAACTGACTGCTGAGAGTCTCAAGTCAGCTCCTAGCATCTATGTGAACTTGCTCGAGGATGTAGCTCTACATTGTTCTTCCTGCAATGTTGACATCAGGGCAGGATTGTATCAAAGCCACAAGTGCAATGCAAGCTCTCCCACTTCCTTACCTTTGCTAGCTCCACCAGCATTAGTAGCTCAAGCATCAATATCATGCTCACCACCAATAAATTGTGAGCAAGGCCAAGACCAGGATTCACCAGCCAGAATTATACACAGGATGTTATCTTCCAGTCCAGAGCCTGATGTCATTACGGTTCCAACTGGAGGAAGGGTATGCATGTAAATGACATGATAAGTGTATAGGCAATGATGAAATTATTATCTTTTTTAGCCAATAACACTTGTGCATGTTACAAACAGTAAGCGCCCAATAAGCAAGGCTAGCAGTAAAACACTATGTCGCTACAGAAAACAAGTTCAAAAGGTGCGAACATGTACTCACCAGTGATGACCCTACTATACTCCTTCGGGAGGAGATCAGAAGTCTCAGCAAGAATGAGAAGAACAGCTTGCTAAAGGATGCTGGTATAACCCTTGATATTTCACCTGAGCAAGGGTTGGCCATTAAAGCTGACCTAACTCAGTTCAGAACATGTGTGTTTTTTTCTGTATTTGAAGCTGGTGATTCTACTACCAATCTTCACATGGCACTGGACCGGTACAAGCCTCAGATAGAATCCCTTCAAGGCATGAAATGGAGGTAGCAAAATTTGATGCAATAATTAATTGCTATAACTTGACTTGCTAACTATAGAGAATATTCAATGCGTATTTTTATCTGTGGTGACTATGAGTTCCTGAGCAAACTTTATGGCTTATCTGGAGCTAATGGTGAGTCCTGAACTGTTACTTGACTTGTATGCTGTTGTATGCATAAGACAACACAACCATGCATCCATTCAGGTCGCCATCCATGCCCGTATTGCACCATAAACCAGGATGAGATGCAGTTGTCAATGTCTATGAGAGCCGGGTGCAGTCAAAGTCCGCTCATTGCAATCATTTCATGACAATCATCAACGTTTCTTGGATTCTGGTGGGAATGCAAAAAAGGTCAAGGAATTTTACAACTGCATATCCAAACCCTTTTTTTGATGTTCCGCTATCACAAGTAGGTGCACAGTTCGCAATACCAGTGCATCTGTATAAATAACTGCATATTTTGTAGGTTTGCTTGCCAGGGCTACACATTAGCCAGGGCATTTTCCTGAAGATCTTTATCTTCTTGAGAATGCCTGCCATGATCTTGATGTGAAGATGGCACTCATCCACAGTGGACATAGCACATTGTCACCCTCCTATACAAATCATGTACTAAACCTGCAGGAGCTAAATAGAGCTAAGGCTGAACTTGACACAGTTGTGCAATATCTAACTATGCTTGTTGAGCACCAGACTTATCTAACAGTTGCAATCGGACAGTCAAACAGTATACTCGCAAATTTTGAGGAACACATTGATGAGTGTAGAAAGGAGATAAAGGCTGCAGTAAGTTAAGTACTAATAATTGCATTATATATTTACTGCATATAATTTCTAAAGGAGAAGAAACTACAGGTTTTGGAAAAAAAAGTAGAGGAAGGGTTTTCATCTAAAGAAGGGCCTTTTGTCAAAGCCTTAGACATAGCTCTACAATCGTTTGGCGTACGTCGCCAGAACTACCATGGTGGTGCATTTGTGGGCAACCACGTACACAAGACACTTGAGGTACATTACATATAATATGCATGTAAGCACTGATCATATAGTAAATGACTCACACTCATAGCACACAAACCTGGAAACTTTATCATCATACATAATTGATATGGCTCAGAGAGAGGCCCCTGCCCTCTTGCAGGAAGCAGAACTGGTAGCTGGAACATTCAAGCAGACTTACTCACTGTTTGCCAATTACCTTTCATGTACAATCAGAATTATGTGTCGGAAGCTGGATGTAATGATCTAGGTATGAAATACAGCACATTATGTCTGAATGCAATATAATTCATTGTATCAATCATCATTTAGAACATGCCATTGCCACTTTTATGGCACATTTTCGTGCGACATTTCCTGGTGAGAACATCCCGATAAAGATGCATATGCTGGAAGACCATGCAGTAGATTGGATCCGATCCAATCAGCACATCGGATTTGGGCTCATGGGAGAACAAGGAGCCGAGTCCATACATGCAAGGTTCAATCGTCTATACCAAACTTACTCCACGGTCTCCTCAACCAGCCATCCAGTGGAGAAACTTAAATACATTATGAAGGAGCACCTGCTTAGCATATCACCTACACTTATTACAGCAAAACCACCCCCAAGCAAAAGAGCCAAAAAATCCCAATAACACCTATCTCCATCTTTTTTATTTTCTATGTGCTATTCACATTGATAGTCCCTCTAGCATTAATAAAGAATCGAATAACATTTGACCGAATCATACGTGTATACGATAGCGCGACCCGGTTGTCATGGCCCATCGACATGGTTTAACTTTGGACGAATATCGAGAGCTACCTTCGAAACTAATGAAAAACTTACTCCGTCCCATCTATAGCACAGTGTTATACTTCATTCACCAAGGAAAAGTTCCTGACTGTGTGTGTAAGTCAATGAGTGAAGGGACTACTCGCGAGATGCTGTCACTTTGCAGCCACACCGTGACCGAATGGTGTACGCTGTACTCGTGGCACTTGCTAAAATCGATACAAAACAGACTGGATTCTTACAGTATTCAGTCTTTAACGTCCGTGCTTGTTGCATCTTTTAGCAAACATCCACATTTTTACGCAGTTCGATAGCAATTATTATGTTACCATGTACGTGACGTCATATTCCAATATTTCTGGGCGTAGGTCTTTTTGTACCACTTATCTATGCAATGAAACAATAAATCGGTTGCTCTCAGAACGACTTTGGTTAGGCATTTTACCAGACCCTCTTTCCGCGTAGCGGTGATGTGCAGCTGCGGGAATCAGGGTCTGGGTACGAGACTACAACTTGCTATGCTCTTACTAGTGCACTGGTTCAAAGTCAGAGGGGTAGGAACGTATTTACGATTGGGGAGGCCGACTTTGTAAAATTATTAACGGGGGGGGGGGGGGGGGGTGCAGTCGCTTACGACGGGGGGGGGGGGGGGGGGGGCAGTCCGCTTACGACGGGGGGGGAGGGGGGGGGCATTGGCACACAGAAAATACGTTATCGTTAATAATACACGGTTTTGCTAACCGCGGTTACAGTATTACAGAGCGCGCGTAATGAAGTAGACGTAGACGTAATATGGTGACGTGCGGTTACGGATACTAAGTACCGGTGAGTTAAACTAAACTAAAGGGGTAACATTGGGGGGGCCGAAGTATACGTCGGCCCCCCCACCTATAAGATTGGGGGGGGCCAAGGCCCCCTCTGCCCCCCCCCCCCCCCCCCCCCCCCCGGTTCCTACGCCTCTGAAAGTAGCACAATACACAGCCAGAATGTTTTTTCAAACCAGTACCCAATGGTGAATTAGTCTGTTTATACTACACCTTGGTAGAACTGGTGCAGAACCTTTGATTCATCCAATTTGAAGGTCGGAGGTCCTATAACCGACGCATCATAAACAAGGCTTCAGCAGGGGCGGATCTAGGGGGGGGGGGGGGGGGGGGGGGGCGGCACCGGGGGCACGTGCCCCCCCCCCCCCCCCTTTCGTTCATCTAATTATATATTCATGTTACGTAATCGTACCGTGTAACTGCTGATGTAAATGGATGTAGCGAATGAAAGAAGTATTAACGCTTCGCCACCGCTTATAGCTTGCGCACACCAATGAGACAGTTGTAGAAATCTTCATTCAAAAGCGACCACGAAGGCTCTTCGCCTCACTGTATGACAAAAATGCATAAACTAGCTACATACTAGTATTAGTAGTACATGTACTTTCATGCTTTTGTATTAAGTGATAAGAGCTAATTTTTCATTATGAATGTGTGTCAGTATTACTATATTGCTCAAAGCTTCCGCGCTTCACGCGGGAGGGGGCACATCCCCCTCCCGCATCCACCCCCCCCCCCCCCCCCCCCCCCCCCCCCTTCCTGTGCCCCCCCCCTTCCTAAATTCCTGGATCCGCCCCTGATTACCAGAGGATTACCAGCTATCAGTCTGGTATAGTCTCGTACCCAGACCCCGATTCCCAACAGCTGCGGATGGATTACATCACCGCTACGTGGTCTTAGTCGTTCTTGAGTGTTACGCAATCTTTGTATAAATGGGGTGTCGTTTTGTGTCGTCATAAATTAATTACCCCGTATGATTATCGTTGCGGAATGATCGAACTTTTGGTGCTCGATATCTGTGTCGGACTCTAAACAAAGAAGAACGTTGGGAACGCCGTGTTCTAGTGCATGCATGCACCGCGCACCTTGTTAGATTGCTCTGTGAGTTGGGAAGTACCCAACGGTATATACCACGGGGCATACTGTACATGTAAAAGATGCAATAAGGCGCTCGAAAGATGCGCAAGACTGGAATGAATTAAGGGGCCGTTTGGAAGGTTTAATTCCAGTTATTGAGTACTGGCATACAAAAATGTATGCAATGAAAGTATCTGGTAATGCCACCGTGCAGCTGCTGCAAGTCCACTTACATGGAGGCATGTCTGGGTTGATGTTGTTAACCAACTGATTATCAATCTAGGTTTTGTGGAGAAGGCTCTACAATGCCTCGTCTGGTCTGGATGGTGGCACACTATAACAGCTACGAAACTTGGTCAACAGAAGAACTGTGGTAACAGATGTCACCAAAGATATGAACGCACGTGAGGAATTCCTCACATCATGTCATTGCAGCAGCTTTGCAAGTGATGAACAAGGGATATACAGCACGCTTAACCTGGTTACAATGCACAGTATACAAATAGTGTTGGTTAAAGATACTCGTACGTAGTCGTTCAACACAGGTTGTCCATTTAAAACGTACTTCTCACAGCCTTGCAGCAGACAGAAGGTTGCCCGAGACGTAACTGGCATGCAGCCAAGAACGAGTACCTATAGTGGAATATAAAAACATGTATCACATGAACATGCAGCGGCATTTCAGGTCTTGGGGGAGGGACATCATTGGGTGTAGTGGTGCGTGTCTCTTCACGGGCTATCACTGGGGTGGGCCCTCGGCATCAAAAAGTAAACTTGTTAAACTTGACCGAAATGTAATAAGAGCATCGGACGTTTCGTTAGAAACTTCCATATAGGATTTGACCCCGACTATGAATGTCATTAAAAAAACGCGACCCGTCTGTAACAACTCTCTTGACGATCGGATCGTGTAGCTTGTTTTAGCAATCGATCTAGAAGTCAAAAATGAGTAGTTTCGTTTTTGTTTCATGTCGCAGAACCGCGTGGTTGTAGAGAACAAGAGTGTACTGCCCGTTCTCGTACCCAGTCTCGGAACAAGGGGCGGGTCGTCTTCTTCTCCTCCTCCTCCTCCTTCTTGGCAACGCATAACTCGGGACAGGAACACTTTTAAGCGATCAAAATCTCACCACTAGCTTCAGAATCGGATGGAGGACTCGCTTTTATATAAATAATCGATGTTATACTCTGATACACAATCGACTATCAGCCTACGTCTTGTATAATTAGACATTGGGTGTGAAAATAAATTTAAGAAAACAAGTAAATAAAAACATTCTCTACGAGAAAGTTGGTGGGATATAGGATTTGAAGGCAATTGGTGGTGTAAAAAGCAAGGAAACAAGGTCTTATCAGAAGGGAAAATGTAATAGTCCTATATTTAGCACACAAACAACATACGCCCTAGAAATGTGCTAAATATAGGACTATTACATTTTCCCTTCTGATAAGACCTTGTTTCCTTGCTTTTTACACCACCAATTGCCTTCAAATCCTATATCCCACCAACTTTCTCGTAGAGAATGTTTTTATTTACTTGTCCACCTAGTATCCGTATGCACTTACATGTACAACACACATTAGAGTTTTACCTGACAAGAGATGGTCCAAGTAAAAACCTTTACATAATCCTCACGTAGGCATAAGTGCAAAAGCTGAATGTTGATCCCTCGGTCCCTTCAATAGTCGGGTAGCCGCTAAGACCAACAGTTCCAAGGATGACATGATTGAGTATTTCAGGTTGATTGGGCCTAAGCTGAACATTATTTAAATTTACCTATGTATGTAAGTATAGGTGTGCTCACATTTCTTAGTGCTCCTGGATCATGTATACTTCTGCTTGCATTAAGTTCTTCAATGGGAAGAATATTGAAGAAATGCTGCATCATAGGTGAGAGATGCAATCTCTTCAAAGCATCACCATGCACACCTAAATGAGTGAAGAAGAAAACTAAGAAGAAAACTAGCCATTTCTTGTGATGCTTTCCCTAACAGCATTGGAGAAGGAGCCTCTCCCCTGGTAGTCTGCTAAGTGCATCCACATTACCCTGGTCCTTCCCAGCTCTGTATTCCATGTGGTATCTTAATGTCAAAGCCCATCTCTGAATTCGTCCTGAGGCCATGGTTGGGGCTGATTTCTGCTCATTGAAAAGGAACTGCAAAGGTTTGTGATCAGAAAGTATTACAAACTCCCTTCCATACAAAAACAGATGAAATTTCTTCACACCCAACACCACCGCCAAACCTTCTTTTTCAATCTGCGAGTACTTTTTCTCAGCTGGAGCAAGAGACCGAGAGGCATGCATAGGCTATTGGTCGGTCCGTGCCATCTTCATAAACATGTGATAAGACTGTGGAAGTTCCTATCCCAGGGGACACTGTTCTCATGCTCCAGATGCTGTCAGATTCTGATTCTATGGTGACAGCCTCAGCTATCAGGAAGTGGACCAATACAGACCCGTTGTTGTCTATGGTAAGACGCATGGTGCTGCAAGCATGCGAGTCACAACTGGACCCTGAGTTTAAGCCATACATGCAGCGGAGGTATGACTCAGTGTTCAAAATGGATGTGTCCTTTGGGGTAGCCGTGTTGTGGTACCTCCACCGGGTAGGGCACTCATACTCAGATTGCTGCATGAGGGGCATCCTGGCATTTCAAGGATGAAAGCATTAGCTAGAAGTGTAGTATGGTGGCCTGGATTGGATGCGGAATTGATAATAAGGTGAAGTCTTGTACAGCATGTCAGGATACTCGTAACGCACCATCAAAGTCCCTTCTTCACCCTTGGGAGTGGCCCTCCAAACCTTGGGCTCAATTGCAAGTTGATATTTGTGGTCCATTTTCGGGAAAAACCTTTTCTGTCATAGTGGATACCCATTCCAAATGGATGGAGGCTGCTGTGGTCTCTTCACCTTCCTCTCAGCAGGCAATACGAGTTCTCAGACACACATTTGCTACTCACGGGCTACCTGACATTTTAGTGTCCGACAATGGTACGGCATTTACAAGTGCAGAGTTCCAGTTCTTTGTCAAAGCTGATGGTTTCCGACATGTGAGAAGTGCACCTTACCATCCTGCTACAAATGGATTGGCGGAACGCGCAGTGCAGACTCTAAAAAATGCCCTCAAACAAATGGCAGGTGATTTTGAAACTTGTCTGGCTTGATTCCTATTCCAGTATAGGCTGACCCCTCATTCAACAGCGGGGCAATCACCAGCAGAGCTGTTATTAGGAAGGAAACCCAAGTCTCATTTGGATTTGGTGTTTCCATCATTGAAGAATCAAGTACAACAGCAACAGGAAAGGCAAAAGGATGATCACGATCAGAAGGCGAGTCACCGTACATTTATGGTGGGAGAAAGGGTGTATTGCCTGAACCATAGGTGTGGGTCCCCTAAATGGTTGCCGGGAGTATTAGTTCAGTACAGGGGCCTGTGACGGTGTTAGTTAAATTGGAAGATGGTAAAGAGAGTCGTTACCAAATTGACCACATTAGGAGTAGAAATGATGATGCCACAGATGGTAGAAAGGAGACGATCATGTCTCAGGAGCAAGATGTAGAGGATGTTGGGCCCCTTGATCCTAACATGCCTCCAGTTCCAGAGAAGCAACTGCCAACACCAACCATGGCTGATGCTCAGTTTTTACCACCCCAGCCTCAGCCTAGGGTGGACCCTGATTACAGACCTGTACTGGATCCTGTATCTGCAGCTATCCTCCGACGGTCTACCCGACCTAACCTACCCCCAGAACGATATGGCTTGTGAAGGGAGAAGTGTAGTGATTGCTGTAATGGGTATTATAGAAGTGTGGGTGTAATTGTTAGATGTCTGGTCTTAAAGCAGCCAGACTGTATGTCCCTGATTATCCAAGCATCTAGAAGCATCTTCGCAAGTGATGGACCAGCGCTATTAAAGTCTGTGACAACCTGGCAGAGGAGGGCATTACACCTGACGTGGGAACTTGGCAGGCAGTGGTTGTATGCAGAGTGTGTTGTTCGTGTACCGCTGTGATTTGGCTATTCGAGAATCTGCACAACTCAGTAGTTCTGGCGCAGCGCGTACGTCCGCCACATTCTCAGTCACAGTTACTACAAATCAAAATGAGGTGGTGAGGAATAAAATAGGCGCTCATTAAAATCAAGCCATGTCTGCGGGTGAAAGTAGACTATCTTATTGTCCTACATACCTCACGAGGTGCTTCCTCCAGTGTTGCAAGACTGCTAGCAAAAGATGTGTGAGGCGGTCTCAATATGAACTGACGTGTAAATGTCTCATCCCTGGGCACGAGCTAAGCAGGGTCAACGCAGGTGGTACATTCCAGTCTGTACCAGGGGTGAGTCACTCTAAATCAGAGTTAGTTTAAAACAGTCTGATTGTGGACATGTACTTAGTTGATTCAACTAGCTGACAATGACACTAATTTAAATCTGAACCAGATATTTTAACAGTTTGAGCCAGTCATGATTAGAGGATTGATTCAAAGGTACGCTCCTTCTAATCTGGCTGTGTACCGACGTTGGTCAGATACCGTATAATGTTCTAATTATAAGCCTACATGTAGTTTCCAGCAACAAGACTTGAACTAACATTTGATCAAGCTAAACAGGCGCACATCGACCCTTCTAGAGGCTGATTGCTAATTAGTGCCAAAGTGTTATATACAGTGCAGGTAAGCTTCATAATCTCTGATTGAACTCATTAACTTGCAATTTGAATGCGACAAAAATGGGTGGAACCTTGATGTGAGATCGTATACGGGCCCTCTGTGACGAAAATCCTTTACAGCATGTAACCGTTTACTGGTGATAACTTTTGCTGCATGCTACTGCATACTGGAGATACTAGAGTCTGTGACCTTCCTACCCCCACCCTCCCCGCTAAACCCATAGATCAACGAATAATTAATTAATATTCATGTGTTTGTGTGTTTGTTTCCAAAGCACGTTTTTGTGTGTTAGCTGGCTATATCATGTCATCCGAGCTAGCACACGAAAATATGGCAGTATTCACACATTTACATCTACGTTGCGGCTTTGACCCTAACTCCAGAGGGCCTAGCTCGCCTACATTTTAGTTAGCCACGCCCAACGTATGAAATACCATACCCACCCTCCATACCTGCTGTGTACCCTCCATACCCTGCTGTGTACCCTCCATACCCTGCTGTGTACCCTCCATACCCTGCTGTGTACCCTCCATACCCTGCTGTGTACCCTCCATACCCTGCTGTGTACCCTCCATACCCTGCTGTGTACCCTCCATACCCTGCTGTGTACCCTCCATACCCTGCTGTGTACCCTCCATACCCTGCTGTGTACCCTCCATACCCTACTCACTGTGTCCCCTCCATACCCTGCTGTGTACCAAAGAGTGAGTACAGCTCTCTGTACGATTTTTCTCATCATGCAGATCTATGGCTTTGTACTCTCAATTACCTCACCGGTATGGAATTCAAGATAAGGTATGTCATGCCCATTGACCTAATCTACAGTAGCCATCAAATGATATGCCTGGACACTGTATGCTTGCAAATCGAGTATATTCATTTGTACAGTTCAGCCTAAAAAATAGTCTCATGATCTGTATGAAGTTAAGTTTATCCTATCTCCTTGGCGACACGATCCCAGCAAAAGCTACACGAAACACTATAGTGGCATACTCTGTATATGTTGTGTGTTATAGGAGAGATAACACTGCAAATGCTGTTCCACCAATCCCACCATTGTTTGCATGGTGTCATGTATTCATGTACAGGTATGCTATTAGTTATGCTACAGGGACTTACATAACAATGGCATAATTATATTTATGTATCCATTATAGGATTGGTATCAAATACTTCACAATCAGCTGTACTGGGTAGCACGGTGTGGTGACACAGCGGAAGTCGTAGCTCTACTGGAGAGAGGAGTTAATATCAATGCCCCTCATGGTTTGGTTAGCTCATCATGAAATACATGTATAGTGTACAGTATTTCAGTTATGCAGTTCTGTACATGCCCATGTCCGTGAAGTTGAATGGGCAAAGTACATGTCTATGCAATGTGATGCATGTGCTCACATGTATACACATGTACAGTGTATGTGTGCAGACACAGGTGAAGAATCCACTGCTCTTGTATTTAATATGGACCCATTCTTTATCTGATGATGTAGGATGATCAAACTGCACTTCACATCTCATCAAGGAATGGCCACACAGATACCGTGGTAGCTCTACTGGAGAGAGGAGCTGATATCAATGCCAGGGATCAGGTTAGGTCATGAGGCTTGCATAGGATTGCAATAATGAGTAGCTTCATTGTATTGTTTTGATATATACTGGCATATGAAATATCAATGTCTGCACAGATGCAATGTACACCACTTGACCTGGCAAGACAGCATGGCCATGGAACAGTAGTTGAGGTACTTGAGAGCAAAGCAATGAAAGAGGTTAGTGATAATGGGGTCTCTGTGCTTGCACCCTGTACATGTGATGGTATACTAGTATACTGTAGCTGTACATATACTGGATGTGGTTTAAACATGTGTGTAATACATGTATCATAGGCTGAGCTGTGGGCTGCTAGCAGAGATGGTGATACTAACAGAGTGTTGAGTCTTCTGGATACATGTAAATGGATCAGTGTGAATACACGTGATGAAGTAAGTTTACATGTACATGTATGTTGCTATCCACCAGGTTGTACATGTAGTGTGTACATGTACTGTACATTGATGTCAAAATCTAGCAATGTTGGCCAGTGAACATAAATTTGTTGTATTTAATGTTGGTCTGAAATCCTATTGTATAATCTACAGCCATTCGCAACTCAGTGTCTGTTTTGTGTTGTTTAGATTTTTTTGTCTGAGTCAATACAAGTCAAAGAAGATGAGTTACACTGTATCACTTCGTATGACAATCGTACTGAATTAATGGATCCAAGTGAATGGTTGTCAGCTAGCGCCTGATGGTTGTTGCCTCCCACATCATACGGATTTTTTTCCTACTCACTCGCATCACCGTTCGGTACCTAGTAGTGTATTATAAAGCTTTCCCACATTTGCTTGCTTAACTTCATTCCTGTCACGCCCACTTGGCTACACTGCAGGGATGCTATAACTTAGCTCACATAGCACATGAACATGCACTACGCACTTGCATTGTTACCTGCCACACACCTACCTACTGTATCTTTGCACACAAACACACCACGCCACACACACACACACACATATACACACAGACTGGACTTGTACCACTTGCAGTGACTTTGAGTTCTTATTTCTCACACTGTTTTACAAAGTGTACATGTGCATGAATGTACACATCTGTGCACGTGCACACACACACATATACACTCATGCACACATACACACACAGATACACGTGGCAAAAGCATAACACTATGCAAATGGCGTGTGAAGACTTTTAAATTCCTACGTTCTCACATCACCCTTTCCCATTTGGCATAACCTTGCTATAAACTTCTCTGTGTTCTTTATGCTAAGGTCCACTTCGCTTTTGTACCATTTGCTAAGAGTTTTGTCTCTTATTTCTCACAGCAGAATATGTGAACATGACCTCACAGTGACTCTCACACTCTTATGCTCATGCACACATTGTGTAAATGAAACTGTATTTCATTGGCAACTCTTCATGCATGTGGAGTTCCCACGTGACTGGTTCTCTGTAGATCCTCCTTTGACTGCATGTACGCTTGTAATAACAGTGTGAGAAATAAGAACCCAAAGTCACTGCAAGTAGTACAAGCCCAGTCTGTGTGTGTGCGTGTGCGTGTGTGTGTGTGTGTGTGTGTGTGTGTGTGTGTGTGTGTGTGTGTGTGTGTACGCGAAGGTCGGGCTACGCCCATTTAGACATACACCTACCAATCACGCCCAACCAACTTGCAATCAACTTCCGGCAATACTCGTAAATCGTTTTGACAAGTGAACGAGTAGCACTCGCTGTACGCGCACTCGCGAGTGCGTTAATGCAATCGAACATGACTCGCGAGTGACTCGCAAGCAACTCGCGTGCGAGTGTGAACTTGTGGGTGGACGGTACTGTATGTACTTTCGTGCACATGTACGCTTTGTAAAAATAGTGTGATAAGTAAGAACCCAAAGTCACTGCAAGTGGTACATGTACAAGCGCAGTCTCTCTTGTGGTGTATACATACACGTGAGGAACACATCTCTAGCTCCTCTTCACATATGTCACCTCGTTTGCATCGAGGTACAATACAGTGTATATCTCCAGTCGCTCCTTGTGAATAGTCCAATCCTCTGTTGCTCCATAATCTTTCCCAGGTTTCCATAAACATATTGTCTCCCAGCTTCTGACATCCCACCCTCGTTGCCTCTATTGTGTTCACCAATACCAATGCTCCGAGATACATCAAAGATTATCAAAATCACAATATCACACACATGCTAGTTGCACAATCATGCACATGAGCATCATTCTAATGTCTTTAATAGTTTGGATACTTCACAGTCCTCCACCTGCCCACCTGGAACCACTGGCAACAAGGAGTCTCTTGTGGAACACCTGCTCCAGCATGAGGCTAGCTTTGGGCCTCACTACAGCAGATGCAACAACACCTTCCCACCCTCTCTGATCCCTACTACTCCATAATCACCATAATCAGACTCCACAATCACTGGCATAAGGGCATAATATGAATTATGTTGATCAATCTCCCTTTGCCCCCCCCCCCCCCCTTCCTAGTTGGTTACCAGCAGTCCTCTACATGTGCCATGTGCTCCACCACCAGACTGGTGAACACACCTCAGCCATGTCCAGCATTGTGGTCATGCCTCTGTGGGGGGAGGGGAGGGGTTTTCCTGACAACATTGCCCATTTCATACAGCCATGCATTGGGCAAGCATGCTGTGGCTCTCCTCGGCAGGTTCAACAAAGGAGCCCTCATATCCAAACTGGATCTGCAGGCAGCTTTCTCCATGGTTCCAGTCCTGGCCTCCAAGTGGGAGCTCTTGGGAATGCACTGGCACGACAACTACTATGTTGACACCTGCCTCCCTTTCAGCCTATTGGCCCCAAGCATTTTGACAACTTTGCCAGTGCCCTCCACTGGGTGCTGGAACACATGGTTACCCTCCTGCACTACCTGGCCTGGACCACTTTCTCCTGTATGACTGATGCAGATGCATGCTGATTGCTGGTCAATGCAATGTTTCTATCCAAAATTCGAAGCAATTGCCATATCTGTTGGAGTTAGTATCACAGCAGCTGTCAACAAACCTAACATTTTGATTGTCAGTGAACCAACACACTCTAGTACTACTCAGTCTGCCTGCAACTGATTCTAGCACTCTTCGCACTACTACTAGCTCTCTCCAGGTAGAGCTCTGCTTTGCTTTCTCTGAAGACCAAATTCCCTGTGCACATGCATGCCATGCTCAACTATGTAGCCTCCATAGCCCACATCACTAGCATCTGAGTGCACACATCTGACAGCAGATGGACCATGCCATATAGGATGTGCATTATACTCCTCAATTGACTCAGTCCAAAACTTAAGCTCCTCCCTTCCCTCTGATGTTATGGGTAGCATATCACACCATGTCTGTAGTTAACAGTAATACGTACAAAGCCCGTGTCATGTATCTAGCAACATGGCCTAATGCCAGACTCATTGCTATAATCCTATCAACCTAGCTTGCTATAAACCTGGTCCTGAGCATTGGTTGCTCCATGGCTGCTAGCAACTTCCCCCGCAAGACCTCAATCTTCCTATCAGACACCGAGATAAGCCCCAACTCTAGATCCAAGGTAAGTCCTAACCATGACAACCTATGGGTGGGTAACCAGGTAGACTTAGCTTCATTACATACCCACCCTGCCTTAGCTAGTGTGTCCCTCACCCAGCCACTGGCACCCACCTCATCTGGCAGTACTACAATGCCATCATCGAGACATACAATTGCCTTTCATCCGTTACTAAACCAAAGGTTGCATCATCTTTGTGAAGACATATGGTTCTGAAGACAATCTAAATGGCAACACAACAAACGTGTAAAAGCTTCCAAAACCCAAGTACTGTACTTACAACGACACTTAACAATATCAACATGTCAGACTTCAACTCAAATGAAAACATTCACTCACCTTGTTTGAAAATCATCATTGCCACACGCAAGTCATCATATTTAAAATTTTTGTTTCTAAAGAGATCAATTAAAATGCCTCAGATTAACTCTTTCGCTGACAAAGCCAATTATTACGGTACAGTGTACACATGTTGTGTAAAATAAGCATTGGCCATTCTGGGAAGACGTAGTTAGCAATAAACTTACACTATATGACCAGGAAACAACTGATCAGTATGTTGTTGACTACAAAGTGTTAAACCTTTTAGATAAACAGAGTGGCTTTTGTATAGCACCTGGGGCACAATATTGCTCTGTTGCCAGTGAAAGAGTTAACTACAAGCCATTTTTACCCACTCCATTCGTGAGAACAGATAATGGGCTGCATACGACTGGGAGCTCCTTTACCTCCTCAATGTACCCACCCTTTAGCAATTCTGCTACTGCATTTGTCACACATTCCACTTCTATCTGAGCAGAATGCTGATTAGGCTGTATGTAGGGGGTAGGCTCAGTGTAGAAGGGAAGAACTTACCCATTCCTAAGTGTTTCCAACACACATGGAGGTGCTCACAGCACCTGCTCCCAGTATGAAACACAGACACCAAACCTTCCCCTAAGTTTTGGTGTTTAAGTTTCACTGCATCTTCCTCCTGGGTTTCCGCCAGGTGACACATACATGTACTCCTCATTGTCCTCCCCCAAATTAGATGATACATTCCCTCCATCAACACACTTCATACTCTCAATGACCACATGCTCAACCTCCAAAGGATAGTGTACTCTGACCCCACTTGGGCATCTTTGAACATTCCCTCAGGAAATGGCCAGTGTCACCAACCTAAAAGAAGAACCCACTGGAAACTTGGGTCTGGGCAGTCCACTGCTCCCATCCTTGGGCCCCACAAATGGGATCTTGGGTTCAAGCATCGGCTTACTGATGTGCCTTGCCATATTCTTCCTAGCACCTCCTTCTCTCTGCTTCCCTTCCTGAAACCTCCTCCTCTTCGCCACCTTTCACTTTCTCTGCCGCCTTCTCGACATTCTCCTTCGTTTGCGCCGGTTGGAATTATCACACTCCTCGACGACTGCCGACTCCGAATGATCGGCCAGCTTTATCAACTGCTGTCTGTGGGTGAGGAAGGCCATACCGTCAGTGATATCCTTCCAGGCACGTTTGAGCTGCTCTTTCCCCCCCCCCCCCCCCCCCCCTTCCTCCCCACATTGGCCGCCTCTACCTGATCCAGGCAGATCAACACAACAGACAACCCACACCTGGACGTTCACCTGGAACTGGCACTGAAAACGAAATTGTCTTCGTGGACCTGCAGAGACAACTGCTGGGTCGTCTTCTCCTGACCCTAGTGCACCACTCACAGCTCCTCCTGCATTTGGCACATGCCACGCAGGAGCTCGACGATTGCCGGATCACTGGACCCATAACCCATTGAGATATTGTCAAACGTTGTACGACACTTACACTGCAATCCTACATGTATTTAAACCTTCCTCCACATGGCCATCACGTGCTATTGCAGTACATGTATGTCCATGCAGTGTGTTGCATATTTCTATGCTGTGTACATATGTTCTGGATCATAAGGTTGGTGAATGAGCTCATAAAGACAGTGTAATGACTATGGGACAACATTATACATGTAATATGTAACACATATACTGTAGTTTGGCACTGTAATGGACCACCAGCTGTAGCTAGTGAATGACCGAAGGTGTAGTGTATGACAAGCTCAATCACATTCAAGAGATTCCATTTACAAGTGCTTTTTATGCACATATATACATGCACTCAATAGGTAAGCCAGGGCTGCTGTACAGGGTTTCCGATAACGTTCGGACACATACCATTTTCCGATCAATTAAGCCATTTGTCCGAACATAATTAATTACGTTCGGACAAAATGTCAGGACAAAAAAAGCGTGCGCTTGCTCAGGAGGAAGGTGAGGACGACGTTGAGGATGGTGTCTTAGCACCAAAAAAGCGGTTAGTGACGATTAAAACTGTTGAAAAGTGGGTGGCCGAGAACGACAAGGAATTGGACACGTCGCTTTGGCTTAAGTACGAGAAGGATGGACGAGACACGGTTGGATTACTGAAATGCGCAGTTTGTGTAGAATTTGAAGCTAGGCTCGTTGGAATGCGCAACTTCCGTAGTACATTCATTGAAGGTACACCAAATCTGCGTACTACCAGTTTCAAAGATCATGCGAAAAGTGATATGCACGCGCGTGCAATGATGCTTTTTAAAAAGAAGCAAGCGGGGCCGAGTAATGCCAGCAGCTGTCCACCGATCATACAGCTGATACAAAACCTTGATGCTGAAACTGAGGCAAGAGTGAAAAGGAAGTTTGATATCGCTTTTTTCATCTGCAAAGAGAATTTATCATTCTTAAAGATGGGGTCCCTGTGTGAGCTTCAAACACGTCATGGGGTTGACCTAGGTGAAGGTTATAAAAACAATAAAGCGTGTACTGAATTTGCCCACTACATTGCTGAAGATCAGCTGTCAATCCTGAAAAAGGTCTTAGCAGATGCCAAATTTATTAGCATACAGGCAGATGGCAGTACTGACTCTGGGAATAGTGAAAATGAGCTGTTTTTGGTGGTATCGTTTGAAGCTAATAGCAATGATAGAAAAGTCCACGTGAGAAGCAGGTTTCTGGCAGTTCAGGAAATCAAGCGAGCCAATGCAGAAGGATTGTTCCAGTGCTTTAAGAATGCCATGAGTCATGTGGGCATTTCTGATTGGGAGACAAAGGTAATAGGATTTGGCTGTGATGGAACAAATGCCAATATTGCTGCTGGAGGACTACGAGGGCATCTTGAAGAGTCCATGCCTTGGATTGTTGTGTTTTGGT
The DNA here is from genome assembly GCA_013339895.1 of Ephydatia muelleri. Classification (NCBI taxonomy): domain Eukaryota; kingdom Metazoa; phylum Porifera; class Demospongiae; order Spongillida; family Spongillidae; genus Ephydatia; species Ephydatia muelleri. Next base: position 4,218,954 of record JABACO010000008.1, on the reverse strand, counting down.
GCCTTTCCCATCGCCTAGAGCTTGCTTTAAAAGATGCTTTAAAAAATACATATTTCTCAACAGTGGATGACATGCTGTTGAAGCTGTATTTTTTATATGAAAAATCACCGAAAAAGTGCCGAGAAATTGAAGACATTGTGGCTGAGTTAAAAGCATGCCTAGAACCATCAGAAATGCCAAGAAGTCGTGGTATAAAGCCTCTTAGGGCATGTGGTACTCGATTCATTGCTCACAAGTTAGCTGCTTTAGAGAGAGTTGTGAACCGACTAGGAGCCTATCTCAACCATCTAGCCATTCTATCTGAAGACCCATCAATGAAATCTACCGACAGGCAAAAAATGAAGGGTTATCTGCAGCAATGGCATAATGCTAAAGTTCTTTATGGTTGTGCTCTTTTTCATGATCTATTGAAGCCTGCAGCAATTCTTTGTGTTGCTCTTCAAAATGATGAAGTGTCCATTATTGGGGCCATAGAAGCCTTCTTGAAAACGAAGAAGGCTATGGAAAAGGTAAGGGATATGGCCTTTGAAGATCTCCCTACTGTTAAGAAGGTAATAGGAGCCATCCAACAGAGTGATGATGGAGGAGTATCATATCAAGGAGCACAACTAACCAATTTTGATGGCTGTATAACATCTCTCAAGAAAACAAAAGACCAATGTGTACAAGCAATTGAAGCCTGCCTTAAAGATCGTCTGAAAGTACAGTGTCCTGATCTACTAACTCATGCCCTGACAATTCTTGCTCCAATGGGTTGGGAGAGAAAGGATGATGCCTCCTTTGGATATAGTGCAATTGATGCCATTAGCATCAGATTTAGAACTCCATTGGAACATGCTAAAGTCGATTGCAGTGTCTTGCAACAGGAATGGGACGATATGGTGGACTATGCAAAGAGATACTTGAATCTTGTTCAAGAGGACTATTCTGTTCTTTGGTGGAAACTGTTTAATGCAGTTGATGCAAAAAAGTGGTCAAACATCCTGGCACTAGTAGAGCTGCTATTCTGCCTTCCAATGTCCAACGGTAAAGTTGAAAGGATGTTCTCAGTTTTGAAAAACATAAAAACTGAAAAGCGAACAAGGCTCAGTGAAGACAATTTAGATGATTTGATGCGAATATCAGTCGATGCACCAGAAATGTCTGCCTGGGATGCTAGTGGTGCTGTAAAACTCTGGTGGAGTGCAAAAACACGCCGTACTGTCAAAGACACAAGAAAAACACCAGAATCCACTGCTGCGGAGGTAGAGATTATTGATGACAATGAAGAAGATAATGCACTTGTCTTAGATGGTTGGGAAGATTGGATTGAGCAGTAGATGCTAACTGGTATATTCAGACTGAAAGTCAAACCTGTAATTCTAGACATTGTGTATCAGTTGTAAATGAAAAGCACAATTAAATTTAAAATCCGCATCGAATCATGTCTGATCAACTAAACCATATGTCTGGTCAATTTTGTTCATGTTCTGACATTTTGTCAGAACACTTCTTGCTCCTTATCGGAAACCCTGCTGTACACAACAGAAGCTGCACCACACACAAACAATAACACAGTAGTCATGATCATTGTTATGCAATGAGTTCCCAGTCCATCACAGGCACATGTACATGTACAGTGTATGTCCATGCATATCTAATACAGTGGACACATGTACAGTATACTGCATGTATGTACAGTATACACATGTAGATTGCATGTACATGTATGTACATGTACATGTATGGGTAGATCTCCAATTACATGTCATGTGATCCATCCTTTGTCTGATGATGTAGGATGGACAAACTGCACTTCACATCTCATCAAAGAATGGCCACACAGATACTGTGGTAGCTCTACTGGAGAGAGGAGCTGATATCAATGCCAGGGATAAGGTTAGGTTGTGAGGCTTGCATAAGATAATGAGTTAGTATTGTATTGTTTTGATATACACTGGCATATGAAATATCAATGTCTGCACAGATGTACAAGTACATGTATAATACACCACTTGACCTGGCGAGACAGCATGGCCATGGAAAAGTAATTGAAGTACTTGAGAGCAAAGCAATGAAGGAGGTAAGTGATGATGGCGTCTCTGTGCTTGAATACATGTTGAATGTGATGTACGTTATACAGGTGCATGTATACTGCAGCTGTACATGTACTTTGTACAGTATGTTGTTTAAACATTTGTGTGTATGTGTGTAATGCATGTATTTTATTGACCTAACCCATCCATAGGCTGAGCTGTGGGCTGCTAGCAGAGATGGTGATACTAACAGAGTGTTGAGTCTTCTGGATACATGTAAAGGGATCAGTGTGAATACACGTGATAAAGTAAGTTCATGTATGTTTCTATCCACCAGGTTGTACATGTACATGTAGCGTATACATGTACTATACATTGATGTCAAAATCTAGCAATGTTGGCCAGTGAACATAAATTAATGTTGGTCTGAAACCCTATAGTATAAGCTACAGCCATTCGCAACTCAGTGTCTGTTTTTTGTTGTTTAGTTTTTTTATCTGAGTCAATACGAGTCAAAGAAGATGAGTTACACTGTATCACTTCGTATGACGATTGTACCGAATTAATGGATCCAAGTGAATGATTGTCAGCTAGCGCCTGATGGTTGTTGCCGCCTCCCACATCATACGGATTTTTTTCCTACTCACTCGCATCATCCTTCGGTACCTAGTAGTGTAGTATAAAGCTTTCCCACATTCGCTTGCTGAACTTTATTACTGTCACGCCCACTCGGCTACACTGCAGGGATGCTATAACTTAGGTAACATAGTACGTGAACATGCACTACGCACTTGCATTGTTACCTGCCACAGATCTACCTACTGTATCTTTGCACACAAACACACCACGCCACACACACACGCACACACGCACACACACACACACACACACACACACACACACACATGCACACACACACACCCATACACATATATACACACAGACTGGGCTTGTACCACTTGCAGTGACTTTGGGTTCTTATTTCTCACACTGTTTTACAAAGTGTACATGAGCATGAATGTACACATCTGTGCACGTGCACACACACACACATACACACACACATACACACACATACACCCACACATACACACACACATACACACACACATACACACACACATACACACACATACACACACACATGCACACACGTGGCAAAAGAATAACACTATGCAAATGGCGTGTGAAGACTTTTAAATTCCTACGTTCTCACTTACCCTTTCCCATTTGGCATAACCTTGCTATAAACTTCTCTGTGTTCTTTATGCTAAGTCCACTTCGCTTTTGTACCATTTGCTAAGAGTTTTGTCTCTTATTTCTCACAGCAGAATTTGTGAACATGACCTCACACATTGTGTAAATGAAACTGTATTTCGTTGGCAACTCTTCATGCATGTGGAGTTCCCACGTGACTGGTTCTCTGTAGATCCTCCTTTGACTTCATGTACGCTTGTAAAAACAGTGTGAGAAATAAGAACCCAAAGTCACTGCAAGTAGTACAAGCCCAGTCTCTGTGTGTGTGTGTGTGTGTGTACAGGTATGTACTTTTGTGCACATGTATGCTTTGTAAGAATAGTGAGATAAATAAGAACCCAAAGTCACTGCAAGTGGAACATGTACAATCTCAGTCTCTCTTGTGGTGTATATATACACGTGAGGAACACATCTCTCCTCTTCACATACTGTATGTCACCTCGTTTGCATCGAGGTACAATACAGTGTATATCTCCAGTCACTCCCTGTAAGTAGTCCAATCCTCTGTCGCTCCATCATATTCTTCAATCTTTCTCAGGTTTCCATAAACGTACTGTCTCACAGCTTCTGACATCCCACCCTCATTGCCTCTATTGTGTTCACCAATACCAATGCTCCGAGATACATCAAAGACTATCAAAATCACAATATCACACACATGCTAGTTGCACAATCATACACATGAGCATAATTGTAATGTCTTTAATAGTTTGAATACTTTTACAGTCCTCCGCCTGCCCACCTGGAACCACTGGCAACAAGCAGTCTCTCGTGGAACACCTGCTCTAGCACGAGGCTAGTTTCGGGCCTCACTAGAGCAGATGCAACAACACCTTCCCACCCTCTCTGATCCCTACAACTCCAAAAACACCATAATCAGACTCCACAATCGCGGGCATAATCTGAATTATGTTGATCTATCTCCCTCCTCCCTCCTAGTTGGTTACCAGCAGTCCACAACATGTGCTCCACCACCAGACTGGTGAACACACCCCAGCCATGTCCAGCATTGTGGTCATGCCTCTGTGGAGGGGGGAGGGGTTTTCCTGACAACACACTGCCCACTTCATACAGCCATGCATTGGGCAAGCATGCTGTGTCTCTCCTCGGCAGGTTCCACTGGGGATTATTTCCTAATCTATTGTACACGAGTAGAAGGTTGTACTACTCAGTGCATGTTTATCAAGAAACTCTAGTACTGTTTGCAATGCAGTTATGTCTTATGTGGTGTGTGATGAGTGTGTCTAGAAATATTCACTGTACATGTGCAATTACAGTGTCATTGTTTGAAATACAGTGTATATTACTGCTCTCTTATTTGGTGTCATGTGACCATGATGCAGGGTGGACAAACTGCACTTCACATCTCATCAAAGAATGGCCACACAGATACCGTGGTAGCTCTACTGGAGAGAGGAGCTGATATCAATGCCAGGGATAAGGTTAGGTCATGAGGCTTGCATAGGATTGCAATAATGAGTAGCTTCATTGTATTGTTTTGATATACACTGGCATATGAAATATCAATGTCTGCACAGATGCATCATACACCACTTGACCTGGCAAGACAGCATGGCCATGGAACAGTAGTTGAAGTACTGGAGAGCATGGTAAGTGGTGATGGGGTCTGTGCTTGCACACATGTTACATGTGATGTTATACTGGTATACTGCAGCTGTACATGTACTGTATGCGGTTTAAACACGTGTTTATATGTATTTTATTGACCTAATGCTTCCATAGGCTGAGCTGTGGGCTGCTAGCAGAGATGGTGATACTAACAGAGTGTTGAGTCTTCTGGATACATGTAAAGGGATCATTGTGAATGCACATGATAAAGTAAGTGTACAGTACATGTACATGTACATATATGTTGCTATCCACCAGGTTGTACATAGTCTATATATATACTGTACATTGATGCCAGTGAACATGACATGTAATGTTTGTCTGAAACCCTTCAGTATACGAACCACAGTGTATAGTGTGGTAGTATTCCTTTTGATGCATGCAGTTTGATGATAAAGTGACATGACCAAATTGCCCTCATGCAATTTAACCGATTATACGCGGAATTGTAACATGTTTTTTTCATGCGGCATGGTATCAGATACGTTCGTACTGTATATACCACATGCATGGCGTGGAATTTTTCAGAGAGACAATTTTTGAGATCTTGCGAAGTTTCGCTTTGCAGTGGTTGTGATCGACAAACTCTTTTGAGCGAGAGATTATCATTTGTATATAATGTCTCTGATTGAGCAATACGTATGTAGTTATGTATGTAGCTGATAGCGCGTAGGTGTACGTGAGTGGCCTTTGTGTTGTGTGTGGGTGCATACATGATTGTACGCTGAGTATACTTAGGGATGCGTTGGTAGCAAACGCTGAATGTACGTGTGTTGATAGCCGTGTATGTGCGCTGAGTGTGCAGTATCAGACCTTATCACGCGCTGCATCCCTCCCCTACATGAAGACTGTATGATATAGCTATTTAACTTTTGCACAGACTCTGTTGGTATAACAATCATTCGTTTACGGCCGTCTCTATACACACAATAACCACTGGCAATGTCATGCTATCACGGCCAGGCTGCGTATATACACAAATTTGCATCTTCCGCGATAATCGGTTAAGTTTAGGGATTTGTTGAAACAATGTTAAATGTTCTGAAGAAAGGCAAATAGAATTGCCAGCGATGATCCGATACCCTTTGCTTCACACAGCTTACAATGTACATGGCATGGTACATGATGTTCATAAAGCATGGAAAAGCTTGTCTTGGGATACATCGTGTGTAGGTCAAGGCTTGTCCCCTTCTTGTAGTCCTTCCAACTACACCTACCCTATTCCCAAACTAGATTGTCTCCATACTATATAAAGGGTGTTCTTGAGAAGGTATTTATTCAGTCTTACAGCTTGGTATCGATGAGCTATCAAGCCTTACTTACCCTCACCTGTGACGTCCTGCCCACCTGAAACCACTGGCAACAAGCAGTCTCTCTTAGAACACCTGCTCCAGCACGAGGCTAGCTTCGGGCCTCACTAGAGCAGATGCAACAACACCTTCCCACCAACACGAACCATGTGGTGGAGCATGTGACATGGGCTGGGCTGCAGGTGCTTGTTGGAAGTACCACAGCTCTCCAGTGTTGGTCTGGTTCCAACAAGCACCTGCAGCCCATGTCACGTGCTCCACCACCAGACTGGTCACCACACCCCGCGCAGCCCAGCATCGTGGTCACGCCTCTGCTGGGGGCGGGGCTGCAGTCACACATAGCCACACACCCCTGCCTGCTCATACAGCCAAGCATCAGGCAAGCAGCACCATTACCATTTACTTATTCAGACCAGCAGACTCCGACTACTGACACAGGAGGCAGTAAAGGCCATCAAGAAGAGCGGAAATATTACCACTGACACATTCACTTTCATTAGCACACCACACTTTTCAATGGATTCAAGTACATGTGTTAATTAAGAGTTGGCATCATTGCTGATTGTTACAAAGCAGAGAAGTGGAGGGTGATCCTCAATTTTTCTGTACCACAAGACCACAACTTCAATGACATCATCAGCAGAGAGGAGTTCACCCTCCACTACTCTACCATCCACCATGCTGTGGCTCTCCTCGGCAGGTTCAACAAACGAGCCCTCATGACCAAAATGGATCTGCAGGCAGCCTTCCCCATGGTTCCAGTCCTACCTTTCAGCCTATTGGCCCCAAGCATTTTGACAACTTTGCCAGTGCCATCCACTGGGTGCTGGAACACATGGTTACCCTCCTGCACTACCTGGCCTGGACCACTTTCTCCTGTATGACTGATGCAGATGCATGCTGATTGCTGGTCAATGCAATGTTTCTATCCAAAATTCGAAGCAATTGCCATATCTGTTGGAGTTAGTATCACAGCAGCTGTCAACAAACCTAACATTTTGATTGTCAGAGAACCAACACACTCTAGTACTACTCAGTCTGCCTGCAACTGATTCTAGCACTCTCCCCACTGCTACTAGCTCTCTCCAGGTAGAGCTCTGCTTTGCTTCTTCTGAAAACCAAATTCCCTGTGCACATGCATGCCATGCTCAACTATGTAGCCTCCATAGCCCACATCACTAGCATCTGGGTGCACACATCTGACAGCAGATGGACCATGCCATATAGGATGTGCATTATACTCCTCCATTGACTCAGTCCAAAACTTAAGCTCCTCCCTTCCCTCTGATGTTATGGGTAGCATATCGCACCATGTCTGTAGTTAACAGTAATGCGTACAAAGCCCGTGTCATGTATCTAGCAACATGGCCTAATGCCAGACTCATTGCTATAATCCTATCAACCAAGCTTGCTATAAACCTGGTCCTGAGCATTGGTTGCTCCATGGCTGCTAGCAACTTCCCCCGCAAGACCTCAATCTTCCTATCAGGCACCGAGATAAGCCCCAACTCTAGATCCAAGGTAAGTCCTAACCATGACAACCTATGGGTGGGTAACCAGGTAGACTTAGCTTCATTACATACCCACCCTGCCTTAGCTAGTGTGTCCCTCACCCAGCCACTGGCAGTAATGGCACCCACCTCATCTGGCAATGCTACAATGCCATTATCGAGATACATGTACATGATTGCCTTTCATCCATTACGTATACCGAACCAAAGGTTGCATCATCTTTAGAAAGACATAAGGTTCTGAAGACAATCCAAATGGCAACACAACAAACGTGTAAAAAGCTTCCAAAACACAAGTACTGTACTTACAACGACACTTAACAGTATCAACATGCCAGACTTCAGCTCAAATGAAAACATCCACTCACCTTGTTTGAAAATCCTCATTGCCTCACGCAAGTCTTCATATGTAATTTTTGTTTCCAAAGAGATCAATTAAAATGCCTCAGATTAACTCTTTGGCTGACAAAGCCAATTATTACGGTACACATGTTGTGTAAAATAAGCATTGGCCATTCTGGGGAGACGTAGTTAGCAATAAACTTACACTATATGACCAGGAAACAACTGATCAATATGTTGTTGACTACAAAGTGTTAAACCTTTTAGATAAACAGAGTGGCTTTTGTATAGCATCTGTGGCACAATATTGCTCTATTGCCAGTGAAAGAGTTAACTACAAGCCATTTTTACCCACTCCATTCGTGAGAACAGATAATGGGCTGCATACGACTGGGAGATCCTTTAATGCTGATTAGGCTCAGTGTAGAAGGGAAGAACATACCCATTCCTAAGTGTTTACAACACACATGGAGGTGCACACAGCACCTGCTCCTACAGACACCTAAACTTCCCCTAAGTTTAGGTGTTTAAGTTTCACTGCATCTTCCTCCTGGGTTTCCGCCAGGTGACACATACATGTACTCCTCATTGTCCTCCCCCAAATTAGATGATACATTCCCTCCATCAACACACTTCATGCTCTCAATGACCACATGCTCAACCTCCAAAGGATAGTGTACTCTGACCCCACTTGGGCATCTTTGAACATTCCCTCTGGGAATGGCCAGTGTCACCCACCTAAAACAAGAACCCACTGGAAACTTGGGTCTGGGCAGTCCACTGCTCCCATCCTTGGGCCCCACAAATGGGATCTTGGATTCAAGCACCAGCTCACTGATGTGCCTTGCCATATTCTTCCTAGCACCTCCTTCTCTCTGTATCCCTTCCTGAAACCTCCTCTTCGCCACCTTTCGCTCTGCCGCCTTCTCGACATTCTCCTTTGTTTGTCGTCTGAATTATTGGAATTATCACACTCCTCGACGACTGCCGACTCCGAATGATTGGCCAGCTTTATCAACTGCTGCCTGTGCCACTTTTTAAGTTTTTATTCTTTGAAAATAGGAAAGAGCAGGTTGTATTCTACTGTTATATCTAGCTTCTACAACGGGACGAAACTGGGTTCCGTTGAAACGCCATATTGAAGAGTGAGTCTCCTTTCTGTTTGATTGAATTCATGAGCCATGGAATGTGCTTATCAACACTTTGGTGAGCCTATCATAACTTTGCTAGTATACCGTAGTTGGGCGTAGCCCGACCTTTGCTACCAGCCCAGCAGAAGTACACACGGTCAGCACAATAGTAGATATCAACTTCGCAAATAAGCACGGAGTACACACAAAGTCTGCATAGCCCAGCGGCCAAGTAAACAATGCACACAAAAGAAAGTAGCCTTTTAGACTTTTCGACGGTGTTGGGCCTCCAGTGAATGGAATTAATTAACACCTCGATTCAGGATATTCAGGCTAGTATATACAAGAAGGACTGGTTCTCATGCATGCAGTCCTTCACAAGACCTTTTTATTGTTATTGAGGCCTTCTCCATTGTTACAATGTACTGCGCGGGTAAGTGCCCGCGCGGAATATAGTTTATATAAGTTCACCTGTCATTCACAACGCTTTGTCTATGTTTGCAAGTTTCATGACGCTAGCGCTTCTTCGATTTTTTTTTGCCAGTCATCGCTTTTGTTAGAAACATGTCATCCTTTCAACGCTGTTGTGATCCACTAAAGTGTCACACGAGGCAGAGAACTCGCAATGCTCGTAGTGATTTGAGGCCAGTATCAAATAAATTAGTTGAAACTTTTCCACAGCTAATGTTAAATCCGTCACAAAAGATTTGTTCACTGTGTCGTAGAAAACTTTATGCCATGCAGAATAGGACATCAAGTGTTTTGGATCTGTCTGGCATTGTACCTCAAAGTAGCAATGAAAACTCAAATTTGGCAGACACAAGTGAAGTGTGTCACGTGGACCACGATCAATTCACAGCTAATGCTGAAGGCAGAACTGACGTTGAGCTGCCTGATGAAGGCCGAATCGACCATATTGTGCATCATAGTGATGGAGAAGATGCATTAGGCTCTGGAGTAGCTGAAGAAAGTGTTGATCTAATGGCTCAAAGTGAAAACAGTCCAAGTGTAACTGATCTAAATGAATGTGTTGGAGCTGCATTGTATGAAGTAACTGATGCTATCTCTGAGGATGATAGTACAGATAGCAGTGCCAGTAGTAAAGTTGAAGATGAATTCATTCAAATAAATGTAGGACTTGCTTCGTTTGGGGTATTTATTACCTTTATCAAAGCGCCAGATGCAAAGGGGAGTTCATATGGTCAGAAGAAAATCAGAAAAATTGTAGCTGCACTCTCTGAAAAGCTAGGAGTAAGTGATGGTGATGCAGAAAGTGAGATCATAGTACAACCAGTGTTGAAAATACTTATAAAAAGTTGATTAGCAGAGTTGCTATGCACATATATGATTGATTAGCAATTGCAAATTTTGTGTAGCAACAATACATTATACATTTCAATAATATCTACATCGAAGGCCACGAATAGCCTGGTCCAATAGGTTTGGGTCTTTATCCCAGGTGGGCGGGGCAGGGTCCAGAGTTTTGAGCATCTGGTAAGCCACACCCACTGCACAGAAGCAACCTGCGCGTTTATGTGGGCCATATGGCTGAGCATCTGGGCGTCTAGGTTTCTTCGCAAAGAACAATTCCACTGATTTCTTTGGTGAAAATAAATCTAGTTCTGGCCCCATTTTTTTAATACATAGAAGCATATCTACAGTTGGTATGTCAAGATTTGCTCTCCAATCAGTCTTAATTATTTTCATAGTTGAAAAGCATCTTTCAACTAAGGCATTAGAAAACGGGAACACTCTCATTAAATTAATCACTCTTGCAACCAACAGATAATTGTCAGCATAAAATGCATGAATTTTCTTCCAGATTTCTCTGGGAGGTTGTGCCTTAAAATTAACAAGTACAAATTCTTTTAATTCATGCCACTGCTTCATTAGTCCCTCAGTACCATCAACACCCAGGTTTAAAATAGGACCAAAATGGTCTGCAATTATTTTGTGGTCACTATCTCCATGGTCCTTAAAGTATCAGAATCCGTGGGCCATAGATTTGTGTCCAGAATGCATGTGTAATTCAGCAAACTTGCACTGTCTTTTGTACAGAATCTCTCATTACATTCAGCTTCTATGTTTGTTACATATTGCATGTAATGTGATTTAAAAAATGCTAAGCCTTGTGACACATTTTTAAGGTTCACATTCATGAAGCTTGCAACTCCGCTTCGAGCAGCTGTATTGAGTAGGGATGATAGCATACTTTTGTCATCTGACATATTTAGTGATTTCAAATCTTGTAATGACACATGCATAGTCCTTTCAGCTGCAAGCATCTGTGGTATTTCAACGGCATCTTTTTGCCAAACAAGTGACAGCCTAGAAACGGGTGTAAGTAAGTCCCGAAAAAATAAAAGATGAATAACAAACTTAAAAGTTGTTATTTTTTTATTTAATCCTTTTGCCTTTTCCTGATCACTGGTTTTATCTGCTGCCATTGCTTCCAAATGCATTACTATTACCTTGTATGAATGAAGCAGTGCTTTAGTGGCTTGCAGTTTATGCTGGATCCAACGGGTTCCATTACACTTGTTGGGTTTTTGTATGCCATTTTCCAAACTATTCGCCAACTCTTGCAATTCTCTCTGCCTTTTACCACTTGCATGATAGAAGTAATACAATGAAGTGAGAGTGTCTATGATGTCATCATAAAACGTCTTAGAAAGAGCATCTTTCACTGCTAGTTCAAGACGGTGATTGAAGCAGTGTATTGGTAAAAGCCATGGATATTCATCCTGCAACCTAACTGCTATTATTACCTTTCCTTACACCCATGTTCACACTTGCACCATCTGCACCAAACCCTACTATATATTGTGTTGTGCCCAGTCCTGGGATGATCTCAGCCATTGTGTCCTTCAAAAGTTCTGTCAATCCTGCAGCAGTTGCATCATGAACCTTTTTTAGTTTCATGAAACTCTGTGTCAGATACCATATTTGTCCACATAAATGACATACATTAACTCTGATTCCACTACAGCACAGTCTGTGTTTCCATCCATAAGAATTGAAAAGTATTTTGTTTCAGCCAAGGCTTCCTTCAATTCACCTTCAATACACTCTGAAATACATTGTGTCATATCACGGCATCCTGCAACATTCTGGTACGCACTTCCTAATGAAACTCCATGTCTTTTTTCCATACTACAGAGGGAGTTAAAATTGTTGAATGGCAATGCCCGCTTTGCCATCATATAAACAATTTCTATAAGTCTACCAACATTATCCCTGTCAGCTTGCTCTTTTAATTAGCCAAAGCTTTTCCTAGCGGTTGTCTTACTATAAACGTCTAGCATGCTCATTGGTTCACTTTCATAACGAAGTGCTCGCGCGTATGTTGTTCACTCTTTTGGTGTTTAAGAATGTTGTCTTTTTAAATTGCTGTACCTTCTATACCTTTGACAAATGAGTCACTACACACTGCAATTTGTCATGATGTTTAGCACAAAGAAGGCAGGAAACGCTCGTAACTTGCCCACTCTCACAACAATCTTCAGCCATTTCTTTGATGGGTTGATTACTGCCTGCCACTGATCAGCAGTAGCTTGAGTGGGCATCGCGAGTTCGTTACGACACACTCAATTAAAAACCGTGACAACGTCAATTAACAATGAGGCCGACAAAGGAAAGGCAATGGCGTTACGATCTCGAACAACGGCAGCGTTCAACAACAACAACGAACCTAAACAACGGTAGGCACTCACAGTGGCAACGATTTGGAACAACGGCAAGTGGTAACAAACGGAAAAGAATGATGGATTAACCGAAACACGTGCACTGTATCAACAAAATAGAAGTAATGAATACAATTTCAATTGTACATTATTGCATCCCAAACGCCGCTACACAATAATGGCTTTGTGTCGCAATTAACAAATATTACATCGCAATTTGCGATGCGATACCGCTTATTTTCAACACTGACATTCTATTCGCATTCATTGTATGTACATGTAATTGGTAGTATTGCATGCTATGGCTAGACTTAGATGTACATGAATGTTCGCTAAGTGAGATGTAAGTGGTTACGTTCTCTGCGATCATATCAGTGTGCCACACATTCTACATGTACCAGCGAACTCTCAATAATAATCCACCTACATGCATGCTACAGATGGGTATCACTACACACATCACGTAGTATAATCTCGTCAAAAGCAGTAATTATGTCTAGGGGTCACCCCTGATGATCACTCCCTGGGCTGGCAAGAAAAAACACAAACGTCAGGTCTCTGGCTTTCTCGGTTGGCTGAGGCCTTGTGTTTGTGGTATTCGGGGTCCTGATACAGCACTGGTACTGGTCAAGTACACCATCTGCCAGCTCTTTGCCACTGCTGCTGTTCTGCAGTATGACTACATGTACATGTACATGTACCTCTCAGACAAGCAGCAGCATGGATCAAGCACCAGACCCTTCACTGGGACACCCTGAAGGAAAATCTGCTGGTGTGGTGTGTCACCACCACCCCACCCTTTCATACCAATCAGCAGACCACTCCCTTCCCTCCCCAAGGAGCTCCATCTCCCCAGAAGGCATGGCTGCTGGCAGCTCCTCTCACAGTGGCTTGGTGTCTTATACCTCACCTTGGGTAGGAGATCTGCCACAGGTCCAATGCAGCTGGAAGGCGCCCCAAATGTAGACTGCTCCTTCCTCCACGAGTGCTTGGTCCCCAGCTGTGGAGGGAGCCAGCACCTTTTTATGGTTACATGAGCTCTGGTGAGCTCACACTCTATTATAATGCTCAGCCTTTGAGCAATAACTAAAGCACCATCCCAACAAAGCCTGGATCTCTCAGTGATACACAGGGAATGTCAAAATCTAGCAATGTTGGCCAGTGACCATGGATTTGTTGCACTTAATGTTTGTCTGAAACCCTACAGTATGCAAACTACATGTGTGTGATGGCTGTATATTTGACATGCAGTTTATCATGGGTTGTGTATCACAGGTGTAGTACACGACTGTACATGTACATATGTATTTGGTACTTGCACATTGAAACAACACCTTCCAACAAACATAATAGTAAGATGACCTGTAGTGTCTTGGACCCCCAGACTTGGCTCTCAGTCACGATTCACTCATTAACAAAAAGGATGATTCAATCAATGAGCATGCGCACAACTGCACTCTAAATATACGTATGCCAATACATCACATTCCTCCCCCCTTAACACACAACTATACATTTATACACTTCATTTTGTTCATACCCAAATGGACCTCGTGTAACTCCTGCAGGATATTTGCTCTCCCTTGAGGTGGTATCACAACTCTTGCTCCCCACAACACGCACCCATCCAAAACACTAAGTTCTAACTTTCTAGTCACATACGGTTTGAACTCCTCTGCTAAGTTGCTACTGGGCCATCCTGTCAAAAGAAATTGTCTCACCCGGGAAAGTGTAGGATCCTTATCCGTCCACTTCCGTATTTGATTGGCTGTTGTGGCTGAGGAGTTTAGCAGATCGATCAACCCCACCAATTCACCTGGGGTCTGTTGAGCTTTTGCATCACTGGTACAGGGACACGGCAACCTACTGAGCGCATCAGCGTTACCATGTGTTATGCCTTCCTTGTACTTAATGGTGTATTGATAGCCAGAAAGCGTCAAAGCCCACCGTTGTACCCTAGCTGAAGCCATTGGTGGAATAGCATTTTTCTCACCAAGAATGTATATTAATGGCTTATGGTCTGACACAATAGTGAAGATTCTTCCATACACATATTGATGGAATTTAGTAACTCCAAATATGATGGCCAAGGCTTCTTTGTCGAGCTGCGAGTACCCTTTTTCAGCAGCTGTCATTGATCGTGATGCGAACGCAATGGGTTTTTCTGACCCATCAGACATCACATGTGATAACACAGCACCCACTCCGTATGAGGATGCGTCACATGCTAACAGCAACGGCTTGTTCCCATCATAATGAACCAATAGAGCCGATGACTGAAGCATTCTTTTAGCTCTGAGGAAAGCTTCCTCTTGCTCTTTACCCCATACCCACTTCTACTTCTTTCGTAACAGTAGATACAGTGGTGCCAACGTGGATGATACGTTGGGTAAGAACTTAGAATAGTAATTAAGGAGTCCCAGAAATGATTTCAGCACTGTTACGCTTGTAGGTACAGGTGCATTGTGGATTGCTATGACCTTTTCTTCAGTAGGGTGCAATCCCTCCCTGTCGATTCTATGCCCTAAATACTCAACACTAGGTAGCATAAATGCACACTTAGCCCGGTTGAGTCGTAAGCCCGCTCCCTCGAGTTTACAAAGCACACTATCCAGATTAGCCAAATGTTCGTCGTTTGAAGACCCTGTAACCAATATGTCATCAAAGTACACACATGTACGCTGACACCCCTGTAGGATGGTTTCCATCGTACGTTGGAAAATTGCTGGAGCCGATGCTATACCAAATGTCAATCTGTTATACATAAAAAGCCCTTTGTGAGTGTTAATGGTGGTATAAGGCCTAGACTGCTCATCTAGAACAATCTGCTGATATGCACTTGACAAATCTATTTTGGAGAACTTTTCACCTCCTCGTAAAACGGCAAACAACTCTTCAACACGTGGAATAGGGTATGTTTCTATCCTGGCTACACGATTCAGTGTTAATTTATAATCCCCGCAAATTCTTATCGAACCATCAGCTTTCACCACCGGTACTATTGGGGCGGCCCACTCTGAAAATTGTACAGGTGTGATAATTCCTGCTAGCTCCAAGCGCTCTAGCTCTTTCTCTATCTTTTCCTTCATAATAAATGGGGCTGAACGATATTTGTAGAAAGATGGAGCTGCTGTTGCTTCCACATGGACTTTTGCCACTACTCCTTTCACTGTGCCCAGCTCTTCTTTGAAAAGAGCTGCATGATTTTTAAGAATTTGCTCCCAACTGGAATGTTTTGCATTTGCAGAAATTAAACGAATGGCTCCCCAGTCTAACTTCAAAGCACGCAACCAGTCACGTCCTAAAAGATTGGGCCCTCCTTGCCCAACAACTACCAAGGGCAGCTTTGTCTCTTGTCCTTTGTACATTACAGTAACATCTGCCACCCCTAAGACTTTAAGTGATTCTCCTGTATATGTACACAATTTGATATGTGTATCATGCAACACAGGGGCTACGGATTTGCCCCAAGTTGACTTGAATGCTTGTTGACTCATAACAGTTCTGGCTGCCCCCGTATCTATTTCCATTGAAACAGGCACCCCATGTAATTTCAAGGTCACATGAAATGGGGCCTCCTTTGTGGCAAGGGTATACAAAGTACGCACAGATGGCTCTTCTAAGGGAATGTCCTCGTCAAGTGCTGCCACATCATGCCTACCCCTCTGTGGTGCATTCAGTGTAGCTTTGCTCCGATACACCCTGGCAACATGCCCCCTCTTGCCACATTGACTACAGATCAAGTTTTTTAACCTACACACATGAGCCAAATGGTTCCCACCACACCTATAACATTGTAGGCCCCTAGACTTTTGTACAGTCTGCACCTGTTCATCTGACTTCGTAGCAGCCTGCAATTCACTTGAACCTTTGTTAGCCAACTCCATTGATAAAGACAACTCTAATGCTTTCTTGAACGTCAGACCCCCTTCACCCAATAACCTTCGCTGTATTGAAGGGTTGTTAATCCCGCACACCAAGCGGTCCCTTAAAACATCCTCCAACGACATGCCAAACTCGCAATGTTCCGACAATGCTCACAATGCCGCTACAAAATCAGCAATAGGCTCGACTTCCCCCCTTACTCGACAATTAAACTTAAACCTCTGAACAATAACAGATGGTTTCGGGTTAAGGTGAGTAGTGACTAGCGCAACTATGTCAGAGTATGATTTCTCACCTGGCTTCACAGGGGCAAGCAAACTTCGAATGAGGCGGTAAGTTGAGGACCCACAGACACTAAGTAGAATCGCACTCTTCTTCGTTTCGTTACCGACGTCGTTCGCCGCGAAGTACTGCTCCATACGCTCCACGTACGAAGGCCAGTCCTCGGAAGTTGAATCAAACTCGCTCAACTTGCCGTGATACGTCATTTCGCGCCGACGTGCAGCTTACGTTTACCCTCGTCGCCAATTTGTAGTGTCTTGGACCCCCAGACTTGGCTCCAGTGGCGGCGCGAGGGTCTCTGGCGCCCGGGGGCAGATTATGATATGGCGCCCCCCCCCCCCCCCCCGCATCCGTGCAGTCTTAATTGCTATCCTTAATTGTGGAGGTCCCGACAGTGGAGATAACCTATAGCGGTATTTGCGGTATTAACACTTTGAAGTCGAGGCTTGGCTATCATATGATCATTAGGCCTAGGCCTAAATTTCTTTTGTTTTGTTTTAGTATTTTCAAATCTTAGATAAACGCAGAACTTTGACAAAATTAAGGCAAAATTACGGTCTAGTGCAGCTCTAGATTATAGTTATATTAACAGTATTCTTCATATCAGTGCAAGTAAACTAATTTAGTCTATGGTCATACATGTGATTGAAAGAAATGATTTATTTTTAGATTAGTCATTAATTTAAAAGCTGGCAGCGAATTGGTCGATAATCTGATCAAAGTCAACACTGTTGAATACTTCTTTCTCTATTGAAAGAATTGCAAGATTACCCAACCGTTCTTGTGCCATAGTAGACCTCAGATAGGTTTTGATTATCTTCAGCTTACTGAAGGATCTCTCACAGCTTGCCACCAGTTTTTGGTCATTCCTCTTGCCACAGCCTTAGTACCAGACAGTGTTCTAGGCAGAGTTGCATCTTCATTTCGAAATGCATCAGGGCCAGTTTTTACCAGGAGTTCCTTTGTAGCATCATCAATGCATGGTCTTGCAGCTGCTGTGAAACTCATGAATCCAATATCCCCGAAAGTAATTATGGGATTATTATGGTAAATCAGTTGAGACGGGCCTGGTTTTGGATCTTCTTGCCCTGCCACTACCTCACTCTCATCACTGGTTTCATCACTATCATTAATATTGTCACTGGTGACTTCACTTTCCATTCTATTTGCCTCACTTTCCTCATTAGCACTTTTTGAACCAAGATCATCGTGCTCTGCTTCTTTGTCAACCTTTAAAAATGCAGCTAATAACTTGCTAGACTTGCGTGCTTCTTCAGCTGCCTTTGCTTTTCGCTTTCGGCGCTGCGCTCCACTCAGTTTTCCTGTGCTGCTCATTATGCGGAGAGTTTTTTACAACAACTTGTAAACAACTGTGTTAGAGGGCCTAATTAGGGTCAGCGGTTGGCGTGGCGTGGTTAGAAGAAGTGACGTCATGCATACTTGCCACGTGCGTCACGTTCTCCAATATGACGTCACTTAGGTTTGCGCTTATAGTAGCCTACAGGCATACTTAGGCTTACATGTAGGTCTACCTGTCATGATCAAGCTTAAGTTAAACTTGTATGGAATCATTGTTTTCCCTTTGTTTAGTAGGCCTAGCCTTTTTTTATTGGCCTTAGCAGGCGCCCCCCTTGTCCCGGCGCCCGGGGGCAATTGCCCCCCCCTGCCCCCCCCCTCCCGCCGCCACTGCTTGGCTCTCAGTCACGATTCACTCATTAACAAAAAGGATGATTCAATCAATGAGCATGCGCACAACTGCACTCTAAATATACGTATGCCAATACATCACAGACCAAATAGTCCTCACAGTTAAAAATGGCATATTGAAAGTTTAGTGGTTTATTTAAGGAGTAAGCAACATTAAATGTTGTGATGAAGGGCAAATGGAAGTGCCAACAATGTTCCATACCCTTTGCTGCACACAGCGTACATACATGTAAGGCATATAGTGTTAAAAGGCAGCTTTGTCTAAGGATTGCATAAGACTTGCCCCCTTCTTGTATCCTCCCTTCTACACCAACCCTTTTTCAAAGCACGTTGTATGGTTCCAGGTAAGTACTGTGTTCTTAGTAAGGTACTCAATTAGTCTCAGCCAAGTATTGAAGACCTGAAGTTGAGTGAGTTTTTTTGTTCACTTCTTGCACATCATCCTGATAAACAAAATTGGTATTACACCAAACCTTACTAGTCTCACCTGTGAGGTCCTGCACCTGCCCACCTGGAAACCACTGGCAACAAGCAGTCTCTCGTGGAACACCTGCTCCAGCATGAGGCTATATTCGGGCCTCACTAGAGCAGATGCAACCCACCAACACCTAGAACAACTCTGATCCCATGTTCAGATCAACAATTGATAGCTGTCGTACCTCCAACAATCACCAGCAGTCCACCCCTGCCTGCTCATACAGCCGAGCATCAGGCAAGCAGCACCATTGCCACCTGCTTATTCCGACCAGCATCAAGAATCACTTCCATTGCACACCATACTTTTCAATGGATGCAGTACATGTGTTAATTAAGAATAGGATTTATATACTTTATTGCAATGCAGAGAAGTGGAGGGTTATCCTCCATTTCTCTGCACCACAAGACCACAGCTTCAACGACATCATCAGCAGAGAGGACAGCCTATTGGCCCAAGCATTGCCAATTCCCCACCCCCCCCCCCCCCCCCCCCCCCCCCCCCCCCCCCCCCCTAGAAGTGGTGTTTGCATGATTATCAAGAAACTATAGTACTGTGTCCTATGTGGTGTGATGCATGTGTCTCCACATATACATGTAGACTGTACATGTGTATGTGGTGTGCAATTAAAGTACATGTATGTCATTGTTTGAAATACAGTGGACATTACTGCTCTCTTATTTGGTGTCATGTGACCATGATGTAGGATGGACAAACTGCACTTCACATCTCATCAGAGAATGGCCACATAGATACCGTGGTAGCTCTACTGGAGAGAGGAGCTGTTATCAATGCCAGGGATGAGGTTAGGTCATGGAGCTTGCATAGGATTGCAATAATGAGTAGCTTCATTGTATTGTTGTGATATACACTGGCATATGAAATATCAATGTATGCACAGAGGCATCATACACCACTTGACCTGGCAAGACAGCATGGCCATGGAACAGTAGTTGAGGTACTCGAGAGCAAAGCAATGAAGGAGGTAAGTGATGATGGGGTCTTTGTGCTTACACCCTGTACGTGTGATGGTATACTAGTATACTGTAGCTGTACATATACTGGATGTGGTTTAAACGTGTGTGTAATATATGTATCATAGGCTGAGCTGTGGGCTGCTAGCAGAGATGGTGATACTAACAGAGTGTTGAGTCTTCTGGATACATTTAAATGGATCAATGTGAATACACGTGAAGTAAGTTTACATGTACATGTATGTTGCTATCCACCAGGTTGTACATGTACATGTAGTGTATACATGTACTGTACAGTGATGTCAACATCTAGCAATGTTGGTCAGTGAACGTGAATTTAATGTTGGTCTGAAACCCTACAGTATGTGAACCACAGTCAGCAGTTGGTGATGAAGTGACATGGTCAAATTGTCCTCACACAGTTAATATTTAATTGAAGGAAGTTTAGGGATTTGTTTAAATAGCAAGCAATGATAAATGTTCTGATGAAGGACAAAAGGAGATACCACACCCCTTGCTTCACAGCTTACATGTACGTGTACATGTACATGGCATTGTACTTGTACATAAAGTTAGGAAAAGCATTTAGTAGCTTGTCAGCTTGTCTTGGGATACATGTACATCGCGTAGATGTACACTTAAAGTCAAGTATTGTCGCCTTCTTGTAGTCATCCCATCTATACAAATCAGTTTGTCCCCATCTTACATGTTCCTGTATATAAAGGGTGTTCTTGGGAAGGTACTCGTTCAGTCTTACAGCTTGGTATTGATGACATAAATTTGTCTGGGTAATTTCCCCACCATTTCATTGCATTCACTTCCATTGCTATGGCAATAATGGTATCACACCAAGCCTTACTTACCCAACCTGTGAGGTCCTGTACCTGACCACTGGCAACAAGCAGTCTCTCGTGGAACACCTGCTCCAGCACGAGGCTTGCTTCGGGCCTCACTAGAGCAGATGCAACAACACCTTCCCACCAGCATCTAGATCACATCTGACCCTGCGTGTAGACACATGTAGCCACCAACCCTACCTGCTCATACAGTCGAGCATCAGGCAAGCAGCACCATTACCATTTACTTATTCAGACCAGCAGACTCTGACTATACTGACATGTGTAGTAATTACATGTAGGACTAAAGAAATGTTCTGGATCATATGGTTGGTGAATGAGCTCATAAAGACAGTGTAATGACTATGGGACAACATTATACATGTAACATGTAGCACATATACTGTCTGTAACAGGCCACCAGCTGTAGCTAGTGAATGATCGAAGATGTTGTGTATGACGAGCTCAATCACATTCAAAAGACTTGATTCACATACTTTAATGCACATACATGTACAGTACATGTACATATACATATATGTACATGCACTGAATAGGCTAGCCAGGCTGCTGTACACAATAGAAGCTACACCACACACAAACAATAACACAGTAGTCATGATCATTGTTATGCAATGAGTTCCCAGTCCATCACAGGCACATGTACATGTACAGTGTATGTCCATGCATATCTAATACAGTGGACACATGTACAGTATACACATGTAGATTGCATGTATGTAGATCTATGGGTACATGCAGATCTCCAATTAGGTGTCATGTGATTTGTTTCATGATTTAGGATAGACAAACTGCACTTCATATCTCATCAAAGAATGGCCACACAGATACCGTGGTAGCTCTACTGGAGAGAGGAGCTGATATCAATGCCAGGGATAAGGTTAGGTCATGAAAGGTTGTACTGGGGTATTACAGATGATTGTATTATAAGTATGTTACTGCTCTCATTTTTGGTGTCATGTGACCATGATGTAGGATGGGCAAACTGCACTTCACATCTCATCAAAGAATAGCCACACAGATACCGTGGTAGCTCTACTGGAGAGAGGAGCTGATATCAATGCCAGGGATGAGGTTAGGACATGAGGCATGTAGAATACTTACATGTAAGTAATGGACTTCTTTACACATAATTTTTCATTCAGCCAGTGTGTTGATTTCAAGTAACATGTACAGTACAGGGAGTGTGTCTGTACCCTGCTTGATCATATGACTGTATAGTGTAGTGCATACATTAAGGATTAGTAATGGTTAGTATTACATGTATCAAAATTATTGGAGGCCTTTCTAATGAATCCTTATCTTGTTGGATTTGTGTACATGTACAGTACAGTGTAAAGCATATCTAATGACTATGGAACAACATAGCACATGTATCATGAAACACATGTGCAGTGTATGTAATGCAGTTATGTGGCACATGCAGTGTATGTCCATGCATGTGTAGAATATCAACTCATCTCCTATTTGATGTCATATGATCCACTCTTTGTCTGATGATGTAGGATGGACAAACCACACTTCACATCTCATCAAACAATGGCCACAGAGATACAATGGTAGCTCTACTGGAGAGAGGAGCTGATATCAATGCCAGGGATAAGGTTAGGTCATGAGGCTTATGTTGTACAAATCACGTCTAAGTAACGGAAGTCTTTGCACATGTGATTTTCATTCAGCTTGGGTGTACAATACTGTAGCCACAACTCTGTAATGTTTTGCTTGATTACCTCAGGTGTAGGCACAATGTTTGCATGCATATCATGTATACTGTATGTGTTATTAATTGTAGGTGGAGCTTTTGAAATAAATCCTGCAATGTGCTTTCGTAGTAGCTACATGTACATGTATGTGTAGTAATTACGTGTAGGGGTAAAAAGATGTTCAGGATCATATGGTTGGTGAATGAGCTCATAAAGACAGTGTAATGACTATGGGACAACATTATACATGTATCATGTAACACATATACTGTAGTTTGGCACTGTAACGGGCCACCAGCTGTAGCTAGTGAATGAACAAAGATGTCATGTATGACATGCTCAATCACATTCAAAAGACTCGATTCAAGTGCTTCATACATACATGCACTCAATAGGTTCTTGATGCAAGATGCATCAAAATATCTAATCAAAATAACCATAATAATCAAAATAACCATCATCTGATATTCCACATAGGTTAAGACTAACCTTTAAGCTACCTAATAGCGGCATACTATGCTGAGAACAGCTTGACTCACTTAATTGGAGTACCATGATCACCAAAAATCGATTCTGCAGATGATGATGGCAAACCCATTACTGTAGGTTCACAATAATAGTTCTCATTGTCATCAGAAGGCAACAATGTATTTGATTTCGGGAACAGGAGCACAAGTGAGCAAGAATTAGATGAATGGTCAGGCGATTTACTACTTTATTCTGAGCTGGCGCTTCGTCAATACATGTGACTTCTTTCCAAAATGGAGCTTCGCTTGAGCTTTTTCTTGGGAACTTCTATCACATGTGTGCTTATAGCGGCTGAAATAATTGAACACGTATAGTTAATTAGTTGTCATTATTTTCGTTACTTATACAGCACCCATAGGCCCCCCCCCCCCCCCCCCCACTCTCCCTGGATCTGCCTCTGTACATGTTCTAGTACATGTACGATACATGAGTAGCAATAACTAGACATATGGTTGGTGAATGTGTTCACATAAGACAGTGTAGACTTATGACTATGAGACAACAAAGTCTATGTACAGTACATGTATCATAAAACACATGCACAGTATGTTAGCAGCTTAGTACATGTACACATAACACGTGCCTGTATTCCATGCATATCTCTAAACAGTGTACACATGTATACACATGTAGATTACTTGTAAATGTGTGGTTGGAGTATCCTCTGATCTCCTACATGTATTTGATGTCATGTGATGCATCCTTTCTCTGATGATGTAGGATGAACAAACTGCACTTCACATCTCATCAAAGAATGACCACACAGATACCGTGATAGCTCTACTGGAGAGAGGAGCTGATATCAATGCCAGGGATAAGGTTAGCTCGTGAGGCATGTACAGTGTAGAAGACCTTAAGTAATGGACATCTTTGCACATGATATCTCATGCAGCCAGTGTGTTGATTTCAAGTAACATATACAGCATGTCTGTATCCTGCTTGATCATATGATTTGACCTACTATACAGTGCAATGCATACATTATGCAATTAAGAATTAGTAAGATTAGTATAACATTTATAAAATTTTGTGGAATTATTGGAGGCCTTTGGAATGAATCCTCACTTTAGTTGAATTTGTATACAGTATGCAGTGTGATGTATCATGTGACTATATTAAATATGAACACTCCTCGTGTCATGCATTATATATTGTACTGGTGTGTGTAGACTCATAACATTAAATATATCATACCAGTCTCATTACATTATGTGATGGCAGAATACCCATGCAGAGTATAGTGAGTCGTTCCAATGTGGGCAGAACCAGGTGTGGAAATTGTGGTTGGGGTCCTCATACTGAACTGTCCTGCTAGAGATGTAGCGTGTTACTCTTGCGGCAAACAAGGTCACTTTAGTGCTTATTGTCTGTCCAAAGAGGTGCTAGCCTTATCAGTTCTATGTTTTGAAGAAGAGGAGGTCTTATAGCTCGTCCAGTTCGAGAGCGTGTCATGATAGGGCTCCTGGTTGGTGCCTGTGGTAGAGATTCCATCTCATCACGTTCAGAAGGTTGGTCCTCAGTTGAGACCTCAGTAGCATCTTTGACTGGGGGGATTCCTGTTAGGTGTTATCTGTTCCTCCTCAACTGGCCAGTGGGGGTTTGCACCAAAGAAGCTGTGACAGTGCCTGGCACCTTGTCCCCATCTGTTGATACACACACTTCTATACCATCCTCCAATGGTGTTTTTGGGCATGTCCAGTGTCGGTGATCGTAATATTGGATGTTGACCCTTCCAGCAGTACACAACCTGAAGGAAGTCAATAACATTGCATGCACACCCCAAAAGGCAAAATCATATTAGACATTCTATTCAAAAATGTAGATACATGTACAGCTGTTTATTAGCCCCTTCATGACTAACCAGGTCCTAGTTATTCATGAGGGGCTAATAAGCCTTCCTAGTTAGTCACGAGTGGCTAATAACCCTTCCTAGTTGGTCATGAGGGGCTAATAATCCTTACTAGTTAGTCATGAGGGGGCTTTCAACCCTTCCTAGTTAGTCATGAGGGGCTAATAACCCTTCCTAGTTAGTCATGAGGGGCTAATAATCCTTACTAGTTAGTCATGAGGGGGCTATCAACCCTTCCTAGTTAGTCCCGAGGGGCCAATAACCCTTCCTAGTTAGTCATGAGGGGGCTAATAACCCTTCCTAGTTAGTCATGAGTGGCTAATAATCCTTACTAGTTAGTCACGAGGGGCCAATAACCCTTCCTAGTTAGTCATGAGGGGGCTAATAACCGTTTCTAGTTAGTCATGAGGGCTAATAACCCTTCCTAGTTAGTCATGAGGAGGGCTAATAACCCTTCCTATTTAGTCATGAGGAGGGCTAATAACCTTCTAAGTTAGTCATGAGGGCTAATAACCCTTCCTAGTTAGTATGAGGAGGGCTAATAACCCTTTGTAGTTAGTCATGAGGGCTAATAACCCTTCCTAGTTAGTCATGAGGAGGGCTAATAATCTTCCTAGTTAGTCATGAGGGCTAATAACCCTTCCTAGTTAGTATGAGGAGGGCTAATAACCCTTTCTAGTTAGTCATGAGGGCTAATAACCCTTCCTAGTTAGTATGAGGAGGGCTAATAACCCTTTCTAGTTAGTCATGAGGGGCTAATAACCCATCCTAGTTAGCCATGAGGGGCTAATAACCCTTCTTGCTTAGAGCTGTCAACACACTCTCAATCTTGTTTCTGTACCGTTTGTACCAGTCTGCCCCATAGACTTTCCCATTAGAAGTTATATCTCTAGTAACAATGATGACGAGAGTTTGTGTGGTGCCATGATTCCTCATCTGATGATGTATGATCAGAATACTTCTCTGATCCTTTCGCTAAAGAATGGACACCTTTTATTGGAGCGAATTTAATGCAGAAGATAATTATAGCTTGATACAAGATGATCAGAAATGAATTGAACTTGAATGGTTTAATATTTATCTCTCCATAGTTAATAAGCTGATTGTACACTGTAAAGATAAGGCAAATGATAATAGTGCAAACAACATTTTAAGTGCCTTTTATATTAACTAAAATCAATAATAATAATAATAAACATGAACTAACAATATGCAACAACCTGTATTATGATTAATATTTTTAGTAGGTAATACAGTTCAAAACTATAATGTCAATCAATATTTTAATTGCTACATGTTTGTGATTTAAAAAGTTCAAATCAACTAATCAAACATGATAATCCTCACAGTATCAGACTTTAATAACTCACTATAAGTTAATTAATTTAGGCATTTGACGATCAGTGATTAATTTATATTTATCTAATTAAAGAATGCATTTATATATAAAACATATTAGACTTAATATGCCATTAAAAATAAAATGATTTTTACTCAGTATTTAAATTAGTTACTAGAAACTTAATCAACTGAAACCAGATAAATTGTCCTCAGGTTAACTAAAATAAGAATCAAATACTATTATGCGTTAAATTGAATATTAATAGTTACAGAGGGCTTTGAAAAATTCGATTTTTTTATATTTGAATTTAATTATTCAACCGTTTAACCTAATCTAAAGATGTTTGCACCTATACTATTTGCTTATTCAGAGCCATCTACAGTGTAACAGCATAATATCAACTAACTGACTTCAGTATAATGCTATAACCATTTAAACCTGTCCTGTTCATTCATGGACACGCTGTATGTGCTTGTACATGTATGATGCATGTACAATACAGCATTTCAACTTTGCTTAAACCATTATGCAGCATCTGCTATCCATGTAATTTTAAATTTTCAACATGCATGTAATTTTAGACACAGTGATTGTCTCCTAATGCCAACATAGAACTACAGTACAGCACTTACAAGGTCTGTAAATTTTGACAGTAGTGCTTACCAGTCAGTGTTATAGAAATAGAATTAAGGGTAGGTGACTTTATTTGTTGGTTATTTCTTATTTCTCATGCAGTCAGCAATGCCGTGTAATGATACATTGTACATGTACGCTGTGATTTAAATGACTATTATGCATTGGATGTGTGCTAAACGTTTTTATTACAGTGTATGTCAACCTGTTGGGCATTATGATATTATGCCTGGTGATGTACATGTAGGATCAGAATACTCCACTACTCCTTTCATCAATAAATGGCCACACTGCTACAGTGGTGCTTTCATTGGAGCGAGGAGCTAATATTGATGCAAGGGATAAGGTTAGCTGGATATTAAAAGAATGCATATAAAGAATTCAACTGTGTTCAAACCATCCGCTCAATCAGAATATTGATGGTACAACGTACATGTATGAAATCCTAAACACAGCGATTGACTCTTCATGTCAACAACTGTTTGCTATAGAACTACAGTACTTAAATGTACTAGTGTAAATACCTACAGCAGTGGTTACCAATGAGTTTAATGATAGAATCCATATTTATAAATCGAAGGGTAAGTCCAGTAGAGTAGTTTCTTGTTGGTGATTTCTTATTTTGCAAGCAGTCTAAAATACACGTACATTTGTTTGTTTCTCTTTGAATGCCAAGTGCTTTCAATGACCATAATTCATTGGATGTGAGCTAAAGGTTGTATTATGTCAACCTGTTGGGCGTTATGATATTATGCCTTGTGATGTACATGTAGGATCAGAATACTCCACTACTCCTTTCATCAAAGTATGGCCACACAGCTGTATTGGTTGCTCTACATGAGAGAGGAGCTGATGTCAATGCTAAAGATTTGGTTAGTCTGTATTATTATTATTATTATTATTATTATTATTTTGTATATATACTAGTGTGTCAGGGTATGTATGTATGTATGTATGTATGTATGTATGTATGTATGTATGTATGTATGTATGTATGTATGTATGTATGTATGTATGTATGTATGTATGTATGTATGTATGTATGTATGTATGTATGTATGTATGTATGTATGTATGTATGTATGTATGTATGTATGTATGTATGTATGTATGCATGCATGCATGCATGCATGCATGCATGCATGCATGCATGCATGCATGCATGCATGCATGTATGTATGTATGTATGTATGTATGTAATTATGTAATTAAATATTATTCATACTTGTAATGGTATTAAGTTAACACCAGACAGCTGGGAAATAGGTGGCACTAACATTTGACAAATATACTGTTATTGATATACATTAAGGATGTGTACCCTGGTAATATTCTGTAGGCTATATGCATTATGCTGATGTGCATATGATGACCATCTGTAGTTGGAGTCGGTACTTGAGATATACATGTACGTGTAGGTTTCATCATTGCTAATGTGCTGATTATTGCTATGCCCTTTAAATTGTGATAGTCAGATGTGAATAGTGCAGTGCAAAATCAAAACATGATTGAATCAGATTTGCCATTTTGGATGAACGAATGAACATAAATGAATAATGCCTGCATTCGAATTAATTTATACCATGCTGAAACAAAACCTGAATTATGTCTTGCGTTTATTATTATGTGATGTTGCTTGCATGGAAAAGTACTATTTTTCTGAGCTGCATGTAATTGTGCCATACATGTACATGTACCTGTGCATGTGCTTCCTCCTCTGTGGGCAAATTACAGTACAATGTGTACATGTACATGACGAGCACACCCTTTCTTAAGATATTGATAAGTTTATGACGTTTATTTTCTGAATGCTGTACATGTAATAATGCAGAATGGACACACCGCAGTGGACCTTGCAAGAATTCACCACCACTCAAATCTAGTTGAATTGTTGGAATGCAAGTCACAAGGGGCTTTGTTGAGAGCTGCAAGTGGAGGTGGGGACACATCTATTGTTAAGAAGCTTCTTAATGAAGGTGCAGATGTGGATTCACGTGATATTGTAAGTGGTTTTCCATGTACATTTACATGTACTACGTATGATTGAGGTCCTGGGAAGGAGAGTTTCATATTTTGTGTTTCCTTTCTGCTGCCTATTACTACAGCAATATATATATATGGGTCAGTTGGTCAGTTTCCGAGAAAATGAAAAGTGGCTATATATATAAAAAGTTATACAAATGCTTCACGTTTGAATCGCTAAAACTCCATAAAGGTTTAAGCAATCAACTTCCTATTTCGAACACTTCGTGCCACACCACTTCGCTCTACGAAAATATATTTGGGTGTCTTACCCTTGCTCCTTGCCGACGTTACAAGGCACAGTACCCCGAGGGGTTCAAAATCCAGGTAGTTCCCTGCAGGAATGTCCAAATCACTTCAAAATCGATATGCACGTAAAGGAGTCCTGTCAAAATTGATTTCTGCAGATCGTTGATTTTTACCTCTTCCGTTATGGAGATAAGTAAGTCCACGTTTCCCGCTCGAATTGCGCCTTTCTCAGTCCTTGAACCGCTTCCATTCTCCCGAGTGGGACTGAGAAAGGCGCGATTCGAGCGGGAAACGTGGACTTTACTTTGCATTGCTGTGTCTCCATAACGGATAAGGTAAATATCAACGATCTGCAGAACTAAACAGTGACAGGACTCCTTTACGTGCATATCGATTTTGAAGTGATTTGGACATTCCTGCAGGGAGCTACCTGGATTTTGAACCCCTCGGGGTACTGTGCCTTGTAACGTCAGCAAGGAGCAAGGGTAAGACACCAACGTAGAGAGAAGGGGTGTGGCACAAAGTGTTCGAAATAGGAAGTTGATAGCTTAAAGCTTTACGGAGTTTTAGCGATTCAAACGTGAAGCATTTTTATAACTTTTTATATATATAGCCACTTTTCATTTTCTCGGAAACTGACCCATATATTAGTAGCAACGTTAACTATCAATTAAGTGGTACACTGTGGTAGAAAGGAGTTACCCTGCCCTACATGCATGCTGATTAACATCCATTTGAGAATAAAAGCCTTGCTTGAATGGTGCACTATTGTGTGGTTCAAACATATCACTTCACATGTACAGTACTAGCAAGGTAACATGTATCACTGTACTCAGTATACAAAGGCATACCTGTACTAATACATGTACTTGTTGGTCATGGGATAATCTATCTGCAATCAATGTGGGCATATCACAGTTGTGGAAACAAACTTGAAGAACAAGAGCATGATCAGGCAAAATCTTAGTTGTTGGTTTACGAAAAAAAAAGTTTACAGGTCGATTGTGCCAATGTTATGATCACATGAATGTACGTGTAAGTCAATTGGAGATAATTCATCAAGTTCAACCCAGTTGCTGTCTGAAAATGACAAGCAAAAATGTGGAACACTATAATGCTTATTCAGCAGTGTGTAGTGCAATATTGCAATTTGCACTTAATTAGCCAAATTTGTGTATTTTGTTATGTGCAATAAAACTATTATTTATATGATAGTGTGTAAGCTGGAATTACTTGAACGATCATCTCTTTACTTTCCTGATCAGTTGTAACAGTTTATTCATGTTGTGTTGTGAGACACAATCATTCATTGTGTGTAATAACAATCTACAGCATGGACGTACTGCACTCCATGTGGCTGGTAATGTTGAGACTGCAAGAGTTTTGATTGCTGCTGGTGCTGATTTAAATGCAAAAGATGAGGTGAGGGTAAAAGCTTATCAGTGGCAATAAAGAAGAGACATTCACGCAGAACAACAAAG
The DNA here is from genome assembly GCA_013339895.1 of Ephydatia muelleri. Lineage (NCBI taxonomy): Eukaryota > Metazoa > Porifera > Demospongiae > Spongillida > Spongillidae > Ephydatia > Ephydatia muelleri. The sequence continues at coordinate 4,188,090 of JABACO010000008.1, read as the reverse complement.
TGAATTTTACACACCATCTACTGTTGTACACAAAACAAGAGTTTTAAGCATTCAGATATGCCAAGCAGGGTATAATAAATTGTGGTGGGTCTTATGATATCTGTGGTCTGCATTAAAGTTTCACCATTAGTCCAGGGATGGGGCTAGTCTGCACCATTCTTCTTGCACGTTTTTGTATGTAGATGAACTCATGGTATGCTGCATGATGATAGGAGCTAAGAAATAGTGTATAGGTTTACAGATACATGTACCCTTTTCCCCTGTTCCGGATGGGCGCTAATTGGGTGGTAGATCTATTCACATGCACTATGCAAAGAACAAGCTACTGAAGGCATGAACCCATGAATTCGGAATGGATTCAGGCCTTCATTGTAAAAAGCGTGTCGCCAGCTAATATGCAACATGCATGTAGACACTCTGGCTCACTGAGTAGACCGCTGCATATGCCACACAGGCACCAGGAAGTATTACCAATACTGCCTTGTGGTTCCTCACTGTCTCTACTGTTGTCATCAGTTCACGATACCGACAAGTGCCCAGAAGGTTTGAATCGATACGGAGCCATCCCAAAGACTATAGGCTAGCCCTTCCATGCATGCTACATAACAGACCAGTGACATGAAAAGCCCAAAAACTTAATTTAAAATCTGTCAAGGCTCCAACAATTATCGAACTCAGACCATTGCATAGAAATGTAGGAACACCGTATGAGGCTGAATATTCAAATTGTGTTTAGTGCAAGAGGTAGGTACTATTTAGTTAAAAATTGTGCAAAAATCGTGATAGTTCCATATTTGAGAATACTTCAACTTATTAATGATTTTGAATTATGCCACATCTGTACGGTTGAATGATATGAAATTAATCACCACTTCAGATCATAAGGCAAGTTCATCATTGTTAATTAAATAATATTGGTAGTAGCGTTATTTGCTTCTACACTGGTTTACCTAGCTACAACTAACAGAACTATTGTTCACTGCATAGTTACAATTTGAAGTTTCGTCAAATGAAGAAGCAGGTTTTATGTCACTAAGCTTAACTGCAGTAAATAATGTGCATATTCCTTAATTCTGGTGTGAACATGGATTGTTCTATTTATTTTTAAACCAGTATGCTACAACTAACATACATGTAGCTATTCCTAGTTTCAATCTGAAGTTCAGTCATTTGAAGAAGCAGGTTTTATTTCACTGAACTACAGTAAGTGAATTGAATAAATTAGCATTTTTCTCTAATTCTGTTGTGGACATAGATTGTTCTATATTTCAATACAATTAAATTCACTGCATGTACATCTATGTACAGTTGTAGAACTCCTCAAACCTCATGTGAACATGATGAAGCAAAATGGATGTGTATTTATTTATGTCCAAACATCAGTTACACTCCAATACTTATGAGAGTTTCCACAATTGAATTATAATACTTTCCTAAAAGCATGATAATTCTCTGCTATAGCATTGTAGTGGGAATAGCATGCTACTTTGATTGACAATAGTATATAATCAGTATAACAATCACACCACTCCACATGTTTTTAGGGTAGTGTTGCTCCTAGCTACTTTGCAGTCATGCAGGGTAGAACTGCAGTTGCACAAGAATTGACTTCTTTAGCATGGAGTCTAGGTAAGTTAGAATCCAGGATGTACATGTACCTGTATAATCAATTCTATAACTATGCAATACATGATGTCGAATTTTATTTTTTACCATTTGCTACTCTCTAGTCTGATGACATTGTTATGGAATTAATGCTGTAATTAAATGTTGAAGGGATGAATAGGTCTGTAATATAAAATAGTTTCCTTTTGATTTCTCATACTTAATGTATGCTTTAATTTATTAACTGTTTGTTGTGCAGGTATTCTTACTGTAAACTTGAGATTTTCAACTGCTGATACAAATGATATACATGTACATGTACTTTACTCTGATTGTTAGAATGTTTCCATTACTCACTCAGTGTCATCGTTTCTATAGCAGTACTACCTCATGTCAATAGGAACTAATTCAGTGCAATTAGTGTCAGTCATTATAAGGGTTTGTCATGTACTAAAGTGTAATTGTACCTGCATTTTGGAAAGGTAGTTTTATATCCCATGTTCTCTCTCTTTCAGATTCAGATAAAGCGGTGAGTATCCTTTCAAATGTTTGCCAATTTAACATTATTCTTTGCACAGGCCAGAGACATAGAGGACACTACGAACAATGATACTGCTTTTGGGATCAATTTTGATGATTTTCAATCAGAATCTGATGACCTGGATGATGACCAAATTGTTTTGAATGATGAAACACCACCACCAGGTACGTTGGATATGCCATGTCGATACTGCTTTTGAAGTCACCTTTGATGGTTTTCAATCAGAATCTGATGACCTGGATGATGATGAAATTGTTTTGGATGATGAAACACAAGCAACAGGTATGTTGAACATACCGTGTGGATATTGTACATGTACAGTATCTATCGAACAATAATTACATGTATTTTGGAGTATTGTTTCCTTGTCTAAATTACAACCCAAATTCTGTACTTTGTTTCATGCAAAGCTAAATTATTTTCATTGTTAGTGTTTAGTTTTATACACATCACTGTGAAATTTATAATTATGTGTACAGTACAGTCTATTAATTTCATATTGCAAATACACTGTAGAATTACAGTACAAGATGTCAGCACGAATACAGTATATCAAATTAGCTCAACCAACGACAGTCATGTGCACCAAGTATTTTATGTGTTCTAGTGGATTTAATGAATGGTTTATGGTCACTAAGGGTCCAGAACTGAGCACAGTGATAAAAGTATATATTTACATACATTCTACTCTGATTTATCTCACGTGGCCTACTATATTGCTGTGAATTTATACAAATCACTTCACCATTTTTGTCATAAATCCTAACATCAAACAAGGCATCCTGAGTTGTGCTTCAAGCACAGCATGCCTTGATGCCAAGACGAGCTCATTAGACACATCAGAATGATGGTGGGCTCACCCGATAAGGGTTGTAGAACCATAAAATTAATAAATCAGATCATGCAGCTCAACAGTTATGGGTTACCAAAGTTTTGAACTTTTGCATTACCTTTGAGTCTTTGCATCACCTTTTTCTGGCCTGGGGTAACATAATTAATATCGACAATGGATTTCATCTTGTGCAACCTGTGTTTTTGATTGCAAGTGAAAGTACTATGGAGAAAAATAGCATAGAATAGACAAATCACACTTGCTCAAGATAAATGAACATCTTTCTGGTTAAAAACAATGCCCATCGATGAAAATTGCTATTTCCTAGACAAAGGAGAATTTAGAGATGTTTAACACATTCGATATGGCTGGTGTTCCACACTCATGCATTTGTGGCTCTGTGTTCTCAATTGACCATGCAATGGCCTATACAATAGGCAGTTAGACACAATGAGATATGATATATCACTGCCAAATATCTGTCACAATGTGGCTGACCCTCAAATAAAATATCAGTGTAGGACTAATTCATAAAATAATAATCACCCCAATCCAAAGCCATGGTGGCACAAAGCTTGTTGATTAGTCATGGAATTACCCTACACATTTCCACTGCTACACATCAAACAACTCAGGTGCTATTGTACATCTAAATCAGGCAATGATTTAGATTTCTATCTATTAGTTGTTTCCTTTATAATAAACCATTAGAAGATTATTATCATCATTATGCATCATTTTTCGGTTCAAATTAACATAGCATTGAATCAACATTACATGTACTTTGGCTTCTATGCTTGATCTATATGGTGATTCAAGGAACAACAACAGCTAGCTGCATCATAAGTTGTCTAAGTTGAGATGCACGGTGGTGTACTAAAAAGTAATTAATGAATACAAGGTAGCTTAAAAGCTTCTGTTCAATCATATTTTAGAAGGAAAACACCTAAAACGTTTGCAAGTACTGCAGCAAATTGGAGCAAATATAATGATATTGATCTCGTCATCATCATATCAGCTCCACTTTAAAATGATTGAGTTACATTTGCATTATATGCATTCAATTGCAATTTTAAATACGGTAAGAATTAAAATATTTGTGGCTAGTGGGAACGCTCCTAAATACATGTTTCTGTGACAATCCATGCATATTGGTAAGCTTGAGTGATTTACAGGGCCATGATTGATGCATATAAATATAGCGCAAATTGCCAGCAATGTGTCATTTTCCATATTGCTATGCTGTCATACACATTGGCCATTTTATTAATTTGTAATTTTCCTTACAGTGGCAAAGCAGTTGTATGAAGAAGCCATGAAGTTTGGTTCAGTGAAACTGTCTATTATCAAAGTTCTTGTACTTGGAATAGCAGGTGTAGGGAAGACATGCCTGAAGAGGCTCCTGCTACACCTACCCCAGAATATAGATGGACCAATTGGTCGAGTCAGCACAGGACTGGCTGATAATCCCATCCAGGTTTTGGTGGGCTCAGTCAACTCCATACTAGCTAGTGTTGTTGAGGGAGATACAGGAATGTGGGAGGTGTTGGATGAAACCAAACTAATGAAAGTCATTGCAAGTGCCTACCAGGTGAATGCTTCACCTCCTGCCACACCTCCTCCAGCTCCAAAAATGCCACAAGTATCAATAAATGAATTTGTGCTTGACAGCACAGAATCCCATAGCCATCATGTGCCCACAACATCTCTCCCCAACAATTTGCATGTAAAGACAATAGCCTTAGAGAATGAACATCCCCTCGACCCAGCCATTCAGGAGATAATTAGTCTTATGATTGAGGTTTTCAAAAGCAAAATATCAGATTGGAAAGAACTGAATGTGAAATTGGTTCACTTCATTGATAGTGGTGGTCAACCTCAGTTTCTTGAGCTCCTACCGGCATTCGTTCAAGATTTGTCTGCAATCCTTTATGCTGTAAATCTCTCAGAACCCTTAGACCACCATCCTATGATCTATTTCTATGGGCAAGACTGCAAACCCTTGGGGGAACCGTACCAGTCCCCATCCTCACACAATCAAGTTCTACATCAGTGTGTGAGGGCCACATATACTGGAGATGTCCACCCTCAGGTATTTGTAGTGGGCACACACAGAGATAAGGAGAATGAATGTTTGGAGAAGAAGAAAGACAAGGATATAATAATTAGACAAATTGTACCACCAGAATGCAGCCTAGTGGAAAAAAATGAGAGTGAGGTAATTTGGGACGTTAATGGGATTGAACCAGATTCGATTGACCAAGGTGTTGCAAATCATCTTAGACAAGCAATTGTGGGTCATTGCAGTAAAGATGCTTCCTCTCCTCTTCTTCCCATGAAGTGGTTTGTTTTGGAAATGCAGATAACCAGGTCTGCTGTGCGGGGTGTTTTAAGCCTGAGTAAGTGTCTTGAGCTAGCACAGAGGTTAGGTATAGATGAGCTAGGCTTGGAAGCAGCTCTGAAGCACATGGTCAAATATAATCTCTTTCTGTGGTACCATAAAGTACCAGAGCTTAGAGATGTAGTGATCTCGGATCCACAGGTCATTCTAAAGATCATCACAGATCTAGTTGAATGTAAGCATAACCTTGCTGCATTAGGTGTTGCAGGTATTAAAAGCATTTGGCGCTCCAAATTTAAAAACCATGCGATTGTCAGCCGTGAATTTCTTGCACACAAGCATTTTGAAAAGCATTTTATTGGCCATGCTTTTACAATTGAGCATTTCATCACACTGATGTGTCATCTCTTCATCATGGTCCGCTTGAGCAATGATGACAATAGCAATGGTGATGACTATCTTATGCCAGCCCTTTTAAATCCTAAGCTTGATAAGTGGGTATGTGGTGAAAATGAATTGGTTGAACCACTCCTAATCTGTTTCCCTAAGGGATGTGTACCATATGGGTTATTCAGTTGTTTGGTAGCATTCTTGCAGCACAAATGTCGTGTTGTGATAAAGGACGATGTCCCAGAGTGTCTTTACAAAGATTGTGTTCGTTTTAAGCACAGAGATTTTCCTGCACAGTTCACCATCATTGATTCAATACTGTACATTGAAGTGCATCTTGAAACCGGTGACTACACCAAAGTATGTCCTAAAATTAGACAGCTGATTCATGATGGTGTAAGAAGATGTGCTAAGATACTCCTTTACAATGGTTTGAAGGATGTAAATGATGGTTTTATATGCTCCAATCAGTTGTGTAGACATGCAGCTGTACCATATAAGGAAGATAGGAATATAGCAGCATGCATCCACTGTAATAGCGATATGGATATGACAGACCAGCACATTTTCTGGCTTAAAGAAGAATTAATACAAAAGCACCCGAAGCATATCACAATTCATGGTACGTTTGAATATTAAAATGGCCTATATTTTAAAAAGTGCATTTATATCGGATTTCTGAAGTATTTTATTCATTACTGCTTATCCTCCTTTTTCCTTATCCTTTCTCTCTTTTTCCCCTAGGAACAGATCGGCCTTCTGTGAAGCTCCTACTGAAATTTCCTTCAAAGGGAAAACATATTAATGTCATTAGAAAATGCAGTTCCATGTATCGCAATCTTGGTATATGGCTTCTCGATGATGAAAATCTAAATATGATTAAGTCGCTGGAGATTCAACACCATTATAATCCAGAGCACATCACCACTGAAATATTCCAGATGTGGATTCGAGGAGATGGTCTTAAGCCAATAACTTGGGATGCACTTGTTCCAGTACTTCAAGATGCTGACCTTCACAATTTGGCAGATGAGCTTCAAGATGCATTGTGCTCATAGAATGAACAATTTCAGGCTTCAATTTGTACATAAAAACGTTTATTCGTAGTACAGCATATCCATAGGGAGGTCAATTAGTTTCATTTTTCTATACTGTATGATAAATATAGGAGCTGATCTTCTCAGAATTGTTTTTTGATGTGTCTTCACATATAACTAAAACACCTTGATATAAATTATTTCATAAAAATAGTCATGAGCCATAAATTAGTATAAGGAAATAGCGATTAATTGTAATCGTGTCATATAGGTTTACAAATAATATCCATGATATAAACGATGCGTTGATAGTGCGTCCAAGTGTTTTTAGTCCATAATTATATTGATACCTATGTGTATTAAGGGTAGATGGATTTATTTCTTATGCAGTCTACAATAACTACATGGGATCATTTCCGCAAAAAGGATGATGACTAGGGTGTGTAACCGGTTATCAGGTTATTCGGGTTATTCGGATATTCGCAAAAACCTATCCGTTCGAATAGCAACTTAGCATTACTCGGAAAAATCGATTAGTGAATTTTATCTATTCGAAATAACCGGTTTATGTTTCTCCATTCGGAGGTACTTAGGTATTCGTCGTCAGCATCAACAATTCGCCCATTATTCGAATATCTTTTTATGCCGATATCCGGATATGATTTTCAATTGAGTACTTCATAATTAGAGTTATAGACATAACTACGTCACTGTTGTTTTTACTATTTATACATACATAACGACATCGGAAGCAATCAATATTTGAATAAATAGATAGTAATATAATACAAAATATTTAATGTGCATCAATTGGGGATACAAAATATACAGCGTGTACTAGCTCAGTGCTGTTATCGTCGTCTTCAAGTAAGTAACTAAGTTCATTAGTATATGCCACGAGTTGTGGTTGTATGTAGTAGCAATAAATTTATGTACCAGTACTAGTATTGCATTGTTTTATTGTACAGTGGTACGAAGTGAGTATTGCGCTAGCGAGTGAAACAGAATGACTGCTTCTCAAGTAAGTATGCGCGCTCTGTTTAAGTATGTGGAGGAATTAGAGAGCATTACGCAATCGTACTTATGGGAAATTTCATATGCCTTTAGCGAGAACGGGAATGGAGTGTTGTGGGATGATTGTAAGTGGAGTACATGATTGTAGGTGATGTGGGGTGAGTTTTTAATGGTGATGTCTGGTCTCCGTGGTTAGTGTTGGATGGTTAGGTTTACATTACTATGGATATGTACAAGTGCATGGTAAAGACATACAATTTATTAAACTAAACACATGCATGCTACTGTAACCTTTGTGTCTCTGTGTTTCAACTGACATGCACAGCTCTAGTTTGGTGCGAGACCAGGTGGATTTCTGTGCAGACATAAATTATCTTCTCAGTGTGCACTCCACAAGCACCATAACCTGAATAACCTAGGTATTCGGCAGGAAATTTGGCAAAACCTATTCGGAAAAATCGATTTTGTTTTTTAAACTATTCGGAAAAATCGATTTTCAGATCCACAAAAACCTGAAAAATCGATTAGTGTTTTAAAAGTATTCGGAAAAATCGATTTTCATTATGCAGGGGAGGTTACACACCCTAATGATGACGCATCATCATAGAATCTAATTCAGATTGTATATTATGATTGTTTAATAATTGGGATCGTTTCCGCGAAAAGCGACCTAACGCATGCAGCATAAAATTTCCAGTACGTGCAATAGAAATGTAAAGCGGGCCTGCATAGAAATTAAAAATTCAGAACCTTAGAACTCCATGAAAGATACTCCGATTCTCAGTGCGTAAGAAGCAATGTGTAGAGGACATTTCAGACTTCTAAATATATATATGGAACGTCCTATACAAAAATGGGTCTTGTGGATTTTATTATATAACATAAAATGTAAATCGATTATATCTTCCGAAATATTAACACTATCGGGTTTCTATTTTTAACACGATACAACACACCATTACTATATGTGAAAATCCATTTTGGTGTCTTACACATGCGGGGTACTGGCGTCACAAGGTCCGATACCCCGTAGGGTTCAAGACGGCCACATCTTCAGGTAGGAGTGTCCAAATCGGTTCAAAATAGGTACCTACAGTAGAAGGGTCCTATAGGTATTGATTTTGTTCTGTTCGTTAATTTTTGTTTTATCCGTTATGGAGATACAAGTGTGCAAAGAAATGGCATATTCCCGGGCGTTACGCGCCATTAACGTATTACGAAGCCAAATACGTTAATGGCGCGTAACGCTCGGGAAATATGCAATTACTTTGCACACTTGTATCTCCATAACGGATAAAATTAACGAACAGAACAAATCAATAGCGGTAGGACCCACAGGAAAAAAATGGGTCGAATCAAAGTTTTGATTTTATAAAGGATTTTAAATCGTCTGTAAAATCATTGTGTGATTGAACAATAAAATCAAACGCGTGTGATTTTTACTGTTCAATCACGTAATGATTCCAAAGTGATTCTACGCGTTTTTTTTCCTGTGACCCTTCTACTGTAGGTAACTATTTTGAATCGATTTGGACACTCCTACCTGAAGATGTGGCCGTCTTGAACCCTACGGGGTATCGGACCTTGTAACGTCGGTACCCCGCATGTGTAAGACACCAAAATGGATTTTCACATATACATGTAGTAATGGTGTGGTATGTTGTGTTAAAAATAGGAACCCGATAACGTTAATATTTCGGAAGATATATCGATTTAAATGTTATGTTATAAAATATAATCCACAAGACCCATTCCATACAATATATTATTGTTATTTTTAATATATATAGCGAAGCGCAATTTCACTGTCCCACACTGCGTGACATAGTACCGTATATGCAGTAATGGTATGCAGATACATATCCAGTGTGCGGACCGATATACATACTCGTACCTAGATATGTCAATGTCCAGTGCAGTGTGCAGATGGGGCTAAGTATCGGGTGCGTACCGCACCCATATCGCACTTTAGCCCGTAAATTACGATAGTGCGCAATAAATAGGAATATAGGCCGTTTTAACCACACCCATGAAAACGCATATGAGTGAGGCTACTATAATTACCTCGACCGAGTCGCGTACTATTTCGAACTCACAGGTAAGTTATTGGATCCCTATAATCATTGTAAACTTCTGATACCTACATCTGTGACTATTTCTAGCGGGTGTAGCCTGTAGGCCTATTTGAGTAATTAATTTTGATATCATTATCTGCGCATGCTCGGTTTTAAGTTTTGCACGTGTTGGTCATTAATGGAGGTAACGACGTACGATCGAGCAAAGGAAACAAAAATAGGCAACTTGGTTGAGTTCCCAACGAAATAGGAGGAAAGGAAAGTTGGACTACTGGGCTATCTGTGGAGACAGTACTAATGGAGCCGTTCCCAACGAAAGAGAAATTGGATTGTTGATTTTGATCACTATATAGCTGACGAATCAGTGAGGTGCAACTGTGCAAGATAGAGAGTTCCAAGAGTTTCGGACAACGCGGGTGACAGGCGGAGGTTATAAAGGCATACCGAACGGACTTAAGCAGTCTAGGCCTGGTAAGTTGTGCGTGTTTACACTGTACACTATACGGTGTTGCTTATGTCAAACCAGGACAAGTGTGTGATTCATTAGATGCAGTGAGGCGGCGTTTCAAGTTGTCACAAAGGTTTACATGCTTACGTCATGTTTGTTCTCTTAAGCACAGTGCCGACCAATAGAACGCCATTACGAAGAGCATAGTACGTTGTATATGTGCATGTGGATTATGTGCGCGTGCCAATAACTTCAGGGTCAGGAGATATTTAAGTGAGTACATCGAGACTGAAATGGCGGAAGTGACCAACCCCGGCAATGCAAAAGAAGAAACGCAGGTACAGAGTAGACATGCTATGACTTTCTTTCTGACCACAGCTCTTGAGCCGACACCAGGGTGTACTACTACGGCCAAATGAAAACGTTTCGCTGCATGGCCAACCAAGGGGATGACGACGATAGCATTGTAAAGCATAAGCTAGCTACCACCGCGGTCAGAGAGTAAGTAAATGCTGAGTTCTTTGTGCATAATCTCTGTAATATTTTAGCGTGTGCTTGTAAGGAAACCGTCGACAAGTGCCGCGAGAGTAGTAGAGGCTCGTGCTCGCCTTCCAAGAGGCCTCTGCTAGGCGGAGAGTGCCCTTCTAACTACATCAGCAGGATGTGATGGAGACTTTGATCGCCAGCTTGGAACTATACCTGTTTATTTTTTGACCAAGTTGTATTTCAGCTGTAATTTGATTAAAGTTTGCCGTTAAATTCTGAATTATTGCTGGCGCGGTTCAGGGTTTAAGCACTAGCCTTCAAGTATGCAGAACAGAAAATGGATTTGAAACGATTCGAATACATGACGTGTACAGAGTCTGCACGCGTTCATCTGAAATATGCAGACAGGTGATGACGAATATACTGAATCCATACGCAGACCGCGATATCATGCGTATAAGCGAAGTGTTCGTTCTGAGACGTATACAGGCGCCGCATTCGTGACGTATGAAAAACTGCCCACGTGTCGAGTGCAGACGAGTATCGATTAGTATGGGTGCAATATACAAGGCTGCATACGGTACACTGTCACGCCGTGCCATATATATATAATTATACATGTATATGGGGTCGTCGCAGCGAAAAGGGACCTAGCGCATATTACAAAAATTTTCCAACAAGGAACTTCAAAGTTGACGCGTGCAATTAAATTGTACAGGTACGCGTAATTACAAATTCAGGCCACTGTAACTCCATGATGGACAGACTAATTTCCAGTGCGTAAGATAGCAGTTGTAGAGGACATAGCACTGTGCAAAAAACGTAGTATACGATAGCGTATATTTTTGCGTATATTTTGCGTATACCATCAATATACCAAGGGTAGTGTATATTACGAATATCCACCTGGTATATTTTAAGAATCCACAGGTGACAATTATTCATTGCGCGTATTCTCGAAGTATTAAGAATACACAAACCACAATGAATTTGCAAATTAGATAACTTACGTAAAAATAGAAATGACTTTGATATGACTCTTCAGATTATAAGTTTGAACCTCTCGATCAAGAATGTATGGCTGTATGTTTCCAATGTGATTTCGAACGTAGAGCATTGTGGACATACAGTAGTGGTCAATAAAAACTTTATGGATCGGATTCGTAGTCGGTATTAAAGGAATTGGTAGTTGCCAGCATGGGAACGCCTCTATAGACTTGGATCAAGAGGCAAATATCAAGAATCGTATGAAGACTCGTAGCGCGAGTCGTAGGCAGTATGCTCGATATCCACGTAGATATGAATTATCAAATTTAAAACATTAAATTTCTTAATAACCCTATAACTATTTTGATGGTTTAAATTCGAATACCTATACCTTCAACTAAAAATTTACAAGGTATGTGATCAGTTAAAATAGGATAGTTTTGATGCCAGAATTATAAGCTGTAGTGGGACCATATGCGTAATATTCGATTCGGACAATGCAGGATCATACATAGCCAGCCACTTGAAAGTGGCCGGGGTGTCGACATCGTTCTGTTTGGGACTCGACTTATAGCGAGCGGTGGATTCACAACTGGGCCAATGGAGGGGAAGGGGCGCTTCAGGTCCGAGTTATGGCAGCCTAGTACCACACCCGGGAGCCGTCCATTTCTATATATAACTTGTAGTGGATGGTAGTCGTCGGGAGGGGGTCGTTCGACCGACCCGACCCAACAACCCCCCCATCCCCACCCCTCGCCCATCTCCTGGCTAGGTTTGGTGTATATGCTTCAAATTGGTCGAGTTGTCACCCCAATTGTCTCCTAAGAGTCATGTGACTCTGATGGGTGTGGCTATCTAAAGTGAGTGGTTTGCATTTAATAATGCAATTTACAACCTTTCATGTCTATCTGTGTAGATATGTGACACATGGTTTGGTGTATAAATTGGTCAGAGTTGTCACCCGGTCAAGTAGAGGTCATGTGACTCTAATGGGGATGTGACTGTCTGATGGTGACACTGATGGGTATAGCTAACTCAGGTGAGTGGTTTGCTTCTAATGACAAACTTTCATGTCTGCACATTCAAGTGTATGTGATGCAAGGTTTGCTGTTTAAGCTCCCACCCCAATGGTAGGGGTCAAGTGACTGATGGGTATGAGTGGTTTGCTTCACGTTCACATTCAAAATGTGAAATTGAGCTCTAAATTCTGTCACAATTCAGAGCAGCATGTCACCACAACAGTCCACATTGCAGGGTGACGAGAGTGACCCACCCCCAAGATGAGCCTGTGACCGGAAGTGGGCGTTACCGCCACGTGAGTCATAGTGTCTCTGTTAAAATGTGAAATTGAGCTCTAAATTCTGTTACAATTCTGAGCAGCATGTCACCACGACAGTCCACATTGCAGGGTGCAGAGAGTGACCCACCCCCAAGATGAGCCTGTGACCGGAAGTGGGCGTTACCGCCACGTGAGTCATAGTGTCTCTGTTAAAATGTGAAATTGAGCTCTAAATTCTGTCACAATTCAGAGCAGCATGTCACCACGACAGTCCACATTGCAGGGTGCAGAGAGTGACCCACCCCCAAGATGAGCCTGTGACCGGAAGTGGGCGTTACCGCCACGTGAGTCATAGTGTCTCTGTTAAAATGTGAAATTGAGCTCTAAATTCTGTCACAATTCAGAGCAGCATGTCACCACGACAGTCCACATTGCAAGGTGAAGAGAGTGACCCACCCCCAAGATGAGCCTGTGACCGGAAGTGGGCGTTACCGCCACATGAGTCATAGTGTCTCTGTTAAAATGTGAAATTGAGCTCTAAATTCTGTCACAATTCAGAGCAGCATGTCACCACGACAGTCCACATTGCAGGGTGAAGAGAGTGACCCACCCCCAAGGTGAGCCTGTGACCGGAAGTGGGCGTTACCGCCACGTGAGTCATAGTGTCTCTGTTAAAATGTGAAATTGAGCTCTAAATTCTGTCACAATTCAGAGCAGCATGTCACCACGACAGTCCACATTGCAGGGTGCAGAGAGTGACCCACCCCCAAGATGAGCCTGTGACCGGAAGTGGGCGTTACCGCCACGTGAGTCATAGTGTCTCTGTTAAAATGTGAAATTGAGCTCTAAATTCTGCCACAATTCAGAGCAGCATGTCACCGCGACAGTCCACATTGCAGGGTGAAGAGAGTGACCCATCCCCAAGATGAGCCTGTGGGCGTTACCGCCACGTGAGTCATAGTGTCTCTGTTAAAATGTGAAATTGAGCTCTAAATTCTGTCACAATTCAGAGCAGCATGTCACCACGACAGTCCATATTGCAGGGTGCAGTAAGTGACCCACCCCCAAGATGAGCCTGTGACCGGAAGTGGGCGTTACCGCCACGTGAGTCATAGTGTCTCTGTTAAAATGTGAAATTCAGCTCTAAACTCTGTCACAATTCAGAGCAGCATCTCACCACGACAGTCCACATTGCAGGGTGAAGAGAGTGACCCATCCCCAAGATGAGCCTGTGACCGGAAGTGGGCGTTACCGCCACGTGAGTCATAGTGTTTCTGTTCAAATGTGGAATAGAGCCCTAAATTCTGTCTCAATTCAGGACATCATGGCTGGCTACTTTAAAGGGCAAGGAAGCTTTGACATCACACCACTATTGACACCAGACCATCATCATTGTACATCAGCACATGCGTGTATATATGTACATATTGATTAACGCATGTGTAACTTTAGTATCGTGGTCATTACCATCACATGGTTCATGGACATTACAATGAGATTGTTACGACCTTCAACACTTAGAACAGCCTAATATAAAGATGTGAACACCTCAGTATAAACCTACAGTCCCTGAGAAAGACCAAAATGAGAGTTAATGGAACATCAATTATAAATATTAACATCCCAACCAATCATGTTTCAATGGCTATACCATGTAATAGGTATGTGTAAACATAGGGGAAACAGTTCAGAATGGCTTTCTACATGGGTCATGATCATCACATGCAAAAGGAAAAGGGGCTCGCGATCGGGTACCCAGGATTAACACCTGAATGCCTGTTTAAAATCCCAACAAAGCATGTTTCAATGCGTATACCATGTGATAAGTATGCATAAACATAGAAGCAGCAGTTCTGAATGACTTTCTACTTGGGTCATGATTATCACAGCTCTCTCACATAGCACATATCGGATTGAATCATGTATAAAAATAAAGAACGCGCGTGCATTCATTTCGCATGTATCGAATTATGAATTAATGCCGGCACAGTTAGAACAACACCTCAAGGTTTGCATCCTACATGATGCATGCGCAGTTGTAAGATTCATAAACATAAAATAACAATATTAATAGAAATAATATGCAATGCATGCACATTAATGTTTTGTTCAGTGCATGATTAATACCTATTAGCGGCTGATCATGTACAAGTATAGATGCATACAACATACACTTGTAGCTCTAGACCATGTGACGGTGCATAGAAAGCATTTTGAGGAGCTATGCATCTGATCGAACTTATATAGACGGCTGTATTTGTTATTATGCCACGCCCCCACCTTGTGCCATAGATTATATACGTATATCATCATGGGAAAGCTGAGCTGCTCATTGTGGTTACGTGACACTGGAATACCCTTCACAACTTCAACCGGCTACCGAGCGTCTTACCAATCAGAACACAAATAGCACGATGCATGCTAATCTCATAACTACAAAATAGTCTAGCAAACCCAGCTACGCGTTTCTTCAGAAGTGGATTACCGTGAATATTAGTGCACTTCACAAGCCCCACACATACGTGATACCATAGATAGTAAAACTATCTTGTGAATTGAAAGTTTGAAACGACATTTGTCATACATGTAGACTACGTTTATAAACTTATTAAATTAATTACAAGTGTACTAGTAATTTGGCGCCAAACTACCACGCGGAGTGGGCGATCGAGGTCGCAGGGATATCAGGCAGCTGCCAGCACACCAGAAAGAACTGGATGACGGACGTCAGGTTAGTCCAAAAGTATATTGAGATGTTCATAGTTCGTAAACCATTTTGTTTATGCCAAGACATTTTGACGATGCCTCACCCGGCAAATTGCCAGGACAGCGCAGCGTCCGCGGACTTGGATTTCAGGTAAGTTCACCGGCCATGGAATAGCAAGTCGTCGCTGATATACTAAGACACATCGATGAAGCTGTATTGCATCGCAAGGATATGGTGGAAGCCCCACTGAAATATAGGTAAGGCATATTTCAGAATTCTAGCAGTCAGAAGGAAGATCAGCACTTCAGTTCGGCTTGATGAAAGGTAAGCGATTGTGCGCTTTTTTCTAACGCAATCACGACCATGTATCGCGGCAGAGTTCGATGAAGACCTTCACGCTATTGTCGCTACAGTTAAAGGTAGAGCCTTAAATTCATAATCCTATTTATTCACCCTACCACCATATCCTCCTTTTACTAGGTGGTACAAGCGAACTCAGGGTAATTGAAGGCTATTAAGCTCAACAGCGTACGTCCTACCTATGTCTTGTTATGCTCTTTTCCTGCTGTAGCATTTGGTAAAAAGGTTTGTTATGCAGACAGAAGAAAGGCTATTGTGACGTAGTTGTGGGAGAAAGGGTGCCAAATGCTGATAGAAGAAGAGAAGCAGTTATGGGGGACATCAAGCCTACAATGATGTCAGAAGAGGAGAGCGACGACCAGAACGCTCAAACTCTACAACGTCGCCGTCCGTTGTGACGTTCTGACACGCTAAATGACTTGATTGATGACTTGGATGAACGAATAAAAGGAACTAGCAACTCGAGGCTCCATCCATAGAAGCAGAGAGTTGAAGGACCGCTCTTAGACGCATCCAGTCCACCAACTGCACAACCCTGGATGATTCGAGAGAAAGCTTGAACGTTATAACGCATTTTATGTTTTCTTTTATCGATTGTATTGATAATTTTATTATAAATTTGATCATGAGTACACAAATAGAAACAAGCTAGTATACAGTGAACAGATTCGGAGACGTTTCCAAATATGTGCTGAGTACGGAAGCGGACATGGTGCACGGAGACATATGTTAACAAACCCATAATAAGCGCACGTGATAGTATCGAGTATACGCAAAATATACGACATGAGATTCTGGTTCTATCCGCAAAATATACCAATGCGTATTCTTTGCGTATAGCATGTGTATATTCATATGTATATTTAGCATATACGCAGAGTATACACTATCGTATATCCAACTTGTAGCACAGTGTAGGTGTCTCTTAGAAAATAAAATAATGCCGTAGGTCCCTTTTCGCTGGAACGATCCCACATATACATGTATATACACAGAACAAATGACTCATTATACGAGGTGTGCATTTGCTCCAGATAAAATAAAACTTCTCAGGCTGTGCAAATATATATATTCGCTGAGACCAAAGAAACGTTAGCAAAAACCATATGAAGCATGGTAGGACACACCACATGGTAGGACACACCACACCCCTTCAGTGTGCTAACCAAGATCAAAATGGTTGCTGTTCATCAGGAACTCTGGCATGTAGAAGAACTCTGGTACCAGCTCCTTAACGTCGGCCATGTTGGTCTGGCTAGCTGACTTCCAGACGTCTGGTATGCTGTGGAACAACCTGTCCGGAAGGTCAAAATAGCCACCCTGTGGAGGTGGGGGCAAAACATGTGTCGTTATGACAACAGCACAAAATAAACTAACCAACACGTACACACACACACAGTAGTCAGACTAATCACCCTTATGGTACACATTTGATATTTCAGAACAACCAAAAGAGAAGTAACACTACATGTAGAATTGATTTGCTAATAAAGCACTGAATAATTAATATAATGGATGGTCATCTGTGATGTGTGTAGTGATCATTTAATGGAGGAAGTTGTAAGTTCACAGAAATGTCAAAAACTCCCCATAGGGGGTGATTACAATTGGGCACTGTTCCCGTATACCATGTATAATGGCTGAACACCACACAGACAGACACACACACACAGTAAAAAACACACACACATACATTTACACATACAGACACACACACGCTCAACACAAAATGGCTGAACACACACACACACACACACACACACACACATACACACGCACAACACAAAATGGCTGAACACACATACAAACACACACACACATACACATACAGTAGGCAGAGATAATATATTATCTCTGCAGTAGGCGTCAGATTAAAAGTCACGTTTAAATTATACATTATAAAGTTGCCAACAAATAAGTCGCTTCGTTCAAAAGTTATATCGCGCAGGTCACACAATATCTAAAATTACATTATCCACAGAATTTAATTCCATGCACGGATATGTGTTACGTATAGCAAATTTAATTAAGCGTTTAATCGGTTAAATGAAGCGGTAAAAAAGCGACTATGGTGTCTTGACCAAAATGCAGTGCTAATACGAATCGTGCAATCGATTTGAAGACAAAACTAAGCCTGGTACATCAGTGCAACGATCGTCGCACTAAAAACGAAACGTGACCTTTTAATCTGACGTCTACTGTACATGTTAAGTATACTATTACATCCTATTCATTTGAATGTGGATTTTTTTGCATTAAGGGCTGTACGGTTACAGTTTGACTAAACGAGAGCTTGGAATACAGTTTTAATTGCTTGTAAGAAATCATTTCAAAGTAAAATGAATGTATCATAGTGTGTTGGTGATGAGTGCGTATTTTACCTTGCAGTTTTGTTAATATCTTGATAACCATTCAACTGCAATATAATGGCACAATAAAAATTTTGTTTGGCCATTACTGCACATTGTTCGTTTCTCCACCCTATCACAATAGAGGAAAGAAAAGTAAAACTTCTGACCAGAAATCAAATCAACAGTAAGTGTCTCTCAACTTCTGTGAACATTTTCATCACCAGTGTATAAAATGATATGTTCATGGAGGAGGGAAAAGGGTTAAATAATAAATGTGCATATAGTACGGTTTCGAAATTTAGATCATTTGCAGAATGATATTGTAAATCCCTTCCCCCCCCACTACTATTCATTGTCTTTATGTTAAAAGATTTGAGTATCAGCTAGTTCTAGGAACCACAGAAAGTTAAATAGCAAGACACCAGTTTTTCTTCATGTTGGTTTTAGCACCAATCTAGAAGTGTTGGTTACACATGTCTCAAGTGATATTACATATTGATTAGCCATGCCTACGTAAATTGTGGTTTATGGTATCAGCACCATATCACAGACACTCCTTCGTAACAGAAGTAGTATTCTTTATAAGGTAAGCAAGTGCTCAATTGTTCACTCTGTTGTTTAGGTGGTTTATGTGCTGGTCGATGCATCTCAATCCTGCCACTTGTGTTGTCTCACACTAACAATCATGGTGTTGGACCTGGCATAAATATGCAACCTGCATATCTGTCGTCAGCTACCCATGTAGAAGGTATAGTTTATATAAACCACCTTCTAATGTGATTCCTTTACCGAACGAATCTCATTAGCAGTGTGTTGTAGCGATCGTTAGAACACAAACCCCTAGCATAAAATTGCTATATGAATGGGGCATATTTTCCCAATTGATGTGGGATATGCAAATTGTTGCAATGTGCGAATGTAATATTATTTTTACTTCTTTGAAGGTGTCATACATGTGCTTTATAACTCCCTTCTCACAGAATGTGCATGGCTATACAGTCCTGGTCAAAAAAAACTTTACGTTTCTTAAAACGCCGTTGCCGTTGCACGGCCGTTTTGACAAACGGCACGGCAATGCAACGGCAACGGAACGTCAACGCCGTTTTAGGGTATCCAATTAACAAGTACAGTTCGCGCGAATTCCAGCGTTTGCGAATACGTTTCTCCTCCGTTCACGAGCAGGTTTTTCGCCGTTTAAAAAAACGCCACGAGCACAGATGTCTCGTCGTCTTCTCTCATCTGGTTTTCGACTAGAACTTTAATTGCTTCCGTTACTTTTGAACGTCGTCCGCTACCTTTTTTTCGACCAATGGAGCCAGTCAAGACATACCTCTTCAAAAATTGGTGTATTCCCTGCCTTGAAGCTACCATATTCCTTCGCTCAATAATCGTTTTGCTATCTCTGGAGCCTTTAAACCTTTACGATGGAATAATATTATCCGGAACTTCTTGTAGGGCGAGTATACCATTTTCTTTTTAGCATGCAAAGTTGCAACTGGCTGCACAGTATTTATAACAGTGTGTACAGACTAGAGCGTTGGTTTTTACGTTGTCACGAAATGTGTCAAAACATTATAGGCAGTTCTTAAAAACGGAACTGGCAGTTCTTAAAAACGGCGTTCATTTCGCTGACACATAAATGTGATAATAAGTCTTCTATAGTTTTCTAAAACGGTGCGCAACAGTACGTTCCTAGAACTACAGTCTTCACACCGTGCTACGGGAACGGTGTTTTAAGAAACGTAAAAAAAATTTGACCACTACTGTATATGTGGCATCACATTGATGCTCTCTTAGTGTACAACACAACAATATATTTCAATACATCATAGTAATCTAGCACGTTCTTATTAGATCATACAAATATGTATTTGCACCAAAAAGCATCCAACTCAAGTCTCACAAGTCATGGAATGACCCCAAGGCATTTGTGCCATGTTGTTACATTACCATCACATCATCAGGTGACAAAGCGATGTCCTAAAATGTGTCCAAAGTCTACAGAAGGGGCATACCATCTGAGTTCCATCATGACTTGATGAAGGATTGATGCCACGCCATCATTGTACGGCAACTTGAAATTCATTGGGGAGGAGATGTCTGATTATCACAATTAAACATCATGTGATGGGTGTTACGAATAGTGTAGTCTTCCATAGATGCTAAGAATCTTTATGTTGACAATCACAGCCGAACATGTTGTGTGTGTGTTTGAAAAAGCTGTATGTGTATCATTTTGTGTGAATGGGTATCAGACCCCAAAATATGGAATGAAATGCTGTAAAAATCGGCAGTTTCAACGTGTTACTTATTATTATTCTGAGCTGAGCTGGTGCTCTAACACATTTAAAGTTCACCGTTTCCTGACAAATTGTGCGTACAAACACATTTTCCATTCTTGCACGAGATACCTCATTACCTCTGTGTTGTACAAGTGACACTTCCACTGAGCATACTTTGGTATAATTACCATGCACACTGCACAAGACCACTTCAGCTTAGGCTGAAAGAGGAATTACTTAGCTATTTTTGTTTTACTGTCAACCTGATCCATTTGTGCCCAAAGTAATAACGACCTGTAATGTTCTTGGTTTTGAATTGTGAATCACATGTAAAATACTTGAAATAAAAGTGCTCCAACAACCAGTTCAACAGGAATTGCACTATATGAAATCTGCGTTTTCACACAACAAATGCAGAAATAATGTTGGGTAATTTAGCATATAGATACATGTACCAGCAGGATTACATTTCCAACATATGAAATTACACTGTTGATCGCTGTTCCAAATGAAGAGACCAATAAAGCTAGGTTGCTCATAACTTAAACAACTTGTATAAACTTGTGTATTAATTATTACACAGGTCCTCCAAAAAATCTCCAGAATGGAAAGAAGACCTGCAAAAGCAACTGGATTTGAAAGCCAAAATAGCATCATTAGAGCAATCAATGTATGATATAAAGAATGCTGGTCAGCTTCCTTGTAATACTGATGAAGCTATTAGTATATTGATGGCAGAGATTAAAAAGAAAAATATTGAAATGGAAAATATTGACATTGAAAAGAAAAGTATAAATGTTTCATCTGAAGCATTATTTATATCCGTTTTGACAAGACGAATCCAATTGGACGATCAAATAACTAAACTACAAGATTGTGTCGAAAGACTCCTCTCCCTGTCTAAAGATAGAAATATATGTTTGAAAGAGTTGGGTAAGTTGAAAAAATGTTATATTCAGAAAGTACGTTGTTATTACATTTGAAGTATGTATGGTTTTATGTATTGTCAGGGAAGTACCAGTTTTGAATTCAGTTTTGTAATTATAATTTTTGGCTTCAATGTTTGGTTGTGTGGGAATCTAGTATAAATGTAATCTTACCCAGGATGACTTACAATCTTACCTTCCTTAGTGTTGATTTAAACAAAGTGTTGATTTGCATGGGTGCATGTATGATGAGTAATTGCACTCCTAGCCATAAAACACAGAGTAATGCACACGCTTGAGGCTAAATAATTACAGCATGGCAGGCATTTGTGGATATGTGTTATATGTTAGGTCGGATGATCGTTTTATAATTCTGATTCCACCATCCAGATTACGTTTACAATTTATTGAGAATAAATGTGTAAATAAATACAGATGCAAGAATAAATACACAAAATATACAATGACTATGACTGGACAGCTGAATGTCAGCCTACTAGTAATTAAGTTGAGATATCAGAGCTGATGCCATATGCTCGGGATAGCAGTGCCCTTGCTGACAAGTTTAGCCTACCATACAGAGTTGAGGTGGCGTGAGATTTGGAGCAATTTGTATAGCCGCCAGCCGAGAGGCAAGGCGAAGGCGAGCTTCAGCTCCCCAGAAGCCATAAGTTTTAACAGCTAATGGTATGCAAGACCAACCTAGCTCTACGTACTTAACATTTGTTAAATTTATTTGCAATACCACATGGTACACAACTAATAAAACAACAAATTCTGTTGTAGGGCTTGAAGCATTAGTTGTGCAATGATTTGTTGTTCCCAGGCCTATACAGTTTTACAAGCATTAACGTATAGAGCAGCAAATCCATAATCCTTTCTAATATGCACAGTTTAACAGGACCTTTCAAGCTGATTGCTCTCCAAATGTGTACCTTGACCGGATACTTTGGTCTGCAATTAAAATTAATCATTGCGTTCGTCCCGTATGAGCCAGTCTTCAAGTGAGCGCACATGCATATGCAGATGTAAACGCTAATGCAACTATGAGTCAATGATCGTAATCTTCTTTCTATGTCCAACAAAACGACCAGCTCGAAGCACATTTGCTCCTACACGATTAGCAACAGCCATAGTGCTACGAGTTGTCTTTACAGACTTCACTAAAAGAATACGAACAGCTGCGTTGTATTCATTAGAATCAGATACATACATTTATATTTACATAGCCTTTATTACGTAATTATAACATACAGCTAATTAAAAATTACTTTTGTCCACATCCAAATTTAATGTTGCAATGTTTTCTTGTATAGGAAATATACCAAAGCCACCTCCATCTGGTTTGAAAGATCCTGCAACATTCAAGGAATATTTAATGGACAGTGTAGACTACTACACTTTGCGAAGTACTACTATAAGTCTCCACCCCGTACACTAGAAGTACCTCCCACTCTAGTATGTCATGCATTTCAGCAATTCATTGCCCATTTGAAGTTACCTGACACACCCTCTGCCGTATTTGTATCTCTGGCTAACAAACTGGCAGCTGAGCTGAGTTTCTGTTACACGGAACATGAACGTGATACATGTTTACGTGTACAGAAGATGCTTTCAAATATGAATTTGTGGGGTGGATGCACTTTAGCACCCGTCAAGTTTCGGAGACAAGGTGCAGATGGAAGCCTATGTGAGACAGATATTTCATTCTGTTGTAATGGCTGTATTGACATGCACCACTGTGTTAGCTACTTTACAATTCAAAAAGGATGCCGGCGATGCTAACAGGGAAGGCATTGGATACTTTGTCCATATGGGTGGTAATAAATGGTTCTTGATTTCGCTTTATGACTGCCACTGTGATGTGCTAGGCGCAATTCGTATGAAGAAGGATGGCAAAGATAATTTTGTCGTATCTCCTTATGCCAAGTCACAGAATTTTTTCTTGCATCCTGATGACGAAGTTCGATGTGACCAAGTTCTGCTAGAATTCGCTAAACTTTTAGAGGCACTTTCAGTTGGCATAGAGTGTTTGGTAGGTGAATTTTGTGTGGATGCAAATACTCCTGATCTGTTTAACATATTGCCTGAAGTTAGATGTGATGGAGAAATAGTTAAGTTCCATGAAAGGCTTGGGTCATTAGTTTTCCTAGGCATTTGCACAACATCTATCAAGGCTGTGGTTGTGAAGTTTTATGTAAGGAAGTACGGGGTGGAAGTGCACAGATTCCTTTGCAGTAAAGGGTATGCACCCGACATTCTCTGTGAACAGGCAGTTGGCCCCATTTGGTCTGCGTGTGTTATGAGTTATGTACCAGGTAAATCACTTTTCCATCACCTCCAACACAAATCTCTGACAACAGAGGCTAAAGAGTGTGTCAGTCAACAGCTAAGTAGTATTCGTTCTCTTTTGAAAGAAGAAAGCTATGTTCATGGGGACTTGCGCTCTAGTAATGTAATAGTGACATCAAAAAACAAGTTATTTGTTGTAGATTTCAGTTGGGCAGGAAAATCCAAAATGGTCAGCTATCCTTATTCTCTTAACATGAGTATCAACTGGCACAGTTCTGTTGAACCTGGTGTGAAAATCTTGCCCGAACATGATGCCTATTTGGTTGAGAACATTATAGCAGAATTAAATGCAGAGGATGCAGCAGCTTGTGTCACCACAACTTCACTGTGAGTTACTATTATTGTTAATCTTGTAGTCTAATCTATGTCATTTGTAATCCCCATTGCAGGATAACAAGCAAGGACATTCATCTTGAAACCTAGGAAAAGTTATTATTGATACTTGCATGCATTTGTATTTAAATGACGCTGAACTGTACATATATATATGATGCACTATGAAATTGTATCTTTGCCACGCTTAAATGCTATCAATCCATGTTGTATATGGCTCAGTTTCCGAGAAAATGAATAGTGGCTATATATATAAAAAGTTATAAAAATGCTTTCACGTTTGAATCGCTAAAACTCCATAACGGTTTAAGCAATCAACTTCCTATTTCGAACACTTCGTGCCACACCACTTCTCTCTAGAAAATATATTTTGGTGTCTTACCCTGGCTCCTTGCCGAAGTTACAAGGCACAGTACCCCGAGGGGTTCAAAATCCAGGTAGCTCCCTGCAGGAATGTCCAAATCACTTCAAAATTGATATGCACGTAAAGGAGTCCTGTCACTATTGATTTCTGCAGATCGTTGATTTTTACCTCTTCCGTTATGGAGATACACCAATGCAAAGTAAGTCCACGTTTCCCGCTCGAATCGCGCCTTTCTCAGTCCTTGAACCGCTTCCATTCTCCCGAGAAAGGCGCGATTCGAGCGGGAAACGTGGACTTTACTTTGCATTGCTGTGTCTCCATAACGGATAAGGTAAAAATCAACGATCGCAGAAATAAACAGTGACAGGACTCCTTTACGTGCATATCGATTTTGAAGTGATTTGGACATTCCTGCAGGGAGCTACCTGGATTTTGAACCCCTCGGGGTACTGTGCCTTGTAACGTCGACAAGGAGCCAGGGTAAGACACCAAAATATATTTTCGTAGAGAGAGGTGGTGTGGCACGAAGTGTTCGAAATAGGAAGTTGATTGCTTAAACCGTTATGGAGTTTTAGCGATTCAAACGTGAAGCATTTTTATAACTTTTTATATATATAGCCACTTTTCATTTTCTCGGAAACTGACTCATATACTATGGTATAAATATTTCATATGAGAAATGATTATCACTGTCTCATTTTATTAATATGAAGAAAAAAAATATGCATGGTGGAATTTCTTCTGGTAGGTCTGAAGTTGCCATTCCTTTTAGCCAGTGGCCTGAGTATTTATTTATGTGTGGGTCTTGTCACACTATTTGAAATGACACCAAGTGTTAATATCCTTCTGTATTCCTAGCTAGTGAGGTGTGCTGGTGACTGGAGCCCCTCCCGTGGTCTTCACAGGTGGCCCCATGTCATAACTTGGTTCCAAGATGTATGATATCATATACAGTACAATCAAATGTTTAAATACCTAGCTATTGCATTGATAGTCTGAGCATGTGCACTAGCTCTCTTGAAAAAAAAAATTCAATCAGGCGTCTCACTCTAGTTGGGTAACACCTAGTAGGTGGTGCTTGCTCTTCATTTCTCTCTCTAGTAGGTGTAGCTTGGTCTGGTGCAGTTGGCTCTTTTGTATTAAACCCCAAGCTCATCCTCAGTCTTCCTCTGAGCCTGAATTTCCTCAGTGCTGGTTCTTCTCAGTTCATTTACTCTTTTTCTTTTCTCCTTGAATCTTGGGCACTTGTCCACCGTTTCCTAATTTGGTCTTGGTTTTGCGACAACACGAACCAAACGACCTGAAATAAAACTGGACTCATACATTTTCTGATGACCCCCTGCTTCCACGACCCTCCTTTTTTATACACTTTCACAAATACATCATCATCCTCTTGGAAAATCCTATCTCTGGTGTTTCGATCATGGAACACCTGTGCCTGCAGTTTCCTCTCCACCTGTGCAGCCAATGATGGATGAATACTATCCAACCCTGATCTCAGTCTCCTTTTGTAAATCAGTTCAGCTGGCGAGATTCTTGTAGTGCTATGAGGTGTCAACCTGTATTAGAATAAAAATGTAGCCAACTTTTCAACCAAAGATCCCACTGCCGTTTACCTGAGACCCTCTATGACAGCTGTCTCTGCCAACCCATTAGATGCTGGATGATAAGAAGAACATTTAATGTGTGTCACACCATTATTACCCTTCAGAAACTGCCGGCTCAAACTCTTCAATCACCTCTCCCTATAAAGTGGTTTGGTCTTGAGATGCAGATATGGGTGTCAGCTCAACATGGTGTTCTGAGCCTGAGTATGTGCCAATCATTGGCACATAAGTTTGATATAGATGAGCAAGGCATGCTCTTTTACACATGGTCAAGTATAATCTGTTTCTTTGGTATGATATACCAGCTCTTAGGGAGGAAGTGTTCTCTGATCCTCAAGTCATCCTGAGGATAATCACTGATCTGGTCCAATGCAAACTTGAGCTAGCTGGAGATGATGTGCCTCAATTGTTGAGTGGCAAAGGTGTAAAAATGATTGGTGTGTCAAATTCAGAGATCATGCAATTATCAGCCATGATTTTCTCTCACTCAAACATTTTGAACAACATTTTGTTGATGGTGTTTTTGCAATTGAGCATTTCACAAACCTGATGTGTAAGCGCTTCATAATGGTTCCAATTGAATGGCATTGGCGACTTCTTGATGCCAGCTTACCTGCATCCTGTAAGTCCAGACAAATGTGTATGGAACAGGAACCTGTTGAGCCACTCCTGCTCTGTTTGGAAGAATGTGTACCACAAGGGATCTTCAGTTCCTTGGTTGCTTTTGTACAACAAAATGAGTGCACTTTGGTTGAGAATTAAAATGTTCCTGTTTGTCTTTATAAGACATGCGTTTCTTTTGTACACGATAAAGTTCCTGTGAAATTCACTGTCATTGTTAAGTTGCCTATATTGAGGTACATGTACATCTTAATAACAACTACACCAAAGCATGCCTTAGAATTAGAAAGCTCATCCTGAAGTTATAAAGAAATGTGCTCAAGTACTCAATTACACCATTGGTCAGAAGGGAATGAGAGATGGTTTTCTTTGCTTTAATAAATCTTGCAAAGGTATCCCTATATACCCTTCGAGGAAGATATAAACACTGCAAAATGTACAGATTGTCCAGATAAGGCACTCATTTTACAGTAGCAGTCCTCTGATACTGTACTCTGATTTTTATTCATATTAGTGGTGGTGAACAATATAATGCTTGAGCAGTTGTTGGAAACTTCAATTCGTTGCTGATCAGACACATACATATAATCATTCCCAATTCCAGTTACACAGTATATTATGCCGTGTTTTTAGTCGTTCAGATAAAGTAGTGGGTGAGATTTGGACAGACTGAAGGAGTGGAGACCAGCATGGAAAATGACAACAGTTTCAAAGGCACCTATGATGATTTCAGTCACAATCTGATGACCTAAATTATGACCTACATGTAATTGTTCAAGATGACGAAACACAATATGACAAAAAATATAGTGTGTAAAAGGAAGAGTACGAATAATTGTCTTGAACGATAAAGTAATTACTTCACAGAAAAAAAAGGCATAGTTTTAGTAGTTGGTCATTCCAATACTGACTCCTTTCAGATGTCTTAATGGCAGCTGAATTGTCGTCGTACTTCTGCCTTTTAGCAGCACGGTTCTCCTCGAGGTCTTCTTGGCCTTCAGCAGATCTCTTAGATTCAATATCTGCGTTGTAGCTGTCGCGTACAGAGGCCTTCTTCTTATCGTGTTCTCTTCTTACTTAAAAAATTGTCTCGCGCTTTTGGAGGTATTTCGCTCGTTGATTTTCAAAGTATTGTTTAAAAAGCGATAGGAACACCGGTAGTAGTCTCCAATTTTACATCTGCGTTCCTATGTTGGTCTGGGGACTACCGATATGTTACTGCTCACTCAAGGGCGTAGACAAGGGGGGGTCAATTTGTTCGCAATTCACAAGGTGACAACTATACGAAACAGTGTCAAAGATTTTAGGTAATCCACGATTGACGGCAGACTTGTGAGTTGGTCGCCGTTAACAGCGGATCGAAGCAGGAGTAGCTGCGTTTCTAGAGCGTCTGCACTCTTGAAGTCAGATCGATATGCGCTAAGGATCTCAGAAAGTATGCTTCTATCCATTGCCGATCGCGAAATTAACAAGGTTTATAGCTTTTGTAACATGAGGAAACCTGGCTGATCGAATCGGTCTTTAATAGTACCCATCGCAGTGTCAATGACTTGAAAATAATTATTCTATAATAGTCTTGAATTGTACTCATTGATTGCTCAGACACACTTTCACTGATTTCCCGTAGTCTGGAAACCTTTCTATGTCTGGTAATGACGGGAGAGGATATGGCTCCATCAAGACGTGACCGTCTTACATCAACATGCATACTGCCAAAACAAGCTGAAATGTTCATCACTTCGTATTGACTGCAGAGCACTCAACATTACTTGTACCAGTTTTTGGCCTTCACAGGCAGACATGTGCTTGGCTTGCAGCGATCGTGACAAATTGTCAATCATGTTAAGGATTTTTCTTCCCATGCAGTGGTAGCGCAAAAAAAATAATTGCATTTTTCCATTTGAGCAGCAACTCCCATGATTCTAGCTCTGGCCTCACTGTCCTTTGTAGCCTCTCTGGAAGCATCCCAACACAAACACTAGAGCTCTGCAGTTCTCTGAAATTGAAGAAAATGCTTCAGCTCTTACGGTCCAACGTATAACAAACGAACGGCATCACCTGAGATTTCAGCCTTTATAGCTTGAAAATTGCATCACGGTTAGGTGATTTTTTTGACGAGTTTAGTGATTTCATGAACAATTTCTAGACATTGCTCCATGACTTTGATGCTTTGTACAGTATCTTGGACGCTAAGTTTAAGGCATGGCCATAGCAATGAGTGTAGAGTTCTCTAGATTCAAGAGTATTTATTCTTGTGGCAACACCCGTTCGTTTTCCAAACATGTTGCTCGCCCCGTCATAGCATTGGCCACGACAATTGGTAATACTTAAGTTTATACGTATAACAGCACTCCTCTACTACACTCACAATCATTTCAGCATTAGTACGTTCAAGATTATGAACTCTTCGTGAACTTCCAAGTTTGCATCAACATAGCGCAAGCAGAAAACCATCTGTTCAGCATTAGAGACATCTGTAGTTTCATCAATCATAATGGTAAACCATTTCCCTGCTAGCTCACTTGATATGTCTCGCATAATCAACAATGTCATAATTCGAAGAATTTCATTCTGCACATCTGGACTGGTGGTATTTGCATTGGCTCTTTGTCAACCATTTTTTGAGACCTTCATCATCTTCAGCGCGGCACTTTTAAAAGTTGAAGGAAATTGGAATCAATTTCCCCCTTTTCATCTGAAATATCTCCTGACTTGTATAGTGGCCACGCAATGGTAGCCCCTGTCTTCCAAGGTGAACTGTGCTTATTCAGTATAGTTGATAGCATTTTCCGGATCTCAGCTTTCTCTTCTGCAAGAGCATTTCACCTGCATGTACATCCGATGTGCTATTTGGTATTGTGACAAGCAAGTGTACAGCTTCATGATGCGATGCAGAGTTTTCATGATTATCAAATCTCTCCAGTGCCTTTATCCAATGTGAATATCACTCTTTGCAAAAGCATCATCTTTGTTTCCATGCAATACCAGACCTCCCTTGTCTGCCATCATACAATAGTAACACAGTACTGTGTCACTTCCTTCTTGATAATGCAACCATTGGTACGTTCTGTACCAAGGTGAACAAACTCAAAGCGAGCTGCCGTGAGGACGCGGTATCGCAGGGTCTCAGAACTACCATGCACGACCACCCATGCAAAGGTATGTTATAGCACACTAGCATTAAAAAGCGAAGGGCCTATGGGATACGGATGTGCATGCAATATGAGTAAAACACTAACTTGTACATGTAAGGGATCTGCACAAAACCATTCACTGCACATGCGTGCATGGTGTTGTGAACAGTCCTTTCTCCTGCCGGTGTGACCTGTCTATTGAACAAAAGTAAATAAAACATTCTCTATATAAAGAAAGTTGGTGTCATCCAGGATTGAAAGACAATTGTGGTGTAAAAAGCACGGAAACAAGATTGACTGGAACGGGACGGGTAAAATAAAGTGTACTACATACAGGCCTAGTTCATTAAACCCAGTCTATAACCAATTTAGCAGGCAATTAATCGAATTCTGAAATCGCGCGGCGCAATTTTAAAATCGAAACTATTCACGCGGAACACACATTACCTTTGACGCGTGCATATCAATTTACAGTGTGCAAACTATTAATATATGGGTTCTTAAAACAACAAATCTGTTGTACAAACAACTTCGAGGGCACTAACAACATCTAATCTAGACAACAGTCTCTACGAGAAACTATATCAGTGAGCCGTTTCACCCCCAGCAGCACTGGGTTTGAACGTCTTCTTTTTTTTCACCACTCTGTTCAATGCCCATAGGAGCATAATCCACGGCATTGTCACTCCCATACCCAGAGCGATGGAGATCAAAAACTCTTCTATTATCACGTTTGTCGTGTCTTCTTTGCGTAGCAGCACTCTACGTGCTATAAATGAACCAATTATTGCGAGCACAATCACATATTCGATAATAGCGAGTAATAGGTACATGCACATCCTTAGGCATTTTGATACGCTGCCATCTGCAATCAGCAACTTGAGAAACACTAAAAATGTAAAACCGTTAAAAGCAAGGAACAGAATGCCAGCAACTTCGGCAATAGCCATGGGGAATTCTAACGCTATCTCGTAGCAGGTTGCTTCAAACTGGTCAGTAGAGGAGAGACAGCTGCAAAATTGACTGATGTAAGTGCCGTTTGTATAGAAACAATCTATCCCATCCTCATCCACGCATCCAATTGTGACTTTAACTAGAAACACATCCCAGAAGACGACAAGGCCTAGAGACGATACGCTTGCAACGTAAAAACTCAAAAATGTAACGGCCAATTTGCTGCTAAGAATTTCACCAGTGTGAATCATGTGACTGTGAGTTACTTCACTGTGCCCCGACGTTTCCGCAGAGGAATCCGCTTTTTTATCTTCCATCTTGACATTGTCGCTTGAAGAATACTCAATGTCTGCTACTCCTGTTCCGTCCTCGAGTTCTCGTATCCCTTCTCTGTGGTGTAACATGTTGAACAAGTTTTCCAACATGAATGCTATCATCTTTCGATCAGCTTCTCTGAACTTCTTTGCAAAGTGCCATTTCTTTTTCCACAATAACTGTCTCAGGATCATAAGTAAGATGGTGATCGCGTAGGAAGCACAAACAAATCCAATTATTGGCCCATAAAGAATGTTCAAGTAGGAGCTCCTCTTGAAAATTGACTCGAAGGTTAAATTGCATAACGCAGAATCATCCATTTTCGCTTCCTAAATAAATAGCGAATGTTACATCAATATAAATGCACTTATACAACTATCGCATTAGGAATGTTCGTGTAGTCTCATTATTAATTGGGATGCATACAATAGTGTATTATATCCTGCGACGACGCGTGCTTTGGTGTTCAAAAAGAAGTCGATCCTTTCCTTTGACAATCACATGCAGTGTTGTTTCTAACAAGCCATGACTATTCTGTAGTATGCGCATTCCAATCGCGCTATAACGAGCAAGTGTTCGTAACAACGCAGACGCAGGTTCATGCAGTTCACACATCTCACAAGTGTCAGTTATCATAACATTCGTCCATTAGTGTACATGTACATGTACTAACATGCAGGCTGAGGAAGGAATCGGCAAGAACTGTACTAGCTCCGTATCAGTTTGGTGAGCTTTAAAAATGGTGTGAGGAGACATTTACTTAAGTGCATGCAGATAAGATTTTTTATTTTAAAGGTGAAACAGGTCCCACTATAAAGGTAATAAAATTTCACCGCTAGTAGTCGTTATAGTGAACATTTGTCTCCAATATCCAGTTCTAAGAAAAATAGATCATAAGGATATGGGATCATTACCATGTTCTTTCAAGATTTCACTTTTTTAATTCTACATGTCTGAAATGTCCTCTTACACAGCGACTTTTATGCACTGATATAATCTGAGTATCTGTCATGGATTTGTGAGTCACTGAATTTTTAATCAGCCATATACATTTCAACGCAAGCATGACATTTCTATTGCGCATATACTAGAGACATTTTATAATGTGGTCTCTTTTCGTGGAAATGATCCCTTATGTTGAATCTGATCGTTTCTTAAAAATAAAAGAACAATCATGTAAATGGGATGATTGCAACGAAAAGGGACCTAATGTATCCATTTGCTAGAAATCGGAAATGTTCTACACAGCGACTCTTACGCTTTGAGAATCGGTATATCTCTCAACGAGCACTAAGGTACTGAAATATTTAATCAGCCATACGACTCATCACAAACGTTACAATATGCGTCAAATATAAATAATTGGGACAGTTTCCGCGAAAATTGCCCCACGGTTAAAATGTTATAAAAATGCATCGCGTTTGAATCGCTATAACGTCCCAACGGATAACGCTATCGACTTCCTATTTTCAACACTTCATACTACACATATCCATCATGATCATCAATTATTAAAGACCGGTTTACATGTTAAAAAAAATAGAACGAAATTTATTTGGAAAACCCTGCGGATGGCCTAAAAATAAATGGGACAGTTTCCACGAAAATTGCGCTTCGCTATATAAATAAAACGTTATAAAATTTACTTGCGTTTGAATCACTATAACTTCCGAACAGTAAAAGGTATCAACTTCCTATTTTCAGCACTTAATACTACATCATTTCTCTATGGTAAAATCCATTTGGGGGTCTTGCACTTGCTCCGTGCCAGTATTGCATCGTTCGATACCCCTCCGGGTTCAAACCCACCATAACTTTCGGTAGGAGTAATCAAATCGCTTCAAATTCGGTTTGTAGGTAGAGGGGTCCTATATCTATTGATTTGTTCTGCTAGTTAATTTTTACTCTATCCGTCACGGAGATACAGCTGTGCAAAGTTAATGCACATTTCCCGCTCGATTGCACCATTTTTGCATTGGCATTGCAACCCATGTTCCATTTTCCCAATCCACAATAAATTTTGATAACTTCTTAGTTCCGCCCATTTCTCCCTTAAACTAAGCTAGCCGTTCGCAACTGTTTTTGTCTCACTCAGGCAGTGAGTATATGCGGGAAAATTAAAAGAAGAAGACTGCTCAGTTTTCCAGACGATCGTACCAAATTAACGGATCCAAGTGAATGGTTGCAGTATAACCTTGCGCCTCCCACGTCGCCGGCAGTATTCAAAACGGCACGCGTAAGGCTATTTGCTACGCACTCGCATCATCCTCTAGCGTGTCTATTTGCCATCATCTTGCTAAAATCATCGTCTTATATCTGCCACGCCCACTCGGCTACGATTGCAATGATTTCGGTACTTTCAGCTCACACAAAGTACATGAACTCATGCTGGCTCACACTTGTGCACACACTTGCAATATTGTTGCGTACATGGCCCTGTACGCTATCGTATGGCGTATTTTCTTATACACAACCACACACACACACACACACACACACACACATACACACACACACACACATACACACACACACAAACTCATGTACAGCGTACTTGCACACACCAGTTATACATGTGGCAAACAATACACCTGTCTGATGATGGTACAAACACTCACTCACAAGCATTGTCACATGCACATCCATTCTATTCAATTCAACTGATTGCATTTCAATTTGTGTACCAAGCTTGCATAACACACACATGCACACACACAGGCACACACACACGACATACACACACAGACACACAAATGCACACACACAAACGCACACACAGATACACACATGACATACACACAGACGCATACAAACACACACACACAGATACACAGACACACACACATGGACACACAAAACACACGACACACACATATGACAAACACACACACACGCACACACACACACACACATGGAAATACACACTAGCACACACAGGCACACACACAGTCACGCACAGACACACATGCATACACAGGCACACACGAAATACACAGACACACACACGAGACAGTCATACGAAACACACAGACATACATGCACAGACACACACATG
Organism: Ephydatia muelleri; assembly: GCA_013339895.1. Lineage (NCBI taxonomy): Eukaryota > Metazoa > Porifera > Demospongiae > Spongillida > Spongillidae > Ephydatia > Ephydatia muelleri. Next base: position 4,153,694 of record JABACO010000008.1, on the reverse strand, counting down.
CACAGACACACACAGGAATATACACACACGACAGACACACACGACAGACATACACACAGACATACACACACACGGACACACAAGCACACACAACAGACACACACGAAATATATAGACACTCATGAAATACACAGACACACACATGCACACACACGCACACACAGATACACGACAGCACACATGCAAGACACAGGCACAGGCACACACAGATACACACACGACATACACAGATACACACACACGACATACACAGATACGCTATCGTATGGCGTATTTTCTTATACACAACCACCCACACACACATACACACACACACACACACACACTCATGTACAGCGTACTTGCACACACCAGTTATGCATGTGGCAAACAATACACCTGTCTGATGATGGTACAAACACTCTCACTCACAAACATTGTCACATGCACATGCATTCTATTCAATTCAACTGTACTGGACAGACCACTGATTCTATGTAAATTTGTGTACCAAGCTTTCTGTACATGTATCGTGTCTCCAAGAGTTGAATACATTGTGCCCCCATCTGGTACTCTAAATGTACATGTACATTGCACACTTGCATAACACACACACCACTGTATAAATGTGGCAATGCACACACAAAAACGCTCACACAGGCACACACACAACATACAGATACACAGACACACAAAAACACATGACATACACACACAAACACACACATACAAACACGGACACACACAGACACACAGGCACAGACACACAGGCACAGACACACAGGTACACATGAAATACACATAGACACACACACACAGACACACGCACAGACACACACACAGACACATACACACAGACACATACACACAGACACATACACACAGACACATACACACAGACACATACACACAGACACATACACACAGACACATTCACACAGACACATACACAGACACACATAGACATGCACAGACACACGCATGAAATAAACACACACACACACATGGACACAGACTCACACACATGAAATTCACAGACACATACATGCACAGACACACGACAGACAGACACACATGGACACACAAGCACAGACACACACATGCACAGACACACACATGCACAGACACACACATGCACAGACGCACACGTATGCACACACACACACACACAAGATACAGACATGCCATACACACAACAGACACACACAAGCACACAAAGACACATGCACGAAATACACAGACACACCTAAAGACACACACATGAAATACACAGACACACACAGGCACGCACGGACCCACACAAGCACACACACTCACACGACAGACACATACACAGACACACATAGACATGCACAGACACATACATGCACACACACACACACACACGACATACACACAGACACGCACATGACATACACACAGACACGCACAGACACACACATGGACACAGACTCACACACATGAAATTCATAGACACATACATGCACAGACACACGACAGACAGACACACCCGACAGACAAACACATAGACGCAGACACACATGGACACACAAGCACAGACACACACATGCACAGACACACACATGCACAGACACACACATGCACAGACGCACACACATGCACACACACACGCACACACAAGATACACACATGCCATACACACAACAAACACAGACACACACAAGCACACAAAGACACATGCACGAAATACACAGACACACCTAAAGACACACATATGAAATACACAGACACGCACACACAGACACACCTAAAGACACACACATGAAATACAGACACGCACACACAGACATACATGCACACAGACTCATACAAACATATAGACACACACACGAAATACACATACACACACACATGCAGACACTCACAGAGACACACACACATACAGACACACACGACATACACACAGACCACACACACAGACACACACACGTAGCTACATGTACCTATACGTGTATGTACCGCCTCTAAAGTGAGAGCTCTATGTCATGTACACTCCCAAAGAATTGGTCCTCAGTGTACATGCATTATACCCCCATACTGAGGATTGGTGTCCCGTACCACTGTATGCATGTGGCAAAGAATGTCACTGTATTCACTACAGCACTGAGCCCATGGCACAATATTAAAAAGTGTGTGTGTGGGGGGGCTGATTTCTTTTGAATCATTAAATATACAAGTCTACATGTAGAGATGCACGAATTTATTTTTAATCGTGATGCAAACGATGTTGTCATCGAAAAAGTTGTTGTCGGCTATCATTCCTTGATGAGATTTATACTGCTGGCCAATAAATTGTGGTGTGTGTGTGGAGGGTCCCTGCAACGTGCATAAGACTTTAAGTTCTTACACACTCACATCCATCTTTTTGTATTTAAGTACAATTGTGTAATAAAGCTTTCCTGTTTGGCAAAATCCTTGATCTTTGAACAACGTCTTATCATTCTTTATGCCTCCACTACTCAGCTATGTGGCTTGTGTACCAGTTGCAGAGACTTGAGTCTCTCTTTGCCCATACAATATTTAGCGCACACAGAGTACATGAACATACCCTCATGTTGGTTCACACACCCTGATGCATGTGTATCTGCTGTGCAAATGTGTCTGTACATCCTGAACACAACACACACACACACACACACACACACACACAAAACTCTAATAATTACGGCACACCCATATGCATTCGAGTGTAAGACTTCCTCTGAACCTGTTCTCTGCACATGCATCAAGAAGTTCTATTTGATTGAGCAGCTTAAGAGGCCACTGATTCATTCTCAATTTCTGTACCAATCTCTGTGTGCTTCCTCTGTATTGTTGCAAGCAGACCTATACTCTTCTCTTAGTACACTCATCTAGCACTCTGTACAAGTGCTCGTCTGACCTGTAAAAGCCTTTTCTGAAGTACAGTATAATGAAATCGTTACTAGTTGCAATCGATATGTCTGTGTTAACTTACCACTGGCCCTGACCTACCACAATCTGCAACGATAAGGGAGGTACAATAATTTCATCGCAGGCCTACTGTTTCCATCAGCACAATGTTGTGTGTCCCATGTCGCACTAATTGAATGCAGGGAATTAAACGAGTGTACATGAACTCAGATTGCTGTTCCTCACTATAAGTACAAAGTATGTAGTGCCTTGCTATAACCTTCTACGAGTAGTCATTTAATTTACTGCATACAAATTAGTACAGTGCGACACGCAACACTGTGATGCCTCTTCTTGATGAAAAAGGATGTACCACGCAGGTAAGTTTTTTTTTGAAGGGCGATGTTTCTGCCTGGCGATGAATACCCTACCATTGCTGATTGCGGTAGGTCAGGGCCAGTGGTAAGTTTACACAGACATAATGGATAGCAATATTCATCATTCCATGAGCACTCTTGAGCTTGTTTGCTAACCATGGTATATCCTTATGACTTGTCCCTATTTGTGTCAGGGAACAGTCCTATAAGGACACAATGTATGCATAAAGGACCAGTCCTATGACACTACAGTGTACACGTTGCTATATGTACCTACATGTATGTGCAGTGTAGACATGTCTTGTGGTCTCATGAGCTGTTCAATGGATAGATCAAAAATGCATGTGCAGAGAAGGCATTCAGTGAGAGAAAATGTGTGTACTATCATTATTAAAGAGCACTACTGTTTTTTTTTCCACATGAAAAACAGTGTGTGCTTCGTGTGTCACGTGTCTGTGCACATGTGCGAGTCTGTGTCTGCGTCTGTATATCTGTGTGTGTGTCTGTGTGCATGTGTGTATCTGTATGTGTGTCTGTGTGTATTGTGTGTGTTTCTGTGAGTGTGTCTGTTGTGTCTGTGCATGTGTGTCTATATGTATTTTGTGTGTGTGAGTCTGTGTGCAAGTCTGCGTGTCTGTGTGTTTCTGTGTGTGTGTATGTCGTGTGTCTGTGGGTATGTCTGTATTTCGTGTGTGTGTCTGTGTGTGCTTGTCTGTGTCCGTGTGTGTCTGTGTGTCTGTCGTGTGTGTGTATCTGTGTATGTCGTGTGTGTGTATCTGTGTATGTCGTGTGTGTATCTGTGTGTGCCTGTGTCTTGCATGTGTGCTGTCGTGTGTATATCTGTGTGTGCGTGCGTGTGCATGTGTGTGTCTGTGTGTGCTTGTGTGTCCGTGTGTGTGTGTATGTCTGTGTGTATGTCTGTCATGTGTGTCTGTCGCGTATGTATGTTCCTGTGTGTGTCTGTGCATGTGTGTGTCTGTGCATGTATGTCTGTGTTATGTATATGACTGTCTCGTGTGTGTGTCTGTGTATTTCGTGTGTGCCTGTGTATGCATGTGTGTCTGTGCATGACTGTGTGTGTGCCTGTGTGTGCTAGTGTGTATTTCGTTGTGTGTGTGTGTGTGCGTGTGTGTGCGTTTGTCATATGTGTGTGTCGTGTGTTTTGTGTGTCCATGTGTGTGTGTCTGTGTATCTGTATCTGTGTGTTTGTATGCGTCTGTGTGTATGTCATGTGTGTATCTGTGTGTGCATTTGTGTGTCTGTGTGTGTGTGCCTGTGTGTGTGTGCATGTGTGTGTTATGCAAGCTTGGTACACAAATTGAAATGCAATCAGTTGAATTGAATAGAATGCATGTGCATGTGACAATGTTTGTGAGTGAGTGTTTGTATCATCATCAGACAGGTGTATTGTTTGCCACATGTATAACTGGTGTGTGCAAGTACGCTGTACATGAGTGTGTGTGTGTGTGTGTGTGTGTGTGTGTGTGTGTGTGTGTGTGTGTGTGTGTGTGTGTGTGTGTGTGTGTGTGTGTGTGTGTGTGTGTGTGTGTGTGTGTGTGTGTGTGTGTGTGTGTGTGTGTGTGTGTGTGTGTGTGTGGTTGTGTATAAGAAAATACGCCATACGATAGCGTACAGGGCCATGTACGCAACAATATTGCAAGTGTGTGCACAAGTGTGAGCCAGCATGAGTTCATGTACTTTGTGTGAGCTGAAAGTACCGAAATCATTGCAATCGTAGCCGAGTGGGCGTGGCAGATATAAGACGATGATTTTAGCAAGATGATGGCAAATAGACACGACTAGAGGATGATGCGAGTGCGTAGCAAATAGCCTTACGCGTGCCGTTTTGAATACTGCCGGCGACGTGGGAGGCGCAAGGTTATACTGCAACCATTCACTTGGATCCGTTTATTTGGTACGATCGTCTGGAAAACTGAGCAGTCTTCTTCTTTTAATTTTCCCGCATAAACTCACTGCCTGAGTGAGACAAAAACAGTTGCGAACGGCTAGCTTAGTTTAAGGGAGAAATGGGCGGAACAAAGAAGTTATCAAAATTTATTGTGGATTGGGAGAATGGAACACGGGTTGCATGCAAAAATGGTGCAATCGAGCGGGAAATGTGCATTAACTTTGCACAGCTGTATCTCCGTAACGGATAGAGTAAAAATTAACGAACAGAACAAATCAATAGATATAGGACCTCTCTACCTACAAACCGAATTTGAAGCGATTTGATTACTCCTACCGAAAGTTATGGTGGGTTTGAACCCGGTGGGGTATCGAACGATGCAATACTGGCACGGAGCAAGTGCAAGACCCCCAAATGGATTTTACCATAGAGAAATGATGTAGTATTAAGTGTTGAAAATAGGAAGTTGATACCTTTTACTGTTCGGAAGTTATAGTGATTCAAACGCAAGTAAATTTTATAACGTTTTATTATACAGCGAAGCGCAATTTTCGTGGAAACTGTCCCAAATATATATATAAAAACCCAGGTATTACTTTCCCAAATACAGCAAGTGGACGACTACTGCATGTAGCAATATCAATACCGTGAGGAACACAACTACTTATCTGCGGATTGGCATGCTATCTTATCAACGCTCGGAATTATGTTCATCGGCATCGAGTAGCTTTACAGTGTATTCATCAACTTATTGCATGCATTTTCATTTTCATACATCGTTGTGCAAAGAAAAGTATAAGGCGCCACGTACATGTATATACGGGAATGCGCTGTTTTATTCCATATACAGGGTAGATATAGTACCTAATTCATGGGCTGTACGCCTGCATGCAATGAATGAATTATGCGCGGGGCGAGTATTCATGCTCTATATCTTAAACATGATACGAGTATTGGGATGGGTGGAGGAGGGGGGTGTAGAGCCTAATCTGTTTTGAATGCATGCCTTCTACAGCTAGCGTGCTAAAAAGATGGCTATAAATGAGTGGTGTATTCCACCGTACAGTCCATGCGGAGTAACAAAAAGTAACCGAAAAACAATGAGCGCTTGGAAGTTTCTACGGAAGTGTGCTCAGCAGTATGTAGCCTCACTTCGGTTTTATGGAGCATGGGGAAGGTACATGTACGTGGGATGACACTGGAATAAAAATTCAACTAGTACCCGGGTATTGTTTGGTAGGGTAGGGTCATCTAGTACATTGTCGCACTTTAAAATGCAATGAACACCAATTAACGCAGGCATACAGTTTATTAGTAAGCAATAAACAAACGCTTTGAACAGTTTCCTTACCTGATAACCTAGTAGTAAATTAAATCTTCACGTCGGTTACTGTTCAAGCTGCACTGCAGTGTGGAGAAAAACAAATCTGCTCTTGTATATATTTGCGGGACTGAACTTATATATTGGAGCTACTGCCAACTACCTCGATTGAATGCAATTTGTGACCACGCCCATCTAAACATAGACTAGAAGGTGTTACTGGATACAGATTTGATGCAAGATATTCGGGAAATAAATTTCAAGAGATACGGTCACACTGAATAGTTGGAGTTGTGCACAAGCCCCTCCCCATTTATATAAGCTTTTGGTATAGAGCATGTTTGTTTTTGTTTTTTTTACTATACACAATATGGAACGTTCTACAAGATTTTGACCCTTGTGGATTTATGTGCATAAAACTCAAATTACTATAACTTACCAACGGTTAACTCTCTATTTTCACCAATTCGTGGCCTACACCATTTTTCTATGTGTAAATGTATTTTTGTGCCTTGCACAATCATAGTGCCGACATTACGGGTCCGATACCCCATCAGGTTCAAAACCTCAACATCTTTAGGTAGGAGAGTTCAAATCACTTCATATTCGGTGTGTAAGTAAGAACAGAACGAATCAATAATGACAGGCCCCTCTCTCTACACAACTAAGGTAAAGCGATTTGAACGCTCGTACCTAAAGATTTGGAGGTTTCGAACCTGATGGAGTATCGGACTTCATAGCGTCATTATTACCATGATGTGGTCATTGACAGATCGAGCGTGTACAGGGCTTTAAGGCTACAATGTTTAACTTTTCTGGGTGTGGTCGTTGACTGAGACATAGTTTGGGGTTAACTGACACGCTAGAATATGTGCAGTTGTGTCATTATTGTGCAGGTGGTGTGGTCATTGTGTGGGCAGTGATGTTATCAGACCTGTGTGAGTGCTTCCTGTGGGCACATCCCTTGTGCAGCATCCCTTCTCTATTTAGAGCCTCCCCGTATAAAAATCGAATTGGGGTATCAAATCACTGCATCTCGGTAGCAATACGCACACTGCATGCACCCTAATTGCTATCACCCTTGTATTCTATATTATACAACAAGGTGCTATCAATTTCATTCTTATTCACATCAATCCAGTGGTAAAGGTCCAGGTCACACTCCTTTCACCAAGTTCATTTCGGAGCCTTACACCCTGAACGCCCATGGACTCTACCTCAGGGTCACACCTGACCCTGTCATACACAAGGCCCACTTTAAGGCAACTAGAAGTTGGTTGTGTGCTGACATAGTACGCCTGTTTGGTGTGCAGTAATAGAGTTACATGTATACTTGTTCATATTTGTTTTAAAGCTGATAGTCTAGAATTCAATCGGGTCTTTGCTTGCTGCCTTGAGAGAAAATTGTTATTTTAGATGCATACGGCATGGCATGTGAGCAGTGGAAATTATTTAGGATAATTAGTTTTCTCTCATCTCATATAGTGTAGAATACAGCCATTAGACTCAATTTGGAACGAAACAAATGTCTAAATTTCTCCTGTCATATGTGTTGTAACTCTCCCAACCCCCTTATCATTTTGTCATTTTAATAAGCCTTTACATTGATGCCTTTTACCTTGTTCCTCTGTTTTTCCTATTCTCTCATATATCCTCCCCATTCTTTATCATTCCCTCTTTCCATCTCCTCCCACCACGCACCCCACCTATGGTCAGGTCAAAAAAAAAGCCACTGACACAAACAGGTGTGTGTATGTGTCAGTATTGATGTCTCTTAAATGTTTGTACATGTGTCTGTTGTTTTGTGTGTGTGTGTGTGTGTGTGTTTGTGTGTGTGTTTGTGATTGAAGCATGAGTCGTGCATGTGTATGAGTTGTGTTATTGTGTCTGTATGTGTGTGCATGTGTGTGTGTGTGTGTGTGTGTGTGTGTGTGTGTGTGTGTGTGTGTGTGTGTGTGTGTGTGTGTGTGTGTGTGTGTGTGTGTGTGTGTGTGTGTGTGTGTGTGTGTGTGTGTGTGTGTGTGTGTTGTGTGCACGCACGCATGCATGATATCGTACGTGTACCTATTTTGGGACTGTGCAATTAGAAAATAATCAAGACCAACTAATAGCGCGGATACATATACTTTTACATTGCAAGCCACCGCGCGACAAAAGCGACGTGGTATCATAACCGCTAGTCGAAGCACACATTTTCAGAAGACGGTGGGAGTTGATCATGCACTTGCTATTGCGGCGGCGCGAGGGTTATCAGCGCCCGGGGGCAAGACAATGTATTAGCGCCCCTCTTCAATAGTAAAGAGCCAAAACAAAGCAGCTAGGGGGTCTGGGGCGGAGCCCCAGTAGCTAACGCGAATCGATAGCATTTTTAGCAACACTTTCTTCCCTGAGCACCACTCAGTTTGAGTTTTCCGCTCATTTTTTTTTTTTGCGGTTACAACAATTACGTACTCTACATGACATCATTCATTTATCCGCTCGTTCCTCGTCAAAATGTGTTTTTTTTTGTTAGATTTTTATTTTATTTTACATCCTGACGGCGCCCCCCCCCCCCCCCCCCCCCCCCCCCCCCCCCCTAGACAGGCGCCCGGGGGCACGTCTTCTATTCAAAATTCTTGTATAGCATTGGGGGGAAAAAATACTTTTGTAAATTTCTCCTGTCATATGTGTTGTGACTCTCCCAACGCCCTTATCATTTTTTCATTTTAATAAGCCTTTACATTGATGCCTTTTACCTTGTTCCTCTGTATTATCATGTATTATCTCTGGTTGTTCTCCAGTATAGGCATCCCTAGTATTTCGCCATATTCCAGGAGTGAAATACATGTACATGTATCCCATGATGTACATGGAATACATTCCAATGTCTTGTCCCACCACTGCAAAATCACTCCCATTAAACATTTCAAAGCGCGCATCGGTTTTTTTTTTTGCTGGTCATGTTTGTCACCCTACTTATAATAGCGATCATTATCAGTGCAAATGCAGTCGATTACTATTTAGCGCTAGCGCGCTAGCTCATTCAAAAATAGACATGGTTCTACAGCTACCTCCTCCACCAATCCCAATACTCATACCGTGCTTTGGATATGCGCTCAACTGTGCAGGAGTACTATATTACATATACATTCATTGCACGCGTACATGCATGCTATGAATTGGATAATTAATGTATAATTATATAGGAGGGATAAAACAACGCATTCCCTCATTAATCGAACCAAACTTTGCCTTTGCACAAGATATGAAAGTGAAAATGCGCGCAACACTTCACACTACTCTGTGCATTGGTCCGGGTTGTTCAACATGTTGCATCTGCTGATAATTTGTTGTGCTTCGAATTCCCACGATATCGATGTTATGTACTGCACTAATAGTCGTCCACTTGCTGGTATTTTGTAAGGGAGAAAAGGGTTTAACAGATCATTTCATCCTCCCGCCCCGCCCCCTCCTCCTCCTCCTCACGCCTATCATTATTCACAGAACAAAATAATAAATAAAACATCATGCATGTACATGTAAGGTCAAAGGACAGATAATCCTGCATGTTTCTTGACTGCTACTACTCCACCTTCCACTAGCCTGTTACCCAGGTGTATCGGTACTTCTTGTAATGATAACGTGTCTTGGTTTACCATGGTATTCCAAATTTGTTGTATTTAGCAATGTACTCCACTTATCAACGCGAAAACATCACTTTGCGACGTGCAACAGGGCAGCCATGGAGCCTAATAAGTATTCTCGTGTGAAAATGACGAAAATTCGATATAATCAAAGCAATTAAATACTGTGACAGAAATTTGTTGAAAAAGATGGAATACTACAAACTTTTTTTCTTGTGATGTGTTAACATGCAGTGCAAAGGCTCTCCATTGCCATCCAGCAAGGAATGAATGCAGCTACACTGTTACTTCCACATTGCATTACTAAATACAACAAACATTGCATTGCTAAATACAACAAATTTGGAATGCTTTGTCAAAAATTGAGAGTGAGAGCCTTTCAAGAGGGAATTACTCAGGCGCGTTACACCTTCTGCAACAGTTCTTTGTCCGAGTTGCAAGTGATGGGGTTTGAGGTTGGGTTCAGCATAAGCAATTCTCACTCTTTGTTCTGCTGGGAGGCACAGTTTAGAGATTGCAACAACTATTAAATGCCAAAGCAACTATGAGTAGCAAACATTTTTAAACACGGATCTCCTTTTTGTGGTCAGTAGTGTACCAAACTGATGAGAGACTAGTTAGGTTTAGAGATATTGCAGTCATGGATTACTACACAGGAATTGAATGAAGAGGAAAGGTTATGGGATGCGTTCGCACTACCGGCAGCTAGGGGAGGGCTGTAAGCTTGGGGTCTGGGGCGTAGCCCCAGAAGCTAGCGCGATTTAGATGTAATTGAAACGGTCATAAATCGTGATTTGCGTACTTATAAATGCATTTAAACTATAGTCAGCCCTACGAGGTTAATTGATTTAGAAAGTACTTCATTAGCTCGAATACATGCATGCATATATATGTTTGGTGCATGCATTATCTGGTCAAAACTATATTATGCTGAATGCGTTATGCGTTAAGATTGCATTTCTCATGCAAAGGAAACAAAATCTTCAATACAGCAACACTGTATAACAACACTACAGATTGAAACATGTATGAATGAAATGCAATATGGCATATGCTGTGCTTACTCAAACAAAATACAAGATTTAAACATTCTTTTGTTGTTTTTATTAATATACTGCTGGCAGATTAGGTCAACATAAATTTCAATATCATTATATGCAGGTGCATTACAGTTAGACCAGCAAGTCACTCTGTAGTCATAACTACGAATATAACTATTTATTCTTCTGTAGCCAGAGAACGACTTTTCTGCTCCACAGCTAGATACAGGAAGAGTACACCCAATATTTAATAGAAATAGGATATTTGGATACACGTCTGCATCACAGCTGACAAAACTTGCAGACAGATCTTCAGGGATATCACAAAGTTCAGATCTTCATATCCAGTATTTTTCCTACAATTTAATTTCACATAAAAGTGATGAAGGCGAAGGCATATCAAGTTTCCAAAACAGCAAACCATCCACTAATGGCTGTAATTTACTTAGTGTAATTATACTTGGAACTAAATTAATCAATTCGTTTCCTACTCTGTTCTCATGATCAAATCTGTTACTCATATCTTGATGTAAATAATCTATAAATGGGACTGCAATATTCACACGGTAATAAACTTCAGGTGTAGCATCATCTGTTGTGGCAGTTGCATGATTAATCTGTTTCCCAGCTATTCGTGGTACACTAATTTCACTACCACCAGCTTCCACAAATTCTTTTAACATCTGAAAACCAATCACTAAACTCGCTTTCAATGTTCTTTAATGTTATTCATTGATTCATCAATCATATTTGATGCTGCTACAATATCTTGGTCTTTCTATTGTAATTTAGCAGCAATAGGTCTAATTAATTCTAGAGCATTCTTTGCAACCAAAATGCCACAATGTTTTGTGTTACTTCAAGGAATGCAAGAGACCTTGTGCCTTTACTTTAGATTCGAATCCCAATCCCAATTGTGATCCAAATTTTATCTGGATAAACAGATTGATTAATTATAGCTTCTAAGCAGCAGCAAATATAGACATATAATTCATAAAATGTCTCATAACATGTATGCCACTTCAGCCACCAAGTGGCGACAAAGTCCTAGAAGCTTGCTTTTACTAAAATCTGATTCAAAAGCATCCTAATAATGCTCTAAAAATCTTTGCCACTTGGGAGAATTATTGAAAAAATTGAATGATTCATTAATAACATCTACCATACTTCTTATTTGAGGAACCTTGCAAGCAGAGGCTATGCTAGGATTACAAACATGGCTTCTGCTGTGGGTATATAAAGCTAGTGGGCATACAACTTTTATTCTTGCCTGCACTCCAACTCTTTCAGAAGACATAGCAGCGGCTCCATCATAAGCTTGTCCTCTGCATATCAATCTTGTGTCAGGCAAGGCTTAGCATAATAGTCTGCAATATGTGAACCTGTTGTTCTGGTTTATTTTACAAAATCCAGGAACACTCCACTAATGTTCTCCCCTTTAATGAAACGAACGCAAACAGATAATATTTCTTTATTATCATACTTACCAATAACTTCATCAGCTATTATAGAAAAAACAGATTGAAAGCTGTAAAGATTTTGTTGTACGTTCTCGAATAAAATCAGCAAAAATTGATATAATCTCTTTTTGTCTTGTTTTTGATGTGCATTTAGCATTTCGTTTACCTTGTTCAAGATGGTTCTTTAATATAGTGCCAATTTCAGCCATGAGGTGCATGCAAAAGAACTAAAAAAATTCCTTTATTAACTGAGATAGATGTGCTATTATCTCGATGACTACGTAAAGGTTCATTTTGCTTTCCACAAAATATTATTGCCTTTACTATTGAATTTAAAATACAGAAATTTTTGTCATACAACTATTTATTAAGACTTGAAGTTTTATAAGCTAAGCTTGATTCTGGGTGTTCCAAACTTTCACATAAGAACATACTCCTTACTACTACATCTTTATGAAATTCGAGTTATTCATGAATAACCAGGTAACTAAACTTCCCCGTTGCTTTATTAAATCCTTCATTGAAATGGATACCAAAACACCTGTTTTGATTTGAGTAGTTGTGGGAGGAAACAGCACACAATATTTGCAAAAACCCTCCTTTTTGTGATGGAATAAATATTTTACAGGGATGCCTATGCATGAGAACAAAATCAACTGAACACCATATCGTATACCGCGAACTTTATTTGATGCTGCAGCGAAGCTCCAATATTTTCGGCTGCATATGCATAAGCTGAACCTGAACTGCCTTCAGCTTCGTCGGGTGGCTGTCTGTTGTAACCATGGTAGCTAACCAATTAAAATAGTCATTAAATCTTCCACTGGCAATATGGCGAAGCCGCATGAGAAATGATTACCTGTTTCTTTCGCTCGTTTTGAGAAAAACGTGAGTATGGTTGCTGACCCACGATGACGAGAAGTGGTTAATGTGGGTGAAGATATGGCTAATTTGCATACTTATTAACTTATTCATGATCGGCTGGAAGGGGCACCCTGGACCAACTGTATCCGCCGCTGTTACTATGCATTGCTATTTGTATTGCTCTATCGATGTGAATTGCCCTATGCGTAATGCTTAACTGCTGACTTGTGATGATTTGTTCGGTTGCTAACATTTGTTGAAACTAGCTAAACTATTTTTTTAGCAGTTTTGGCTGCAGCCCAATCTATCTGTTCAATAGTGCGTAGATGTCATGAGTTGGAGATTTTCCACAATAAAACATATGATGAGGGAGTGAGGGTCATTCTGGCACTTGACATGCACCGTCACATGTGTAGCTGGCATGATGCAGCAAAGATGCCTCTGATGTAGTTGCAGTGTGTTACTTTCTCTGTACCACATTTGCATTGTTGCATGGTAGCGTAGCTATAGCTGACATTTTACACTCTTTTCCAAAAGGAACGGCAGCGGGGCCATCGCGATCTGGCCTTAGGATCAAATGTCTCTAGTCAACACCTCCTATCTGTACATCTCTAAGGAGGGTTGTTACTTCAGGAAGTTCCCTGTGCCTCCTTTGTCAACATCGCCCTTAACCCCTTAGGACACCATGCCACCTCTTGCAGGCGTGGTCTGGATGCATGCAGTTGCACGGTACAACCATTTGCCGGCGTGACATCCGAAGTTTGTCATCAAGTTATGCCCATATTTTACGAGGGTTGAAGTGGGGTATATGTTTATCAAGGGACCATGTTAACTCTGGCCCTGCAGATGTCCTTTTTTAGGGATGGGACATAGAAAAGCCCGCAGCCTTTCACATCACGGTCACTTCACCTCTTACCGCTGTCACCTTAACACAAGAGATGATTGTAAAGGGCTGTGACTGCTTTGCACGGAATGTAGCGGTGATGTAATCTATCCACAGCCATGACATTATATTGAGGTGGTGTGACATGATATATCCCCATAGTACCACACATAAGATTATGCAAAGATACCACCTCAATATAATCGCCAATAATGCTTATATTAGTTAACTAGTTGGTGACATAATTAAGTATGCCTATATTTCTTTCATAATTTTCTTTCAGTGTAAATACCATAATATATGATCTCCCAATTTTTGTTCTAGTCATTGACGCAATCTGTTTAATTAATGTTCTCTCTAAGTATTCCAATGTGACGAAAAAACCACTGTGCGTGCCTTCTGCACAAGCTAGGGAAGGGTTTTGCTCACACATTGGCAGGCCTGTCAAAAGAGGACTATACATACAGATTATGACATGGCAAAGCTCAAACAGCAATGCAACACAAGTACTGGGAATTTCGAGAACATGTCAATTCTGACTTCAGACTGTGTCTAGCTAAGTCTATACGAATGCATGCAGGCACACACATGCACACATACACACACTTGCACATGCACACACACACACACACACACACACACACACACACACACAAACACCAGCAGATCCAGTTGCAATCCAGTTATATGCATGTTTTGGTTGCAGAATGTGTTAGGATGCAAATCATATACTTTTGCTTTTGCTCCATCGAAACATGGAAGACTAGGAATGCTATACATCTATTGAACCCAACTCTGGAACAGCTAGAGGTTTAAGCGGTATCTCCTGGTACAGCACATGAAGGGTTTGGAAAACTGGGCATGTATGAGTAAATTGGTTTTACCACTGTTGTACAAAATATGCCCTGTGTTCGCGACATTTGAGACATCGCCTATACAATGGTAAATATTGATTCCAGAACCAAATATAGTGTTCTCTCAATCTGTCGCTATACAGTGTACGGGAATTCACCCTGTGGTAGAACAAATTGATCGTTTCCGCGAAAAGGGCATTATACAATTTCCTGTACGTGCAATAGACGCTTGCGTTGAAATGCATGGCTAACAAAATATTCAGAGCCATGAACAGATACTCCGATTCGTATTGCGTAATTGAGAAGCAATGTGTAGAGTACATGTCAGACTTCTAGAACATAAAATATATATATTGACTTGAAAAACCATGCTTTAGGCGGAAACGATCCTAAACTTATAACTGTAAATAATCATGAACTATACAATCTGTGTGCCTGCGGTACAGGTAACTTCTGTTATTACACTAGCAACGTGATTACGAGTATGAACTTTCTGGAATCGAGAGCTACTTTCAAACATTGTTGTACTTACAAATATAGGTACCAGTAGCGGTCAACATTATTCATTGCGCCGGCCGTTTCAGTTACCATGCATTGTATGAAATGGGACAGTTTCCGCGAAAATTGCCCCACGGTTAAAATGTTATAAAAATGCATCGCGTTTGAATCGCTAAAACTTCCCAACGGATAACGCTATCGACTTCCTATTTTCAACACTTCATACTACACCATTCTAGTATGAAGTGTTGCAAATAGGAAGTCGATAGCGTTATCCGTTGGGAAGTTTTAGCGATTCAAACGCGATGCATTTTTATAACATTTTAACCGTGGGGCGGAAACTGTCCCAAATGGTATATTAACACAACTGCACGTTAAAAAGTCCTAACATTAGCAACAACGCCGCATTCTCCGTTTTGAAAACGTACGGTTAGTACTATTAGCATTTTAATGAAGCCTAACTGTACCCTGTCTCCTAGTTTGCTATTGCACTTACCTATGATACATCCAATCATTTGTTGTTACATAGAACCGTTTACAGGTTTAGAACAACTCTTCTACGCAAAAATGCACACCGTGCTGCAAAATTGCAACAGCAAGGGCTATGACTGCAAGAGATTAAATGACCTTTTTGTGGTACTTACAGTTCAATTAATACTTGGTACCAACAAATAATCACTACTCAAGCTTAGTACGGGTTGCTACACTACAACGGTAAAATATTAATCTTACACATGCAATACTGCATCAATGGTATTTATATACTAGATAAAGGAGCTGATTCCTGTATAGTGGCACCGATCACGTGATTGTTACACTTAATTTTACTACCACTCAATTACAACAATCACGTGATCCGTAGCAATCTGAGGTAGGAATTAGATCAGCATTTTCAGACGTGTGAAAAGGGGTGGACTATTGGTAGAGCGCTTGAAAGTTTCGCCTCGATCGTGACGAAGGTTGGTAGCAGTGTAGAGTTGGAGCTACCACATTGATGGCTCGATTAATGTTGTGAAGAACTATGAATTAAATTGAATTGTACTTTGCTATGTTTCATTTGTTATGTGAAAGCACATAGAATGTTCTGTTGTGGGGAAGCCAAGTAACTACTGAGGAATTGGTCACGTTTACTAGATAACATGTATTTTTTAAAAGGGTGTGCTTAGCCGTCTAGAGTGAGTTTTTGGCATCGCGGCAATACAGTTTTGCAGGGGACCTTTCGTCTCTGTCTTCTTACCAAACGTTTTGGAGGTTTTTTCCTCCAGTTGTAGCAGGTCTACCTATACGAACTCCAGTTCAACCGGGAAGTTTTCGGGATTGTTTTCTATCGCTAACGTCAGACAAATATTTTGTCTTTGCTTTACTGAACAGCTGCGTCACTATACAAAAGTATGCTGTACATACTGTATGTATCAAATGTCAAATGCATCTAATATGAGGTGTGCATCATATATAACTTTTTTATGTTTTTAGGAGGTAAAACATGGACGTTGATATTATTGAAAATGAATGCAATACCATTTTTGGATATACTTTTCAACAAAGCGAATATTTGAATCTTCTTTTGGCTCCAATATATACTGTTGTTGCTGTTACCTACACATCAACCTTTGTGGTAATGCTGCTGAGGCTACTGTTGTGGAAGAAGGAATGGGAATTTGCCAGAAAGTTCAGAGAAGCTGACAGGAAGATGATCGCTTACATGTTGGAGGTTTTTTTCAACATGCTACACCACAGGGAAGGTATTCGGAATCTCGAGATTGAAAATGAGATTGAAACGATCAATATGGACCAGTCAACTAGTGAGGGTGTAGAAATGAAGAAACTGAGTATGGTCTCTATCCCCAGCGCTCCAGAAACTAATGTTATAATAAGTCACAGTACTGTTATTGACACTCATGGAATTCTTCGCAGCAAGTTGGCCATGACCATTTTGAGTTTTTATGTAGCAAATATTGCCTCTCTAGCCATTGTTGTTTTCTGGGATGTGTTTATACTAACGGAAAACTTTGGTTGCAGTGATGAATTTGACAGTTTCTATGAAAATAGCACTTTAATCAGCCAATACTGCAGTTGCATTCCTATTGATGATCAATATAAGGCTAAAAACTACGATATAGCTCTGGAATTCCCTACAGCAATAGCAGAAGTTGCTGGGATCCTATTCCTTGGTTATAATGGTTTTGCATTTCTAATGTTTCTCAAGTTGCTTGTGGCAGATGGTGTTGCTTCATTGTGCCCTCGGATTGTAATATACCTATTGCTATGTGCCACTGAATGCTTGGTTGTCATTGGAATAATTGGTGCCTTTGCAGCTCGTAGGATATTACTCGAGAAGGAAGATGCTACAAATGTGATTATCGAACAGGTATTGATCTCTGTGGCGATGATTATCGGAGTGGCTACACCATGGGCTATGTTTCTATGGGCATCCCAGAAAGTGATACGGAAGAAGAGAGTATTGAAGAGCACTCCTAACAGTGCAGCCACCTAGTTTGCTGTCATTCATATAAACACAACTGTATTTAGAAGCTGAATGCATATGCTTTACTTTAATACTGAAATGTGTATATTGTACATGCAAATGTGTACACATGCTGATCTTTACATTAATCTAAGGCCATTTCTACTAATAATTTTATGTTTGCTCTGTTGGGGTGAATATTGCATATTGATAATACATGTATGTATGTTAGTTTGAGTTTAGCATTTGCAAGTCCTGTGTGACCTCTACTGACGTCTGGCATAGCAGACACACAGGTCAGCAGTCAACGAAGCTGCAGAGCATAGATGATGATTACAATGGGAGCCAAATTCAGAGGGCATATAATTTGCAGGTGCATGTTGGGTCAAGCAATGTCTTTTACTAAGACTGTGCTGAGCCTGCCTCCAAGGCCTCATCTTAAGTGGTGTAGGAAGAGAAGCATCTGTGAACTACATGATATAGTACACATAAGGTGGACTAGTCTTGCAGAACAACCACACTAAAGTACAGCAGAGGGTAGATCAATCCAACCTCCTGCTTCAGACTGTTTGTGACAGATAAAGTGAAGGAAAACTAACTGCTTGCATGATGCCGGCATGTGAGCTGTGACTGAGTGTAGCCTCACATATAGAAATGGTTGCATGGACATGGAGGCAAAACATCCTTTGAAGCATAACCTTGTGTAATGGAGAACTACATGCATGTGTACATCATGCTGTGCACTTTGGACCCTAGACAGTAGTTCCAGACTGACTGGCTCCCTTCTAGTGTATATAAATAGCATAGAATTTCATGTGACTAGGGGCGATATTTTTGTAGTGCTGCTTGATTTCATATATAAACAACGACCGCTACTAATACCCAAACCTTTCAGCGGTGAAGCAAGCTCAAACTGGGATGAGTGGCTTGTGCACTTCGAAAACTGTGCCGCTGTGAACAGCTGGGAGAGCGACTAGGAAAACTGAAATGGATTCGCGTGCGCCTCACGAGGAAAGCACAGACTGCATTACAGCGGTTTTCAGCACATGCCCACTCAAAGTATAGTAAGTGTGTAGCAGCATTGAGGCGTCATTTTCATCCCGATAGCAAGAGAGACCCCCACATGATGGAGCTGTCAGTCAAAAAGCGTCTTAAAGAAGAAGACTGACAGCAGAAGAAGGCAGCAGTCCTTGCAGCTGAGACCCGTACACTACACTTCAATGGACCCAAATGCCAGGAGTTAGGTTGGTCCTGCATTCCATTGGCAGTGGAGACATATGGGAATTGGGGTAAAGAAGCCCAGGATACCATCTCCAGGCTGGCATCTCACTTGGCCATTCACCAGTCATCCCCCAAGTCATCAGTGGTGGCTGAGATTTATGGGCGATTGAATATGACCCTGGTCCTGTCCATCGCCAGAGCCACCCTGGCCAGGGAGCTCCCACCCTCCTAACTGTTTATGTTTGTGAAGTGTGTTGTATATGTATTTCATTAATAATGATTTTACCTAACACTGAGGTACAAAGAGTACTGGCCATCTTAGAAGAAAAAGGTCGCTCTTTGGGACTCCATGTCAACATTGCTAAATGTGAAGTTTTTTTGTCGCAGTGATCTAAGTCTCTTCCCTCTATTAATGAAGCAATCCCACCAGCCTAACATTGGAATCTTAGGGATCCCCATTGGTGACCTAGACTTCTGTACCACCTTTATTTCTCATAAGCATTGCTTGGCTAAACAACTCATGCGACAGATAGAGGAAGTAGGCACGCTAGACCCTCAAGTAGCTTTATTGCTTCTTCGCACTTGTAGTGGCTTTTGCAAACTAGCTCATCTTGCTCGGGCTACTCCACCCTCGCTCTCCGTCAAAGCTCTTGAGCTTTTTGACCTGGATGTTAGGGACTGTCTGTCTCAGAGTACATCGGTAGACATGACTGATGTATCATGGAATCAGGCCCAGCTAAGTTTGAGTAGAGGTGGTTTGGGTCTGCGGTCTCTCATGTTTCATGCTCCAGCTGCCTACATTGCCTCCGTTTGTTCATCTGGCTCTATGGCCACCTGTCGCTTACCCACCTCACCTATGCTGTGGAGATGTTCAACGAATGTGTAGCACCAGCTGATAAGATCTCTTTGGACTCAATCAAATCCTCCAACATAAAGCAAAAGATGCTGTCATCCAAATTGGATGATTTTCAATTTCAAGGCCTGTTTAACATGTCCTCAGTTGCTGATAGGGCACGCCTATTATCAATCTCTGCCCCTCATTCCTCTTCATGGCTGTCGGTTGTCCCCTCAGAAGGTCTTGGTCTCCATTTCGAACCTAATCAGTACAATGTTGCCCTCAAATGGTGGCTAGGGTTGGACACATCTTGTGGCTCTAGTTGCTCCCTCTGCCCTGACTCTATCCTGGATCCCCTAGGCCACCATGCTTCCACATGCAAACGAGGGGGAGATGCATTACATCGCCATAATCTGCTGAGGGATGTCTTTGCCGATTCCTGTCGCTTGGCTCATCTAGGTGTCAAAGTCGAAGTAGGCAATAACATAACCCAAGACCATGATCACACTAGACCCGCAGACGTTCTCGTCCACAACTGGTCTCTAGGCAAGCCTGCAGCTTTTGACTTCTGCATGACCTCTCCGCTTAATTCACTTATCGTTTCGGAAGCGGGAGTGTCTTCGGGAGCGGCTGCTCATGCATCTGAGATCAGAAAGCACAACAGCAATGATGCCAAATGTGGGGAATTAGGATGGGTTTGCATCCCATTGGTTGTTGAGACATACAGTGCATGGGGTCAAGAGGCTGTCAAAAGTTTTGCTCAGTTGGCATCTAGGCTGGCAATCGTCTGCTCCAAGCCAAAGTCGGTCGTTATAAATGATCTTTACGGCAGGCTGAACACTTGCATCATAAGATCAATTTCTTCGGCCATCCTTAGTAGGATGGTGTCCACATGAATTTTGCATTTGTGTGTTATTTATGTATCAGTGTATTGAATATGTGTTGTAAATGTATAATATATTATTATTTTAAATTAAATAATAATAGTGAATGTGTATTCCCTGTAATGTTGTTATTTTAAATATAAATAGTGAATAATATTAACAATAAAACATACATGTACCACAGGAAATCACAATGCCTCGTAGCAACAGATGGCTGTCCATTGCAATCTAAAGGGGCAACTCCATTTCCCTTCTGGTGTGCACGCAACAGGTGGCCTAAGTAGTTACACGTGTGCTGTGTGTAGCAACTAGGTGTTTGTGATTTCTTTTGAATCCTTAATTTTATTCACTCTATCATGTAAAACCAATAAACACACAAGCACACACACACACACATAGTAACACATCCACACACAAAAAAAAAAACATAACCGTTCATAAGCAGATAGGTAGTCCAGACCCATCGTCATACCATTTGCGCTTCTACATTTTACTCTGCTGTCTCTTATATGTAAGTTTGAGGCTCATGGGAAGTCTAATCATTATCATACTTCTCTCTCGCAACATGCTGCTGCTTTATGACATCCTCGGACTTAATGTGTAAGCATGTACTGGCCATGTTCAACTTCCAGTTCTCCTTTTGCACCCTGATTGAGGAGATGGGTCCTGTGCTTGGCCTCCATGTCAACCTGGCCAGGTGTTAATGATTCAGCAAAAAGGGCAAAACCTCATTCCCACCTGATGTGAGGTACTCACTCCAGCCCAACTTTGACATCCTTGGTGCACCAATTGGGATTACTTGCACTGTTTCAGGTTTATTCCTGGCAAATGTGCTGAGCTGCTGTCTTGGCTAGTGGATGTAGCTGCAGTTGCATGATCTCCAGGTGGCAGTTACCTTGCTGTGCATGTATAGGATGGTCCACATAGCATAGGTAAACTCACTCAATCTGGCCTCAGAAGCCCTGAGGTCCTTTGATGACCATGTCAAACAGTGCTTCACAATGATGCATGGTGCCATGCACAGCTCGCACTGAAATTTGGTGATCTACACCTTCGCTCTGTCTCGCTTCATGCTGCTGCTGCTGCTGCCTTCATAGCATCCCTATCATCCTCCGGCTTTGACAGTGCCAACAGTATCCATCTTCAGCTTATTTAGTTCCCAGGTCTCACTTCCCAATGCCATCTAAGGCTCTGGCCTCTCCCACTCCAACCCCGAAGGTTTTTTATGGGAGTCTGGGATTATCGAAGACCACCTTCACTCCATCATGTTGGAGACTTCCTTTCCCAGCAACAGAGCAGCCCCTCATTCTTTCTCTTGACTAGAAGTGGTCCCTTCCACTGGTTTGGGCTTACACCTGCATCTGGAGTCATCTCTCTCAAGGAGACAAACATATCCAGTTCATGATACTATGTCTTTTTACAGAATTACGTACATGCATGGGTTATTTATAGCATTTGTTTCATGATAGTAGGCATCTATTCCCTTTCGAATAGATTCCTACTATCATGCAAATATCTTTCCATCAGGAAGGGAATCTTAAAATATGGCCACCACTGGCAGCATAAAATTGTATGGGTTTACAAATGTCAAGGATTCAAAAATTATGCTCCGCGACTAAAACATGTATACATGCAGATGTATAAACATGCTGTAATGTATGTAAATTATATGGATTTCTTCACAACATGTTTTCCTGATAAGTAGCAAAAACCTTTTTTGTCCAGAATAGAATCATAAGGTACTTGAAGTTGTCTAAGTAGAATCTTGGTATTTGAAAATCAAGTAGGTACCACATGATCACTCTATTATAAGATTCAATATTGGATGAAAGAAATTCGCCTTTTAGCAGAAAACTAGAACAAGTAGAAGCTCATGCTCATGAAATTCTGACAGATAACTATTATTCGCTGAGCGTCATGTAGAATCTTGATATTTGCAACCCTCACATGCACTCAGCGAATAAACATTTATTCACATCTGAACTAATTACACATGGATTACTTCATGGCAAGGTTTCTGATAAGAGGCAAGTCTTATTCAGAGCTATAATATATGGAACGTTCTATACGAAAATGGGTCTTGTGGGTTTTATTTTATAACATAAAATTTAAATCGATATATCTTCCGAAATATTAACGCTATCGGGTTCCTATTTTTAACACAACATACTACACCATTACTATATGTAAAAATCCATTTTGGGTCTTACACATGCGGCCGGGGTACCGACGAAGGTCCGATACCCCATAGGGTTCAAAACGGCCACATCTTCAGGTAGGAGTGTCCAAATCAGTTCAAAATAGGTACCTATGTAGAAGGGTCCTACCGCTATTGATTTGTTCTGTTCGTTAATTTTTGCTTTATCTGTTATGGAGATACAAGTGTGCAAAGAAATTGCCGGGCGTTACGCGCCATTAACGTGGCTTCGAGGACATGAATATGCAATTTACTTCCTGTTCAATAACCGTGTCTCCACCCACCGATATCTCACCGCCCAAAAAGCAATAACGAGTACATCGAACGTCGGTTCTGTTTCCCCTTCTTGACCATAGCGGACAGAAGATTCGTAAAGTAATAGAAATACGTGGATTCAACTGCCTTCACAGTACGTTTAGTAGTTACGCGCACGCGGACCTGTTGACTCGGTCAAACTGCTTGGGTGCCACTCCTTGCCCATTTATACGTGCACAACGCTAAACAGCATGAGATTACTAACATGCATCTAGTTAATGCAACAGGGGTTAGCTTAATCTGAAATGCAAGCGTTCACCGTTCTGCACACGCACAAATAACACCCCCTTATATAGTTATACATGTAGCAGCTACATGTATGTACCAGCATGTACATGTAGTACTCTCATTGGCCGACTAAAATCCATCAATTGGTGAACTTTTTATATTAGGTTGTACAGATACATAATAAAATCCGTAGGTCCCTTTCCAGTGTGATTTATGGATGATTTGGACACACACACACACACACACACACACACACACACACACACACACACACACACACACACACACACACACACACACACACACACACACACACACACACACACACACACACACACACACACACACACATGTTATTGAATAGGAAGTAATTGCATATTCATGTCTCGAAGCCAGGCGTTAACGCCCGGGGAATATTTTGCACACTTCTATCTCTATAACGGATAAAGCAATAATTGGGACAGTTTCCGCGAAAATTGCCCCATGGATATATTATAAAATGTTATAAAAATGCATCGCGGGTGAATCGCTATAACTTCCCAACGGTTAACGCTATCGACTTCCTATTTTCAAAACTTCATACTACACCATTTCACTACGGGAAAACTTATTTTGGGGTCTTGCACTAGTTCCTTGCTGATGCTACGAAGTCCGATACCCCATGGGGTTCAAAACCGCCACATCTTCAGCTAGGAGAGTTTAAATCGCTTCGAATTCAGTATGTACGTACAGGGGTCCTGTTGCTATTGATGTGTTCAGTTCGTTAAAATTTATTCTATCCGTCAGCTGTGCAAAGTTAATGCACATTTCCCGCTCGATTGCACCATTTTTGCATGCAACCCGTGTTCCATTCTCCCAATCCGCAATAAATTTTGATAACTTCTTTGTTCCGCCCATTTCTCCCTTAAACTAAGCTAGCCGTTCCCAACTGTTTTGGTCTCACTCAGGCAGTGAGTTTATGCGGGAAAGTTAAAGGAAGAAGAACGCTGCTCAGTTCCAGACGATCGTACCAAATTAACGGATCCAAGTGAATGGTTGCAGTATAACCTTGCGCCTCCCACGTCGCTAGCAGTATTCAAAACGGCACGCGTAAGGCTATTTGCTACGCACTCACATCATCCTCTAGTCGTGTAATAAAGCTTTCCTATTTGCCATCATCTTGCTAAAATCATCGTCTTATATCTGCCACGCCCACTCGGCTACGATTGCAATGATTTCGGTCTCACACAACTTTCAGCTCACACATAGTACATGAACTCATGCTGGCTCCCACTTGTGCACACACTTGCATTGTTGCGTACATGGCCCTGTACACTATTGTATGGCATATTTTCTTATACACAACCACACACACGCACACACACACACACACATGTACAGCGTACTTGCACACACCAGTTATACATGTGGCAAGCAATACACCTGTCTGATGATGGTACAAACACTCTCACTCACAAACATTGTCATATGCACATGTACATGTATTCTATTCAATTCAGCTGATTTCATTTCAATTTGTGTACCAAGCTTGCATAACACACACATGCACATGCACAGGCACACACACACACATGACATACACACACAGACACACAAATGCACACACAGACACACTAACGCACACACACACACATGACATGCACGCACAGACACACAAATGCACACTAACGCACACACATACTCACACACACACACAGGCACACACAGACACATGACATACACACACACAAACGCACATACAGACACACACATGACATACACACAGACGCATACAAACACACACACACACACATACAGGCATACACAGACACACAAATGAACACACAGACACACTAACGCACACACACACTAACGTACACAGACACACACATGACATACACACAGACGCATACAAAAACACGCACACAGATACACAGACACACACATGGACACACAAAACACACGACACACATATGACAAACACACACACGCACACACGCACACACACGTACACACACACATGGAAATACACACTAGCACACACAGACATACATGCACACACACATGCATGAAATACACACTAGCACACACAGACATACATGCACACACACATGCATGAAATACACACTAGCACACACATGCACACACAGGCACACACAGACACACATGCATACACACAGACGCATTCAAACACACACACAGACACACTAACGCACACACACACAACATATACACATACACATACAAAAACACACACACAAACGCACACAGACACACACATGACATACACACAGACGCATACAAACACACACACAGATACACAGACACACACATGGACACACAAAACACACGACACACATATGACAAACACACACACACGTACACACACACACATGGAAATACACACTAGCACACACAGACACACATGCACACACACATGCATGAAATATACACTAGCATACACATGCACACACAGGCACACACAGACACACATGACATACACACAGACACACAAATGCACACACAGACACACTAACACACACACACACATGACATACACACACAGACACACAAATGCACACAGACTGCATTTCAATTTGTGTACCAAGCTTGCATAACACACACATGCACACGCACAGGCACACACACACATGACATACACACGCAGACACACAAATGCACACACAGACTGCATTTCAATTTGTGTACCAAGCTTGCATAACACACACACGCACAGGCACACACACACACATGACATACACACACAGACACACAAATGCACACACAGACACACTAACGCACACACACACATACACACAAATGCACACACAGACACACTAACGCACACACACACACACACAAATGCACACACAGACACACTAACGCGCACACACACTCACACACTCACACACTCACACATTCACACAGACACACACAGACACATGACATACACACACTAACACACACAGACACACACATGACATACACACTGACGCATACAAACACACAGACACACTAACACACACACACACATGACATACACACACAGACACACAAATGCACACAGACTGCATTTCAATTTGTGTACCAAGCTTGCATAACACACACATGCACACGCACAGGCACACACACACATGACATACACACGCAGACACACAAATGCACACACAGACTGCATTTCAATTTGTGTACCAAGCTTGCATAACACACACACGCACAGGCACACACACACACATGACATACACACACAGACACACAAATGCACACACAGACACACTAACGCACACACACACATACACACAAATGCACACACAGACACACTAACGCACACACACACACACACAAATGCACACACAGACACACTAACGCGCACACACACTCACACACTCACACACTCACACATTCACACAGACACACACAGACACATGACATACACACACTAACACACACAGACACACACATGACATACACACTGACGCATACAAACACACAGACACACTAACGCACACATGGACACACAAAACACACGACACGCATATGACAAACACATACACGCACACACACACACATGTACACACACACATGGAAATACACACTAGCACACACAGACACACATGCACACACACATGCATGAAATACACACTAGCACACACATGCAAACACAGGCACACATGCATGCACACAGACACATACAAACACACACACCCAGACACACTAATGCACACACACACAAACGCACACACAGACACACATGACATACACAGACACATACAAAAACACACACAGACAAACTAACACACACAAACACACACATGACATACACACAGATGCATACAAACACACATGGACACACAAAACACATGACACACATGACAAACACACACACGCACACACACACACACGTACACACACACATGGAAATACACACTAGCACACACAGACACACATGCATGAAATACACACTAGCACACACATGCACACACAGGCACACACACAGATGCATACAAACACACACACACAGACACTAACGCACACACATGACATACACACAGACGCATACAAACACACACACAGATACACAGGACACAAAACACGACACACACATATGACAAACACACACACACATGCACACACACATGGAAGCACGAAATACACAGACACACACACACACGAGACAGTCACACAAAACACTCAGACACACACATGCACATACACACACAACAGACACACACACACAGAAACACACAGACACGCAGACTTGCACACAGACTCGCACACACAAAATACATATAGACACACATGCACAGACACAACAGACACACACTCACAGATACACACACTCACAGATACACAGACACACATACAGATACACACATGCACACAGACACACACACAGATATACAGACGCACATACAGAATCGCACATGTGCACAGACACGTGTTACACAAAGCACACACTTCTTCATGTGGAAAAACACAGAAGTGCTCTCTGATAATGATGGTACACACATTTTCTCTCACTGAATGCCTTCTCTGCACATGCATTTTTGATCTATCCATTGAACAGCTCATGAGACCATGAGACATGTCTACCTACATGTAGCAACGTGTACACTGTAGTGTCATAGGAGTGGTCCTTTATGCATACATTGTGTCCTAATAGGACTGTCCCCTGACACAAGGGACAAGTCATACATGCCATGGTTAGCAAACAAGCTCAAGAGGCTTCTGTTTTTGAGTGCTCGTGGAATGATGAATATTGCTATCCATTGTGTCTGTGTAAACTTACCACAGGCTCTGACCTACCGCAATCAGCAATGATAGGTAACTCATCGCCAGGCAGAGCCATAGCCCTTCAAAAAAAACTGCATGGTACATCCTTCAACTAGAAGAGGCAGCACAGTGTTGCGTGTCGCACTGTACTAATTTGTATGCAGTAAATTAAATGACTACTC
This sequence comes from Ephydatia muelleri, assembly GCA_013339895.1. NCBI lineage: Eukaryota > Metazoa > Porifera > Demospongiae > Spongillida > Spongillidae > Ephydatia > Ephydatia muelleri. The sequence goes on along the minus strand of JABACO010000008.1, from coordinate 4,124,916 downwards.
GTAGAAGGTTATAGCAAGGCACTACATACTTTGTACTTATGGTGAGGAACAGCAATCTGAGTTCATGTACACTCGTTTAATTCGCTGCATTCAATTAGTGCGACACGGGACACACAACATTGTGCTGATGGAAACAGTAGGCCTGTGAGACCTGCGATGAAATTGTACCTCCCTTATCGTTGCAGATCGTGGAAACATATCGATTGCAACGATATTCATTATACTGTACTCCGAAAAGGCTTTTTTACAGGTCAGACGAGCACTTGTACAGAGTGCTAGATGAGAGAAGAGTATACGTCTGCTTACAACAATACAGAGGAAACACACAGAGATTGGTGTGTGTGTGTGTGTGTGTGTGTGTGTGTGTGTGTGTGTGTGTGTGTGTGTGTGTGTGTGTGTGTGTGTGTGTGTGTGTGTGTGTGTATGTGTGTGTATGTGTGTGTGTGTGCTCAGGATGTACAGACGCATTTGCACAACATATACACATGCATCAGGGTGTGTGAACCAACATGAGGGCATGTTCATGTACTCTGTGTGAGCTAAATATTGCATGGGCAAAGAGAGACTCAAGTCTCTGCAACTGGTACACAAGCCACCTAGCTGAGTAGTGGAGGCATAAAGAATGATAAGAAGTTGTTCAAGGATCAAGGATTTTGCCAAACAGGAAAGCTTTATTACACATAACTACAAAAAGATGGATGTGAGTGTGTAAGAACTTAATTAAAGTCTTATGCACGTTGCTGCAGGGACCCTCCACACACGCACTACAATTTTTGGCCAACTGTGTAAATCTCATCAAGGAATGATAGCCGACAACAACTTTTTCGATGACAACATCGTACGCATCATGATTAAAAATGAATTCGTGCATCTCTACATGTAGACTTGTATATTTAATTATTCATTTTGCTCAAAAGAAATCAGCCCCCCCCCCCCCCCCCACACACACATACACACACTTTTTTAATATTGTACCATGGGCCCAGTGCTGTGGTGAATACAGTGATATACTTTGCCACATGCATACAGTGGTACGGGACACTAATCCTATGGGGGCTGAGGACCAATTCTTTGGGAGTATATGACATAGAGCTCGCACTTTAGAGACGGTACATACACATAGGTACATGTAGCTACATGTGTGTCTGTATATGTGTGTGTCTGTGTGTATGTCGTGTGTGTATCTGTGTGTCCATGTGTGTGCATGTGTGTCTCTGTGTGTCTGCATGTGTGTATCTATGTATTTCGTGTGTGTGTGTATTTTTTTGTATGAGTCTGTGTGCATGTATGTCTGCGTGTCTGTGTGCGTGTCTGTGTGCGTGTCTGTGTATTTCATGTGTGTGTCTGTAGGTGTGTTTGTGTATTTCGTGCGTGTGTCTTTGTGTGCTTGTGTGTCTGTGTGTCTGTTGTGTGTGTATGGCATGTGTGTATCTTGTGTGTGCGTGTGTGTGTCTGTGCATGTGTGTGTCTATGCTTGTGTGTCCATGTGTGCCCGCGTCTGTGTGTCTGTCTGTCATGTGTGTCTGTCTGTCGTGTGTCTGTGCATGTGTGTGTCTGTGAATTTCGTGTGTGTGAGTCTGGGTCCATGTGTGTGTCGTGTCTGTGTGTATGTCGTGTGTGTGTCTGTGTATTTCATGTGCATGTCTGTGTGTGTCTCTGTGCATGTCTGTGTGTGTCTGTGTCTGTGTATGTGTCTGTCGTGTGAGAGTGTTTTGTGTGTGTCTGAGTATGTCAGTGCATGTGTCTGTGCATGCCTGCAGTGTCTATGTGTATGTTTCTGTGTGTGTGTGTCTGTGTGTGTGTCTGTGTGTGTGTCTGTGTGTGTGCGTCTGTGTATCTGTCTGTGTGTGTGTGTCTGTGTGTATGTTGTGTGTGTGTCTATGTGTGTGTGTCTATGTGTGTGTGTCTGTGTGTGTGTGTCTGTGTGTGTGTGTGTCTGTGTGTGTGTGTCTGTGTGTTGTATGTTTGTCCATGTGTACCTGTGTGTCCGTGTCCGTATGTGTGTGTGTTTGTGGGTGTATGTCATGTGTGTGTCTGTGTATCTATATGTTGTGTGTGAGCGTTTTTGCATGTGTATTGCCACATTTATACAGTGGTGTGTGTGTACAAGTGTGCAATGTTTGTGTACATTTAGAGTACCAGATGGGGACACAATGTATTCAATCCTTGGAGACACGATACATGTACAGAAAGCTTGGTACACAAATTTACATAGAATCAGTGGTCTGTACAGGCATGCACAAGTACAGTTGAATTGACATGTGCATGTGACAATGTTTGTGAGTGAGAGTGTTTATACTATCATCAGACAGGTGTATTGTTTGCCACATGTATAACTGGTGTGTGCAAGTACGCTGTACATGAGTGTGTGTGTGTGCGTGTGTGTGGTTGTGTATAAGAAAATATGCCATACGATAGTGTACTGGGCCATGTACGCAACAATGCAAGTGTGTGCACAAGTGGGAGCCAGCATGAGTTCATGTACTATGTGTGAGCTGAAAGTTGTGTGAGACCGAAATCATTGCAATCGTTCGACGAGTGGGCGTGGCAGATATAAGACGATGATTTTAGCAAGATGATGGCAAATAGGAAAGCTTTATTACACGACTAGAGGATGATGTGAGTGCGTAGCAAATAGCCTTACGCGTGCCGTTTTGAATACTGCCGGCGACGTGGGAGGCGCAAGGTTATACTGCAACCATTCACTTGGATCCGTTAATTTGGTACGATCGTCTGGAACTGAGCAGCGTTCTTCTTCCTTTAACTTTCCCGCATAAACTCACTGCCTGAGTAAGACCAAAACAGTTGGGAACGGCTAGCTTAGTATTATAAGGGAGAAATGGGCGGAACAAAGAAGTTATCAAAATTTATTGTGGATTGGGAGAATGGAACACGGGTTGCATGCAAAAATGGTGCAATCGAGCGGGAAATGTGCATTAACTTTGCACAGCTGACGGATAGAGTAAAAATTAACGAACTGAACACATCAATAGCAACAGGACCCCTGTACGTACATACTGAATTCGAAGCGATTTAAACTCTCCTAGCTGAAGATGTGGCGGTTTTGAACCCCATGGGGTATCGGACTTCGTAGCATCAGCAAGGAACTAGTGCAAGACCCCAAAATAAGTTTTCCCGTAGTGAAATGGTGTAGTATGAAGTTTTGAAAATAGGAAGTCGATAGCGTTAACCGTTGGGAAGTTATAGTGATTCACCCGCGATGCATTTTTATAACATTTTATAATATATCCATGGGGCAATTTTCGCGGAAACTGTCCCAATTAACGAACAGAACAAATCAATAGCGGTAGGACCCTTCTACATAGCTCCTATTTTGAACCGATTTGGACACTCTTACCTGAAGATGTGGCCGTTTTGAACCCTACGGGGTATCGGACCTTGTAACATCGGTACCCCGCATGTGTAAGATACCAAAATGGATTTTCACATATAGTAATGGTGTGGTATGTTGTGTTAAAAATAGAAACCCGATAGCGTTAATATTTCGGAAGATAATTATATCGATTTAAATTTTATGTTATAAAATAAAATCCACAAGACCCATTTTCGTATACAGTAGAACGTTCCATATTGTGCAAATTGTTTTGTGCGTATTAGCATGTTCATGAACATGCTGTTATGACCCCTGATTTATTTACCTAAAGCAGGTCTTTATGTAGTAGCTACTAACTTTACTAGGAATTACAAATTATGTTAAAATCAAATGCATATGGCAAGGATGGTTGGGCTATTATTTGACATTAGATGGTACAGCTATGCCTATTAGGTGGTACAGTAGAATGATAATCTGCAATTGCAGTGCAATTGGATTGGGAGCCGAACTCATAGGCAGAAAGAGAGACTATACTAGCTGTAGGTTTATGCTGGTCAAAACAAAATAAATGTCGATGAATGAGGCGCGTAGGCTAGGCACGTGCACTGATACGCTTACACGCAGGAATAAGGTAACACTTTCCAGTACAGCTACCTACATAGTATCTCTGGACTATGAGCTACGACCTACGAAGGCATGCCTAGATCAATAACATCGAGTCAGCATGCGCCATATTTTCAATCTTTGTCTGCATGTGCGTATAATTACTGTCTGCCTGCGTCCGTTTATATGTATTTGCTACCACTATCTAGTTACACAGCCACACCCTCTTATTGGGATGCTAATGTATGCAGCTTTGAACCCACATGAATTTAGAACTCTTTAGTTGCTGGTATCACAGTATTGAATACATTGACTACATGTATTTCTTTTTAACACTGTTTCAAGTACTTTTTGTATACATAAAGCATTGTCAAATGTAATTCATTGAGTAAACATAAGTACATGTACTGACTGCATATGTCAACACAAAAAAAACTCAGGACATAAAGTACTCCATATGTCAACAGCAGAGGGTCTTTTGGTGGGGTCAAATTGAGTGCAATCTTTGCAGATCTTCTTATACCATCAGGGATATCTGTTGTGTTCCATCCACCACATCACCACACCCTTTTATTCTGGAACAACTCTACACAGCCAAAAGAATATATGTTGACGGGTTGACCTTCTAAATTCAAAAACATTTCAGGTGCCTTATAGGTTTACGTGCCAGCTCCTGAAGATGTTGGATGTCTGAATTGCCAACATCTGATGGTGGACCTTGGCAAGGCCCAAGACAATATACAAATGTGTATCCCTCTGGGTAACCTGCAATAGCCAAAAATTACTTCTTTCAGAAAGTACAAACAAAGAATGAGTACCATAACATTACTTGGTTACATGTAACCTCCATGCACAAACCCAGCAAACAGATGTCCTTAATTTGTGCTGACATACAATACTTAGAATGTGACACCACCATGGGGATGCAAACTAACCTTTACTGCACAAGTGAAAGCTGTTGCATTGCTTTTGCCCTGTGATGCAGACAACATACGCACTGACAAAATAACTCAACATACTCATCTCCCCTCCTCCCAAAGGCAAGGTACAAGCAAAACTGAATCACACGCACACACAAAAACTTCATAACACACGCCGCACACACACACACCAAATGTTTCACTCACTCACACACACACACACATCTTGGTGATAGGTCTACACACACAAGCACACACACACACACACACACACACACACAAGGATTAGCCCCTCCTACATTTGCAATGCCATAATTAACCACAATACCACTTAGTTTTTGTATCACCAAGGATGTGTGTATGTGTGTGCTTGTGTGTGTGCTTGTGTGTATGTGTGTATATCAAGCACACACACTCACAAGGATTAGCCCCTCCTACATTTGCACATGCCATAATTAACCATAATACCACTTAGTTTTTTTAACATCAAGGTTGTGTATGTGTGTGTGTGTGTGCTTGTGATTGTGTGCTTGTGCTTTTGTGTGTGCTTGTGTGTATATCACCAAGATCCGTGTGCATATGGAAAGGAGGAGTGATTTATGCCTTAGTTGTCTAGAAGTTATACAAGTTTCATGTGTGTAAGTGTATGTTTGTTTGTGATAAGCACACACACACACACACACACACACACACAAGGATTAACCCCTCCTTTTCATACGCACACAGATCTTGGTGATAGGTCTACACACACACCATGGCAACACACACACACACACACACACAAGGATTAGCCCCTCCTACATTTGCACATGCTATAATTAACCACAATACCTTAGTTTTTTATCACCAAGGATGTGTGTATGTGTGTGCTTGTGTGTGTGTGCTTATGCTTGTGAGTGTATGCTTGTGAGTGTGTGCTTGTGTGTGTGCTTGTGCTTGTGTGTGTGTGCTGTGTGTGCATATTACCAAGATCTGTGTGCATATGGAAATGAGGGGTAATTTGCTAGATATATGTTTTAGTTGTCTAGAAGTTATAGAAGTCTCATGTGTGTAAGTGTATGTGTGTTTGTGATAAGCACACACACAAGGATTAACCCCTCCTTTCCATATGCACACAGACCCACACACCATGGCCACACACACACACAAAAGGATTAGCCCCTCCTACTTTGCACATGTCATAATTAACCACAATACCACTTAGTTTTTTATCACCAAGGATGTGTGTATGTGTGTGCTTGTGTGTGCATGTGCTTGTGTGTGTGTGCTTGTGTGCATGTGTGTATATCACCACGATCTGTGTGCATATGGAAAAGAGGGGTTAATTTGCTAGATATATGTTTTAGTTGTCCAGAAGTTATAGAAGTATCATGTGTGTAAATGTATGTGTGTTTGTGATAAGCAACACACACACAAATACACACACACTTTCTCTACTTTGCAGAAAGGCAAGAAAAGGAATCGTGAATACTGAGAAGGGGGGATAGTGAATAGTAGGAAGCGACAGCGAATTTGAACACAACATTTCAGCTATCAGTAAATGTACTGCACTCTGCACACCCATTTCTACGCCATTATTATTAATAGTAAGCACTCATACATGTATGTAGAAAGCTGATGCCGCAGACCTCTTTGAACCTTATTATCATCACAAAAAATATGGTACAATTGTAATGCACTACACCATCGCAGGACCACTCCCCTTGTTCTTCACAAAAACTGAACAGCTACACGTACTTACGCAAACACATGTGTTTATAAACAAAGCCTAAAAATAATGGGTATCACGCTTCCCAATGGTATACTAATAGGCCTATTTTTAACCAAGTGTTCTTTAACCCATACATAGAAAATTAACATAACCTTACTACTAATGTGGGTATCGTATGCGCCACTGCAATTACAACATGCATAATTTAACTCAACTACGCACACATACATATATGCACACACACACACATACACATGTACGCACACATACACATGTACACACACATACACATGTGCACACACACACACACATACACATGTACACACACAGCCTTATAGTCTTATACTGTTCTGGCTTCACTGTTGCATTCAGGCTCAAGATCACTCAGTGTGTTCTGCTTCAGAAATGTTGAAATGTTGTCCACATTATTCTACAATCTAACACACATGCGAACACACATAAATATGCACAAACAAAAATTAGTCCATACGTTTACACATACACAGATATGCATATGAGCATGCACAAATACTGATAACCTTATTAAAGTATCAATCACAAGATGACGCCAATGTATGGGCGATTTTTCGACATAACACAACTGACACGCAAACACTAAAACACATCACACACACAAACTAACAAGCCATAGCATGTCTGTCAGACATTCTCTGCATTCTCTGCTACCAATTGAAAGGTCTTGTTGATAACAATGAACACAATAGTCCAATACACAACACAACATTCATTGAGTCAGTCGGCATATGTCCATACGCAAATTGCATATGTTACATTGCATGCCCTTACCATACCACACAGAACACACACTGACACAATAACTCAAGTGTAAACAGTCGTGAACATCTTATACATCCAACCCCCTCTACCTACATTGTAGTACATACTCAATTTCATTTTGGGGTGGGATGAAAGTATATATCACACATGCATTGGCTCTTGCATGGTGTTGTTGTTATTTATTAGTTTAGTTTATTGATTTGTAACTCATCCAGGCAGGCCATATTGTTGAACTGCACAAGTTAACAATGCGTATTCATATTGGCACTAAACTGGTTCTATGCAGACACACACACACACACACACCCCTTACACACACACACACACCCCTTACACACACACACACACACACACACACACACACACACACATATACACACACATACGCTATCTCCACACATCTACTACTGCATTTTTTTTTTCATTACCTATTGGTTTGCTTGCTGGTCAGGTGGAGGGTGGGTTGCAAACGATTATGGTGTCACGTGTGCCTATAAATGGTGTGGGATAATGTACATATACAGAACATTGGCGACCAAAATGGGTTAAATCATGTACAGCAAAACGCGACAGAACAGTTCAAGCAAGTTACGCTAAGCCTTCTAGTGGCGTACACCTACCCCTTCCCTTCCCCGCCAACCCCCCCACCCCCTCCCTTCCCCCCATACCATGTGCATTATTTAGAAACAACATACATGCACACTACAGTGCTCAAGGTTTATGCGCACGCCACTGTGCAGGGTACCGAGGAGTATAGTGCTCCAGCAAGAGCTGGCAGCCGCTGGTAAGCGTTATGGATACGACACTGGATATGTACAAGCTACTATATATAGTACATAATACAGCATCACCGCTTCACCATTCAGTATGCCTAGAAATTACCTAAGTAAGAGCGTGCGGTAGCGCACAATAGGTAGCAACAAACCTTTGGTAATGTTAGTAGACGTACTTACGTCTGTATTTCAATTTTTGTGGGCACGAGACGGGGACATTATGAAATCCAAGAAGGAATACTTCTGTGGAGTATGGAACCGAATTTTCAAATACGAAGCCTATGTTTAAAAGCGCAGAATAGTTGCTTTGTGTATCAGCTATATGTTTCTGTCAGGAGCTAACAGTAGATATTTAAGGTTTGACGTAATACTCAGTAGACTGTGGAATTTTGTGATGAGGAACTCACCCCGTTGACTTCATGAACATTTGAAAAAAAAGGCCCCTACAATTCAATGGAACCAAGGGTTTATTCGGGAAAAATATGGTGACATGTTTAAAAATCTTGCCAAATGTGCCGCACTAACAATCTGTCAGGAGCTAAGCTGTAAAAAACATTTGGTATGCTTTCCCCATACTGTGTATGGAACGATTACGAAATATGATTACGCAAACCGCGAATTAATGAAGGGCTCGCTCATTTCTCCATATACCCAGGTCTGGTAGACTTAGCTACACAACCTATTCTGATCAACGTAATTCTACTAAAAGAGCTTGGCCAAAAACACAGTTTTCTTTTTTTTTTTTTTCCCTGATACTTACTTGTAGCATTGTATTCTACAAAGCCATTATTACGCAGTTACAATTGCACTGCACATTCTGTTCTAGCACAACTGAGCACTGAATTTATAATTAGCAACAGTGTATACATTTCTACGGCTAGTGGCAACTTCTGCCTCTTGCTCTGAATACGTTTTAGTGGGCCAACTAATTGTCAAGTGAAATTACAGTGTAGATGCCACTTGCCGTACAAATGCATAGCTAATTATAAATTCAGTGCTAGAACAGAATGTGCAATTGTAACTGCGTAAAATGGTTTTGTAGAATACAATGCTAAGTATCGAAAAATCAGAAAACTAGAAAACATGTGTTCCAAGTCTTGCCAAGCTTTAGGGAAGAGACATTGTCAATGCCATTATTTGATGAGGTGAGACATCCTTGGTGCAACGTTGTCTAACGGGTGGTTAAGGTCTGGGATGGCCATTGATCTCAGAATTGGCCTCATACCCAAAGATCCCAAAGAGTCTGGCATGCTTACATTTAAAATAGCTTACCAGGAAAGTTTATATTTGAAAGAGGGAAAGCAACCGCAGCGTAGGGTCTGGGGAGATGCCCTTACATTCTAATGAGCAATTATTGCTCTTACGTCACTCTGCGTCACGTAATGAGGAATGCGCTTGTAAATTAGCAAACAACACCCACGCGCACATGGCGGAAAACATTGTGTAACCTGTATGCACGAGAGTTGTTAAATGGTACAAGGCAATAGGACATGCAACTTACTCTGACAATGGCTTGAGATATTCTTCGTGGACGCTTCGATGGAGGAGTATCGGACATGTTTTCCGCCATTTGCGCGTGGGTGTTGTTTGCTAATTCAAATCATGTGTGGAGGAAGCAGCAGTAAAAATGACAAATGCATAGATACTGTTCTTTTCATCATGCAACAGTGATTTCAACTCAATAGACTCCTTTCAAATGACCAGCCATGTGATGATGCTGGCACCATGTAGGTACAATCAACTCCATACATCCCTCAACTATGCATACCATTCAAAGTGGTATGTCTCTTCATTCAGTGTTGCTGATGGGAGACAGGTGGTGTGAAAAGGGGGTGAGGCAACTGCTGTTGTCATGGTACTGGCTCTTTATTTTCATGTGACTGTGGATGTTGTGGTGGCAGCAGTTTGGGTGATTAGAAGTGCTGGGTTGCCTGTGGTGGATGTGCGAACTGCTGTGGCTGTGAATAGGACAATGTGGATGACAGCAGTGGGACTCTTCCAAGTGCTGTCCCCATAATCTATAGCAACTAACATTGTATTGGAGAGGTAGGGTGGACAGGCCAGTGGATTTGTTTTGCAACAACATAGCAGGGGTGCTTACATTGGAACATGTGTTTGTGTGTGTGCGTGCGTGCATGTGTGCATGCACGCAGCACAGACAATCAGGCCACATAGGAGCAACCATAGCAAGGTTTGTGGCAGGTACCCTCATTGATGCAGATTGTATGGGTGTGAATGGTATACTGACATTGGATCGGTGTGCATGGAGGCACATATTTAGCCACTCAAAGATGTAGTGTATAGTGTCAGTGTCAGCCTTTCCTAGTGCCATGGTAAGGATTTGGGGGAGGATGTGAATAAGGGAGGGGTGTGTGTGTGTGTGTGCTTGTGTTTGTCTGCGTGCGTGTGTGTGTGTGCGCGTGCGTGCATGCGTGCGCACGTGTGTGTGTGTGTGTGTGTGTGTGTGTGTGTGTGTGTGTGTGTGTGTGTGTGTGTGTGTGTGTGTGTGTGTGTGTGTGTGTGTGTGTGTGTGTGTGTGTGTGTGTGTGTGTGTGTGTGTGTGTGTGTGTGTGTGTGTGTGTTTACCTGCGCGCCGTTACAAAGACCGGAGTTTGGGCGTTTATAAAACTTCACGCGTCGATAATATATAATAATATTCCGATATTCGGTAACGTTCACGCGCGTCACTTCGTTTCAGGAATCGTGAGACCGATACTGCCTTGAAGCATCGTTACTACTACAGAAAGGTAAGAGAAAGGATGATAGTACATTGTTGCACGCTGCATAGTGCTCTAATTTGTAAGAGATTCTCATAGCCATCGGCACCAATATTTTAACGGAAATACGTAACAAAATGACACCCCTGAATCGTTTATTTTGTCTGTGCCACCAGTTATCACACACACACACACACACACACACACACACATTATCCTCTTGGTCAATGTAGGGAAATATACGCCAGCGCTAATATAATAAATATGGTTGATGTATGAATTCAAGCAGAATGTATCGCGTCTTAAGGACCGCTGAATCTGAAACTATCGAGCACACACACACGCACACACATGCACACGCAACATGTACATGTATACATGGCTTGTCCTGTAATAGGTGCGCTATGTTGTTCTTTGCATTGGAGGGAGTGGCGGATGCCCTTGAAAGAGATCTGTTTGTCCTGCAATGAGAGGGCTTGTGATGCACGTGTTTAACCGCGGTAAGATACAATAACTTGTGTGCCCCAAAATGGAGCATTGACCTGTGCATGGCTACCACAATGTAAGGTCATGCATTATTGATTCAAACATAATCATAATTTTTCTGGAAAAATTCACTGCAGCTTGAGTATTACGTTTCAGTTAGGCAAATAGAGCACAAGGTTTCTCAATCTACGTACAGTTAATAAAACACACTTTTGCTTCATGATAATAGGTACATACGCATGTAGGAAGACGGCCAAGCATTGTACCATGACATGTATTTCATTATTGACATTTGTGTAGCCTGCAGTGTTCATAGAGGCAATGCCAGCTTAGCATCATGTGATACCTGCAGGCGTCACTCTGCCCGAATCGGTCGATTAGTTTTGATTGTAACTTTTGATAACAAGGAGCTTTTTTGTCTAAATCGATCATTGGGCTACTACAGGCTGGCATACACGGGGCGACTTCCTGCCGATTTGTCGCATGCAACTCAAATGAATATGGACAAATTATCCGCAATCCATCAGTCAACTAAACAATTACGGAATTTTACCCATATTCATTCGAGTTGCATGCGACTAGTCGGCAGGAAGTCGCCCCGTGTATGCCGACCTTACGATTGATATGAGATGCGTCAACAACATCAAAAGCGTGCAGTTCTAACGCTATGGTAGGCAGAAATGGCCAGTAAACAGAAGCCGTAGAAAACTTTCGCCACGCTATGTCCTACCATAAGCAGAGATGTTGAATTCTGAAGAAAGAATTTATGAGAACACGAATACAACGACGAAAAGACAGGTGACGCGAATTCATTGTCGACAAATTGCACATCTTTGGCTTCCGCAAATGATATGTCGGAATGAGCTTATTCGGCCAAATTACTAGACCTCCAGCTATTTGGGGGGGGGAGAGAGTTACACTTGCTTCAGGTTCTCATGAGCCCTAACATACAGAGGGATGCAAACCCCACAACCTAGCTCTCTGCACTTTCTATCATTTCCGCTCTACATGCTGCTTCCTATATTTACTGCTTCCTGGGCTAACTAACCTGCTGTCACACTCACTTCTTGAAATTATATCTCAGGATTTAGCACAGACAGATAGGTCAATAGTTGCTGGTTTGCCCAACTGCTGTGGAACGAGGATCTCTGCTGGTTGTTTGTGTTGTTTTGACCAGCTTAATAAAGATCACAGAGCTATACAAGATAAACTGAAATCACCAACTGGTATACACAAGGTTACACGGCAAAACAAAAGTATTAACCTGACCTTTAATACTAACTACAACAGATTACCTCTTTGAACGCCGAGTACGTATATGCACACACAACCGTTACAGCATTCATGCATGGACTAGATATTGCGTGCAAAAATGTGTTGATCACATATGCTTGCTGCACTTGTAACCTTATAAGTCCATGTACAAAGTAATTATGTTTCCTCTCACACTGGCTACAGAACCCCATTATTCAGATGAGCCACTTCACTTCACTAATACATCACTTCACTACTCCAAGAACAAGAATGCGTAGTCCAGATCAGTGTAATATACATGCCAGTTCACTCCCCCCTTTTGCGATTTAGCATTATGGGTTTTTGCAACAAAAGATGCCAACAGGTTATAATGGGCACACAAAAAGACACACCAGGACCACATATTCGTATGACTAGTTATGGGGTTACATGCATGTCAGTATTGCACTTGTATGCATATTCAATATGATTTTGACCTACACAATATAACACATAGCAACATGAATGGTGAGGCAGATCATTCTCATTTTGTGAGCATGAATATTTATATGCACTTGGCGTTCAAAACAGTATCACAACACTTTGTTGCTCCTTATGACCGGAGCAACCACAAGCATATTGACCAAACTCATATTGATATCCCACATTGTGGTGTAGCAGGTCATCACGTGACCACCATGGCCACCTTGACTCATAGGAAGCCATACAACCATGGTAACATCCAACGCAGTTGGATCATTAAAGTTTGACTAAGTTCATTGTCCTCGATAATGTACATCGTCCTGTGTCAATCATTATGAGTTATGCCTGGGGGAGGGTGCCTAGCCTCAGCATGATGGGTATCGACATCACAATGAGGACAAATTGGTCGGGGGTCAGGAAAATGTGCAGTCAATATGCATTTGGCATCCCTGGTTTGCTAAAGTGAAGCTGGCATATACCTGGCATGGCCTCAGGGTACTTTACTTTGGAACCATGGTTAGAAGTTTTTAGACGAAACTACACCTTACCTATTTCTGCCCAGAGCTAAAAATGTATGACAAACATGGATTTCATTTCTGGTGCACAGTTGAGAGTAGCATTATTCTGAATCTAGGTGTACAAATGTACCCCGTGATGATGCCCAGGACATTAGACATTAATGATAGATGAAAACCTAGTTTTCTTGAACCCACTAGAGATGCCCTATATTTGCATGACTGACTGCCATCACTCATACTGTACACTAAATGTAGGGCTTATTCTATTCCTGTAACATGTTGTAATTTCATTTTACCAAGAAAATGTCTTTTTTTTTATTCCAAGCTAATCTTTTGATATAATTATAAATGAATATAAATATAGGATCATTTCCATGAAAAGGGCCTAATACATGTTTTTTTCAGGATTTCAAATGTTCTCTAAAATGTCCTCTACACATTGCTTCTTATGCACTGTGAATCAGAGTATCCGTCATGGAGTTGTAAGGCTCTGAATGTTTGATTAGCCATACATCTCAATTCATGCTTAACATTTCTATTGCACGTACTGGAAATTGTGTAATGTATGTTAAGCCCCCCTTTCCACGGAAACGATCCCATATATATATATGTTGGGTAGAGTCTCTTTCAAATTTTCCAGAATAAGCAAAGGAAGCTAGAGCAATAACATTTGCGTAATGTCTAATTAAAAATTCAGCACCTGCAACTCCACAAAGGATATTCCAATTTATGATGCGTGCGTATATATGAGTAATCGATCAAAAGAATTAAAAACTTGAAAAACTACCCACAACTGTGATTATGTTGGACATACGTTCTTGTAGCATTACAGCATAATATTATATGTTCACATGCTAGTAGTTATGGTAAACGTACATGTAATGCTTATATCTTCAGTATTTGAACTTGCATTTGGTATTGTATACTGTGGCAGTTGCATCTGTAGTGGATTTTGTGTTAGGAGTAGATGATATCTTCGGCTATGTATACTGTAAGTACAGATTAAGATTCCATCTAAATATGACTGACCAATATCCTGTGCATTAAAATGCCTGTTCTGTACATGTATTTGCACCTTAGTAATCATACTTGCAATTTTGATTCTTTCTCTAAAAGCTGCTAAACTATTTTGCCTTAGCATTGCTTTGCTCTAGCTGTGCTATGTACATGTATCGTACATACTACACATGTATGCTGTACACACTTAACTGGTACACGTTACACTGTGCATGCCATGTAGGTGGATTTGAACAGCTATTTAAATGCATTTGTTTTAAGAAGTGTACAGTCATATTTATTTTCATAGGAAGTAAGAATGGAAGAAAGTATCCTTGGATTGTGCAATCTCGAGCGAGAATATACATTTCAACATAGTGGATATTTGAATCTTCTTTTGGCTCCAATATATACTGTTCTTGCTGTTACCTACACATCAACCTTTGTGGTAATGCTGCTGAGGCTACTGTTGTGGAAGAAGGAATGGGAATTTGCCAGAAAGTTCAGAGAAGCTGACAGGAAGATGATCGCTTACATGTTGGAGGTTTTTTTCAACATGCTACACCACAGGGAAGGGATTCGGAATCTCGAGATTGAAAATGAAATTGAAACTATCCATTTAGACCAGACCACTAACAAGAATTTAGAAATTGAGAAAATGGGTGTGGTTTCTATTCCAAACGCACCAGAACCTAATGTTATAATAAGTCACAGTACTGTTATTGACACTCACGGAATTCTTCGCAGCAAGTTGGCCATGACCATTTTGAGTTTGTATGTAGCAAATATTACCTCTCTAGCCATAGTTGTTTTCTGGGATGTGTTTATACTAAAAGAAATCCATGGTTGCAGTGATGAGTTTGATAGTTTTTATAAAAACGGTACATTCATAAACCAATACTGCAGTTGCATTCCTACTGATGATCGAGATAAGGCTTTAAGCTACGATGTAGCCCTGGAGTTCCCTACAGCTATAGCAGAAGTTGCTGGGATCCTATTCCTTGGCTTTAATGGTTTTGCATTTCTAATGTTTCTCAAGTTGCTTGTGGCAGATGGTGTTGCTTCATTGTGCTCTCGCATTGTGATATACCTATTGCTAGGTGCAGTTGAATGCTTGGTTGTCAGTGGAATAATTGGTGCCTTTCTCTCTCGTTGGATATTACTTGAGAAGGAAGACTCTACAAATGTGATTATCCAACATGTAATGATCTCTGTGGCATTGATTGTAGGAGTGGCTACACCATGGGCTATGTTTCTATGGGCATCCCAGAAAGTGATACGGAAGAATAGAGTATTGAAGAGCACTCCTAAGGGTGAAGCCACCTAGTAGCTCTCATATGAACGCAACTTGATTTTAAATGATGATGGCAAATATGCTTAAAAATCATGTTTATTTACATGTACATGTAAAATTATTATTATTATTATTCATCCAGCTGATCTATTCATTAGTCAAAGAATTTACACATGATATTATGCTTTCGACGTGGATTGTATTGAATTTCATTATTCTAGAGCCACTTCCAATAATAAAATAACAATATTTGTACATGTGTATGTTCTCTTGGGTGCGTTGCTGCTTCAAAACAGTGCCATGGCAGGCAGAGCTACTAGTTTCGTGTCGTACACACACCCAAAAAATGCTTTATTTACTGAGGCGTTTGTATGTTGTGGTATGCTCATATTTCAGCAACAACAGATACTGCGCTGTATGCCACACCCACATTCACATACAGCACAGTGGTTTAAAAATAGGGGTCGTGTAGACATTAATAAATTTAGAAAAATAAATGATGCATTGTAATTATTCTTATTATGTATTACAAGAATATGTTTCGTATTAATCAAGTTTAATGATTATAATATTTCAAACCAAGTTCTATTTCATTTGAATATCATTAAGTAGTAAAACTACGTATATGAATCTTACTACATAAAAATCAAAAATGTAAAATCAAGAATTAACAAATGCTGCATGCTGACAGACATTATGTTCCAGTCTCCTGATCCTGCATATGCAAACATGCAGGCAAGTAGATGTTCTTCCAAAGAGAAGCAGCATGCTTTTACCGTGTACACTGTGTCTCAAGCTCCTCTGAGAATCAGCCTCTTCCTCCTTGGCATTTGACTGTTCATTTCCTGGTAAATCTGTCTGATCACTATCAAGAAATGTAAAGTTTTGAACGGTTTCCTTAGACTGTTCACTCTTCCTGGCTCTACTAAGTTTTGCCCACTTATTTATTTCACCCACTTTTTTCATCCAGGTCTTAATTGGCAACGAATTTTTCATCAGCGATGAATTGTTCTGCTGCCTCGGTATTAATTCTAAACCGCTTTACATATCTTTCCCAAGCTTCTGAACCATTAATTGTCTATTTTACGTTTACCGGTACATGTATCTTCAACCTCTTCAGCCATAAACGAGCAGCCGCCAAAGAACAAAACGAATGAACGAACGAACCAGGTTATTAATCTATGAACGAACGAATGAAACTCTAAATTTGATCACCGCTGCACAGAAAGGATACAATAACTTCAAAACTACATGCAACGCAGGCCAGCATGCACACACAGGCCTCGAACAAAACACGAGCTGACATTAGGGGCGGACGCAGGGGGGGGTCCATGGTGTCCGGACCCCCCCCCCCCCCCCCCCCCCGACCCCTCCCTTTGCTATATCACGTGCGACGTGTGCATTTAACCTCTTTATTACATCGGCATGCATGATCAGATTATAATCAATACTAGGTTCAACCCATTATTGCATCATATGCATTTCATAACCCATCGTACCAGTTTCAGGCGTCAAAAATGACCAAATAAGAGCCCCCCAAAAGCTTCCGCGCTTCGCGCGGGAGGGGGCACATCCCCCTCCCGCACCCCCCCCCCCCCCCTTATTTATTTTTCATGTTGGACCCCCCCCCCCCCCCCCCCCTTCAGAATTCCTGTATCCGCCCCTGAGCTGTACTGTGTTATTGTCCGCACACAACAAAGGGACGGCGCGGCGTAGCGTTGTGAAAGGCCCAGGTGCCAGAAAGTCTAGTAAGTCACGTTCCACTCTTGTGTTAAATGTATGTTATTGATGAAATTATTGTAAACACGGCGCTGTGTATACCGCTTTTGTTTTTAACTTTTGTCGCTCTAACCGCTAAGAACGCGGCGAGTAGCGGCGCCTATCTTGCTAGTGCCAAATGGTAGTTAATCGTAGGTATGTGTCATATATGCCCAGAACCATGAGTTTAAACTCGGTACGAGTACATTTTTTGTGGAAAAACTCACGTGTTCAATATTTAAAAACACTTAAAATTAGTATCATTGGAAATAGGAGACAAAATGCTATGTAGTGCACGTATATATAACTCGGCAATCCTTTAAGATTCGAGCTAATTACAATTACACTTTTAATAAAATTCTTCTCATTTATGCGTTGGCAGACT
The DNA here is from genome assembly GCA_013339895.1 of Ephydatia muelleri. Lineage (NCBI taxonomy): Eukaryota > Metazoa > Porifera > Demospongiae > Spongillida > Spongillidae > Ephydatia > Ephydatia muelleri. Next base: position 4,106,907 of record JABACO010000008.1, on the reverse strand, counting down.
GTCACTTTTTAACCATAAACAATATGGAAATTTCTCCTGCAGATTATAGTGCTGCAAGGCGGTATAAAAATAATGATAAATAAAAACATATACATTATACCCTACTCAAATGTCGGGGTCCTAACCCACTGTGTACAAGCTGCCCCCGTTAAGAGCGCCACGTTTGTTCCCTACCATAGTTTGGGCCCGAGATTGCGCTTCTAACGAGGGTGGTTAATTATCAGCGCAAGAATATAATTACTTGTGGTATACAGTGAATACAACACACAATTTTTAGCATCTCTGGTGTAACTATTTGCAGCAATGTTCGGTACCCCTCTTCGGAGAACAGAGCTAAATGGTCTCCCACAAACTCTGAAAGACACAAAGAGCTCTTCTTTGCTTCTTCCAGCGTCGTTCCTTTTACCTGCTCATATGGAGACAGGCCCGTAGCCAGGTCGAGAAAAGGGGGGGTTCGAGAATAATTAATGTGGACCTAAAGTGGGCGTGGATCACCAAAAGGGGGTGGGTGCAGCCCCCTCCCGCGCGAAGCGCGGAAGCTTTTGAAAACATTGATTTTGCAACTGAATGCAAACCAATTTGCAGACACATGTACCAGTACACTCATACCGCTTTATAACTCTTCATTGTAATAAATATAATTGCCAATGTACATATTAATACATGCATGAAACCCATATAGGCTAGCTAGTATATTATACACACTGCAATGCTACACAAGTGTACATGTATAGTGCATGACAGAGCTAGTGTTCGATTTCAAGATTTTCCGTTGCCTTTCGTTTTGCAGTTGGTAAGAACACATCAAACTTCTGGCACAAGGCAGCGGCTCGTTCACGCTCTCTTTTTTTTTGCTGGGAGCTACCCGGCATTTTCGATTGGCGCACGCGCGCGAGTATTGAGTATGAATTAAAATTACAGTGTAGATTAATAATTAATTTTCATTTTATCATAACTAGAACTAAACAGAATCAAGACCATATTATTAAATGCGGGAAAGACCAGGACTGGATTGGCCTAGCCGCCCAGGAATCGCCTAATCGCCTTATAGAGTGGCCGGGACCTTTACCACACTTCCACATAATTGGACCTTTTCCCCCTGAGGGGGGGGTTCGTTCGAACCCCCCGAACCCCCCCTGGCTACGGGCCTGGGAGAAATGGCCCGCGGTCATCTTGCTTTATTTTTCAAATTGACGTTTATAATTTACGATAAATCGGACTAAATGTGTTTATAAGATTATACCATGAACCATTCGTAAACTAAAATCAAGACAAAAATGTAATTTCTACCGCGCATAATTTATTCATAAACGAAGTAGTATGTATTCTTATATTGGATGCTGGGGCACAGAAGCACAACAATCCTTCTCGCGTCTTGCGGCTCGTCTAGCCAGTCAAATGGGATGTAGCAAATCTCAGGCTACCACCATCGTGTACCAGAGGCTAAGCCTTTCGCTCGTGAGAGCCAACGCTAGAGCCTTGCTCTCCCGTGCAAGGTTTCGGCAGTCGGAGGAGGAGGGTTGAGGTGTGTGGGTGTGGGGTGGTTGCTGCTGAGACTTTGATTTTGTTGGTGTGCTGTTTGGTGTATGTAAAATTTGAAATTCCATATAATAGTAATAATACACTCATATACAACTAGTAAGATCAGTAGTCCATTGCATCGACCTGCATGTCTGCCACCTGCAAGGATCTAGCAAGGATAGCCCTGGCGTTTGCTCTCACAAGCACGATGCTCAGTCTGCCATATAGATCCCCCAAAACTTGGGATTTGCTACAGTTTGTGAGGATGGCTTCGCGCATGGCTATGCAGGAGAAAGCATTGCATGCCTCTTCACCCCAGGCTCCATATGTTTCCACTGCTAGTGGAATGCACTGCCAACCAAGCTCTGAACACTTTGTGTCATTTTGTTCATGTTTCTTGATTCTGCAGCTACATATTATTATAATCATCTCGTAATACCTTGCAGAATAAAGATATAATTATTAACATTATGTCGGCTAGCTAGTGTAGTAATACAGTAGGGGTTAACGGTTATAAACTTTAATGGCTGTAGCGTAACTATATTATCTATTACAATTATAATTATACCGCTACACAAATTAAAAATCACTTTGCTCTGGAGAAGTGGAGCGCATCAATTAGGCACAATGATGCATGCAGGGATCGAACTACGTATGCCCTTCATGCTTTCATCTTCTGAGACGCAGGTGTTAATTTTGGTGAGTATACGGTGTGAATTTAGTAGCGTACGGCAGTAGGTAGTGTTCGGCCCTATGTGCATATCTTGGAAGGAGTAGATATGACCTTCTCCCTATACTAGTACAGTTGGCCATCTCTTTATAATGGTGGACATCTCCCTGCACTGTAACCAGTGGTAGCTCCTTCTTCCTTTACTCCCGAACTGTTAATTGCCCGTCTCCTTATATTGTTGGTCTTCTTCCTTTATTGTAAGACTGGTGGCCTTCTCCCTGTACTGCTGGTCTTCTCCCTATACTGTTTGCCTTGTCTTTATACTGCTGGTCTTCTCCCTATACTGTTGGTCTTCTCCCTATACTGTTGGCCTTCTCCCTATACTGTTGGCCTTCCCTTCTCCCTATACTGTTGGCCTTCTCCCTATACTGTTGGCCTTCTCCCTATACTGTTGGCCTTCTCCCTATACTGTTGGCCTTCTCCCTATACTGTTGGCTTTCTCCCTATACTGTTGGCTTTCTCCCTATACTGTTGGCCTTCTCCCTATTCTGTTGGCCTTGTTGAGTGTGGATATGGTATACTGTTGGCCTTCTCCCTGGGTTATTCAAATTAGGGGCAAACCAGGGGGTGGGAGTGGTAAATCCCTGCCCTGTCCAATACCATACACTGTATATGGACTACAACTGTTTACAGCGTACATACTGGTACAGGCCTGCACATCCGGTGGGTGTGGCCAAAGCAACTCCAAGACATTACAAGCCATGCCCACATTCCAGGCTGCTCCCAATGTTACTGCTCTGAACACTGTGACTGCACTGTCCAATCCAAACGGCCTGCTGATCCAGTATGATGTGTGGGATAGGGGGGGGGGCACCTTTCTTGGGGAAACCCCACCCTTTGGAAGTGTTTGATCTCCGATTATTATATATACCCCACCCATTTATTGTGACCACCACTTGTATTTGTAGCCCCACTCACGCCGCATGCTGTGTAAGTACATGTAGGTGCCACACCCCCTGTATTGCAATGAAAATCAATACATGATCATGTGAGGCATGTGTGTGTGTGTGTGTGTGTGTGTGTGAACATATGTATTCATGCATACTCACATTCACACATGTATCACTCGCACACATACTCACATACATGTACATGTACATGCACACTGTCATGTGTGTGTGTGTGTGTGTGTGTGTGTTGTATTTGTGTATGGTTGTCACATCTTGGTCCCTTTCACAGCACCATTGGGGGTTCCAAGCCCTCAGCTTCTGGCACTCTCCTCTTCCTCTGTCAATGTGATGTAGTTTAACCCCTCAGTTCCCAATGGGATCATCATAGCATACAATGTGTAAGCTGTTTCCATACTGGGGAACGTCCTTCTCACTACCTCCAGTGTCCCGTGGTACATAACCTGCAGCCGTCAACGCAGTACAGCTTTGTGGAAGCAGCATGCACCACAGCTGGATGTCAGACTGGTGGTGTTGCCAATGTCACAACACTGGATAGTGGTACATATACGTTGTGTATGTGGACCGTGTGTGTGTGTGTGTGTGTGTGTGTGTGTGTGTGTGTGTGTGTGTGTGTGTGTGTGTGTGTGTGTGTGGGTGTGTGTTTACATGTATATGTGTGTGGATGTTGTTTGTGTTGCAGGTGCATGTACATGTGTATGATTTGATGTTGTAGGTACATGTTTTATGGCCTCTTCTTGCCTTGCGTAAAGAAAATGGCAGTCATCATTCAGTTTGTAACACTGACACTGTAGCAGACACAAGCAGCATTTGCATGCATGTGTGCCATGTGCACATGATGTGTGTGTGGGTTATGTGTTATTGTATTCAACAAAGCCCCAAGTGGTCATTGACAACCACTTTGTATCTTTCTCACACCCTTAGCACCTGTGGGCCAAGCTCCCCCCTCATCCTCAATACCAATTCCTCTTCCATGTCCCTCCAATGGGATGCTCCCCTCCAACCCGACTATGTCATCACTGCCTACACCTTGCACCATCGAGTCCGTTCTTTCAACGATAAGGGCCTGGCTACATTCAGCGGGCACATGTTCCTTTGTGGTTTTATTAACCAGGCCAAAGTCCAGTTCCATGCCTACAACCCCAACGGCATTCTCTTCTACCAGATCAACAGTGTAATGACTGACTTCCTGGGGGTGAAGCTTCATGGCGGGTTGCCATGGTTAATATTTGTTGTGGGCTCTGGACCAGCTGTCGTTGGATCCAACAGTACCAGAACCTTCAACGATGGTCAGTGGCACACTGTGAGCTTCAGAACTCATCGGTCATGTTGAGCTTGTATGTCGGTGCGAGTGTGGTGCAGTCCCCTCCTGTGGGCAGTAACCTCTGTGATGGCCAGGGGTACGTGGTACTGTTTGAGCAGGCCTCCAATACCTTCTACGTTACCGTGGATATGGTGCACATGGCGGCCATCACTGCTGCGATTGTCCCACTGCTGACCATGAAAGTCTACTTTGAGGGATTTCCCAGCACGTCGAGCAGATATGGCATTGCAACCCCTTACAGCATGTGTCTTATCCCCTCCTGAATGGTACCTCGGTCCAAGTGGAGGTGGCTGCCTCCCAGTTTGTGAGGTTTGAAGTGTGTTCTGGGGACCTGTGCAGCCTTCAAGTGCCTGTGACTAGTGTACCTACAGACATCACTGACTGATAGTGAGCTGCTGTGATGCTTTTGTATACCTGTATTCATGGTGGAAACTATAAATTGGGGTCTGTATTTGGGCATGTTTGTGTACTACATGTAGAGGTTTTTTTAATGTTGCTGTAACCATGGCAATGGTGTAGCTGTATACACAATCCAATGTGGTGTGTGTTTGTGTGGTATGTGTGGTGTGGTAATCGGTAATCATTGACTTTGGCCATCCATCCTCACCACCAGAGCACTTGTACAGTGTTACTTCACTGAACTCTGCAGGCTCTGCTGACAGCTCATGGTCCCTGACCCAGGAGGGGAGGTACGTGTACATGTAAGCTGATCTGGAGGGTGTTATGGGGGATGGTGTTGTGGGAGGAGGGTGTTGGGGGATGGTGTTGTGGGAGGAGGGTGTTATGGGGGATGGTGTTGTGGGAGGAGGGTGTTATGGGGGATGGTGTTATGGGAGGAGGGTGTTATGGGGGATGGTGTTGTGGGAGGAGGGTGTTATTGGGGATGGTACACACACAGTTCCAATTGGAGTGCAGTCTCCAGTGGTTGTTTCTGAAGGCACACACTTCCTTCACTTGGAATGGCTTCCACCTGCCCAGCCCAATGAAGTAATAACCCTTTATAACCTCTATGTGGGCGGCGTGCTAAGCTTCTCCGGTTTGAACACCTCAGGCCACAGTGGTATACAGTGGAGCCAACCTTCAGGCTACAGTCACGGGCCTCTCCCCCGCCACCCTCTACTTCTTCAGTCTGGTGGCTTACAACGCTGGCGGCTCCACCCAGAGCAATGCAAGCAGTGTGACCACCATCGAGAGCAGTCCCGATGGGGTGCCTTTCCCCAACGTCACCATCAACGCAACAGCACCCGCCATTGTTTGGTCCACTCCACTTGTGCCTAGTGGCATCGTGACTGGCTATGTTGTACTGCAGACAAACATCCCTAGTGGCTTCTCCTACGTGTCCACAGATCTCCAGCCCTTCACCGCGCACTCCTGCAGCATCCTGGCCTGCACCGTAAGAGGCTGTGGGTCCAGCACCCCGACCCTGGCCATAATTGCCGAACCCCCCCCCCTCCCCCCCAAGTGGGCTACAAGTACATGTCCGTAGCTGTGTCCAGCGGCGTAGTCAGTTACATCGTATACGTGAATATCACAACAGGAGAAGCAGGCATGTTGTGCATGTGTGTGTGTGTGTGTACGTGTGTGTGTGTGTGTGATTGTGTGTGTGTGTGTGTGCATGTGTGTATGTATGTATGTGTGTGTATGTGTGTGTGTGATTGTGTGTGTGTGCATGTGTGTGTATGTATGTGTGTGTATGTGTGTGTGATTGTGTGTGCATGGTGTATGTGTGTGTCACTGACTATGTATACATGTACATGTATGTATGTGTGATGTCATTGTGTGCAATCTCGTTATGTGATGTCATCCTCTTCCCCCCTCCTTCCCCCAGAACTGGATGGATTTGATGCTGTGTCGGTGCAGAATGTGGGCTCCACCTACATCATTGTGTCTTGGAACGTGGTGTTGGGCGTCATCAGTGCTGCAGCCAGCCTGCCCAGGTACATTGTGTACACTTCAATCACTTAGTTTGTGTTCCATCTTTCTTTGCTCTTATCCCTCTCTCCTCCTTCCTTTCTTTCTCTCCTGTCTCACCTACTCCCTCCCTCCCTAACTTCCTCCCTCACTTCCTCCCTCACTTCCTCCCTCACTTCCTCCCACCCTCCCTCCCTACCTCCCCCTCCCTCCCTCCCTCTCTCCTGTCCTCCTGTAGTCATGTACATGTACCTCTCTCCCTCCCTCTTACCTCCCTTCACCTTCACCTCCTCACTTTCCCTTGCTCCATCAGATCCTCCAGTACATGTACATTGTGATTCCAACCTTCTCAGCATGAGGAGGACAGCCCACCTGGGGGACCCCCTGATCCTGAGTTGGACACTGATGACATTGTCATCAGCGTATTTATTAATAAGATCATTAACCCTGACAAGTCCTTTGGCTCCTCGGTGAGTACTCCACTCAATATGCCTACCTTATTCGGTCATACCTTAGCACTCTTCCCCAGGACCCCATGTGCATCCTTCTCCTACAACTCTCCTCTCTGCTAGTGGAGCATACTGCCCCACACATTCATGACTCCAACAAGTCAGTACAGATACAGATGTGTAGTGTAGCCATGTACTATTAGCGTTGATATGGTATACTGTTGGCCTTCTCCCTGCCTTCTCCCTATAGGTATGTTGGCCTTGAGGCCTGACTGCTACCACAAACCCACAAGGGCAGTTCAAGGTGTACACAACCATTGTCCTGGCTAAAATAAAGCATCATGTGAGCTGTACATACATGTACACTGACCTTCACTTGATTGGCAGATAGTGTGGCAGATACATGTACATGAAGATTGGATTTCTAAGGACTACTTGTAAGGGAGGGTGTGTGTGTGTGTGTGTGTGTGTGTGTGTGTGTGTAAGTGGTAATGCCTGTGGTTATCTTATCTCACATCCATGGGAGGAGCTACACCTCTATGTAATGGGCTTTATCTGTGTACATGTACTGTAGGCACAAGCGCTTCCATACACTCTTTGACTTGTTGAAATATGGGTTGATGTCAAAGTACAATGTAATGTGCTCTTCCCTAGACCCTATGGAGGAGCTTACAGCCACTCCCCCATACCCCAGCTGGAGCAGGATGTGGGCATGGGTCAATTGTTCCCCCCCCCCCACACACACACACACACACAAACAAACTGGAAATCCTGGATCCATCACTGAAATTGAATGTACTCTCTTGTCAGGATCAGCTGAACAGGATGCCCTTACAATGAAAGAGTCACCCCTCAAAAACTTGATATACCGTTCTTCCTAAGGCCACACCCATCATGGGGGTGGTTGCAAAATGACTAACAGTTTTTGCTGCCTCTATCTTTTTTCTGTATCAGTCCCTGCACCATCATCTTTTATTAAAATCCTTGACCCTTGCACCCACAACGTACATGTATGTGCTTGTTTACTCATTGTTACATATACATGTATGTGATTCAATGGCTGGGCACTGGACAACATCACCACCCTGTTTACAGGTAGTAGCGCCAGGGCACAAAGAACATGAGGAGCCTCTAGCCGTGTCCATCCCTAGCCACCATTGGATGGAGAATTACAGTTCATTGGGTTCAAAGTTCAGGTCAAGACTAGGAGGTGTGACCAGTAGCCAGGATGCAGCATGAGGTGCTGACACAGAGAGCAGCCGAGCCTTGTCAGCAGGTGATGATGCTTTCAACAACAATGAGAACTGGTGGTCCTCTAGTTTCTTTGACAGTACCCTTTGGTGGACGGGTGAGGCTGTGATAGCGTCCACAGAGATTACTTCAGACGGGGAGACTATGCCTTATACTTGTGTCCCATAAAACAAATATCAGTCCTAACAAGATCTTTTATCATCTTCGGAAGCAATTCATTACTTAAAACAAAAGCTTACATATAATTAAGTGGCCAGAAAGCAATAGGCCTGTGGTGAAGTACTGAAATGCTACAACTAAGCACACACTAATGTCTCATTAACTCCAATACTCCTAAATCAAAGTTCAACTTGACTGTGACCTCTTCAGCACTCTTTCAGGCGGGAGCATGCCGAATAGTTCAAGAGAGCTGACACTGAATCACCAACATAGCTAACACATGGTTCTTCCATCAGTGAGTCTCTACAAGGCTGAGAAGACATGAAGGGAATTTTATTTTGTACATGTTTGTTTATGGTGCTATTATTACTTCAAATTCAGTAAAAATAAATTGTATACACATGCACACACATATACATAAAACACATACATACATACAAGTACGTATACATACATTTATACATACATAACACGCATGTACACATGTGTACATAAAACGCATATACATGTGTACATAAAGCACACACACATACATACATGTACACATACATAAAACATGCATACATACACATAAAACACACACTCATACATACATTTACAGCTGGAACCCCGAAATGCGGATTCCCTGAAATACGGACACCTCGATAAACAGCACACTATCTCTAGGTCCCAAAAAACTTACATTGACAATGAACTTGTTACACCCCTGAATTGCGTACACCTCGATATTTAGTAATCCGGACACTACATAAGTGCGCCGTCTGCTGTTACACAATACAAAAATACCCCGACAAGCGGACATGCTGCGTTATGATGTCATAATCAAGTTAACTTGTTTACATGTATTATGAGAGATATTATTTTCTGCACACGCTCCACATAGGCTCTAGTACCATGCATACAAGCGATACTTGCAGGGCACTTCCATGCCATATCCAGCACCACGATTCAAAACTGCTCCAGTAACTTCCTCTGCCCCTTTATTACATATTCTGGACAAAAATGGACAGAAAAGGACTGATATATTTGCAGGAACATGGCTGACAACTAAAGTGTTTTTGACAATAGTTACTACTTTGTTGTCTTTGATGTTTGTGGGCTCTGTCTGCAAAAGCAGAACTTTACCTACGGAGGGTTGCGAGACAGCTTGGTAGTCATGGTAACCCCTAACAAACGATGCTATTTCCACGTTGGAGCTTTCTACATCTGCTGGTTGGCTTGCCATGCTTTGCGCGGTAAGAAAAAGCACATTAGTAGACTCTGATATTGCTTAAAGTGCATGACATATACATTACCTCTGGTTATATATAGAGTAGAGTAAATGCGCTCAAGCGTCAACAATGGTAGGTCGGTTGTAGGAAACGCGTACTTTTAATTATAATGTTGTTAAATTAGTTGCCTCACCAATCTACAGTTGGAGAGTAAATAAGTTGCATGGCTACAAGTGGAATGATTTGTGTCTTGCTACAAAGTACGAAGTGATAAAAGAGCACAAACCCCCTCCTCCTCCGAGAATGAAATATTTGACAGAAGTCATTGACTGCCGAAGATATTCATTCATTTCTTGAGCAGAACAGTCATGCAGAAGAAGTAACTAGGACTGATGAGCTACTGAGTGCAGTCACCAGGTTGAAATGCACGTGCTCTGTTCAAGCATCAATTACAGATTTTTTCCAAAAAGATAACACCCCTTAATCTCAATTATGCTGTATCTGTATTGTACATAATACACTGTTAGGATACACTTGCCATTATTATATTATATACTCGATAAAAAGTTCCAACCCCTGAATAAAGGACACCTCGATAATCAGGACACTTGAGGTTGGTCCCGCTAGTGTCTGCATTTCAGGGTTCCACTGTATACATACATACATACATGTACATACACATACATGTATGCACACACATGGGACAGTTTCAAAAATTGCCCCTCAAAATTCCCTTGCGTTTGAATCACTATAACTTCCAAACGGTTAAGGCTATTGACTTCTTATTCTCAACACTTCATACTACACCATTTCTGTATGGTGAAATTTTAGGGTATTGCAATGTGTGATACCCCACTAGGTTCAAACCCGCCAAATGCCTTTTGGTTCTCCTGTAATCAAATTACTTTTAAAGCGGCAAATTGTGTCCCGCTATATCAAGCGGAAAAATGTGCATGTAGGGACCTCTCTATTTACAAACTGAATTTGAAGCGATTTGATTACTCCTACCGCAAGTTATGGTAGGTTTGAACCCTGTGGGGTATTGGACGTTGCAATACTTGCACAGAGCAAGTGCAAGGCCCCCAAAATGTATTTTACCATTGAGAAATGGTGTGGTATGAAGTGTTAAAAATAGGAAGCCGATAGCGTTAATCATTCGGAAGTTATAATGATTCAAACGCAAAGAATATTTGGGACAGTTTCCGCGAAAATTGCCCCACGGTTAAAATGTTATAAAAATGCATCGCGTTTGAATCGCTATAACTTCCCAACGGATAACGCTATCGACTTCCTATTTTCAACACTTCATACTACACTATTTCACTATGAAGTGTTGAAAATAGGAAGTCGATAGCATTATCCGTTGGGAAGTTATAGCGATTCAAACGCGATGCATTTTTATAACATTTTAACCGTGGGGCAATTTGTCCCATTTTATACAGTCATGTATTATATAATGATTGGGATAGTTTCCGCCCCACGGTTAAAATGTTATAAAAATGCATCGCGTTTGAATCGCTATAACTTCCCAACGGATAACGCTATCGACTTTCTATATGCAACACTTCATAGAGAAATGGTGTAGTATGAAGTGTTGAAATTAGGAAGTCGATAGCACTATCCGTTGGGAAGTTATAGCGATTCAAACGCGATGCATTTTTATAACATTTTAACCGTGGGGCAATTTTAGAAACTGTCCCAATACATGTACATGCATGTACATACAAATGTTATAGTTGACACAAATCTTCTGCACCTCAACTTAAAGTCGGACTAACTGTTGCAAAGTTAAAAGTGTGGAATCTTTAAAAGGCATTCATTTTCAATGGGAAAGGTCAATAAAGTGCGTACCGCCAGTGTATGACTGCTATTGTACATTTGATGCTTCCACCGTTTGTACCAGACGTTACCCCATACATGTAGATCGTTTAGAGATCTATGACGTTATCTCCACTATGTGTAAGCTCTTATCAGCCCCATAGCCAAGGGGGATCCCCCCCCCCCCCCCCCCCCCCCCCACCGCTTAGAAGTTAGCCCAACATTTCTTTGCCGCACATTCCATACCAATTACCACGTATACTTTGGCCGCACGGCCGCATTGCGTCATTAATATCGTCAGATACGCTACAGTTGAAAAAGATCAGACACTTAGACTCTTTCTGCAAATCGTTACTGCAACAGAACGATGCTACTCTACACATGACATGCCTGTGTTTGTGCCATGTCATAGACCCTCCCCTTTATGGACAGGAGAGGTTCAAGTGTGCATTCATAGGGACAGTTTGAAGAGTTGCATGCCCCCAACCAAATAAATTAAAATACAGGTGAGGCTGCACATCACACACATCACACACAGCCCACATGACATGCCTATGCTAGTGACACGCCCATGGCCCCTCCCCTTTATGAACAGGAGAGGTTCAAGTGTGCATACATAGGAACAATTTTAAGAGTTGCATGCCCCCAACCAAAAAAAACCAAAATACAGGTGAGGCTGCACTACTGAGACATCACACACAGCCCACATGACATGCCTATGCTAGTGGCACGCCCTTGGCCCCTCCCCTTTTTGAACAGGAGAGGTTCAAGTGTGCGTACATAGGAACAATTTTAAGAGTTGCATACCCCCAACCAAAAAAAACCAAAATACAGGTGAGGCTGCACTACTGAGACATCACACACAGCCCACATGACATGCCTATGCTAGTGGCACGCCCTTGGCCCCTCCCCTTTTTGAACAGGAGAGGTTCAAGTGTGCATACATAGGAACAATTTTAACAGTTGCAAGCCCCCAACCAAACAAACCAAAATACAGGTGAGGCTGCACTACTCAGACATCACACACAGCCCACATGACATGCCTATGCTAGTGGCACGCCCATGGCCCCTCCCCTTTTTGAACAGGAGAGGTTCAAGTGTGCATACATAGGAACAATTTTAAGAGTTGCATGCCCCCAACCAAACAAACCAAAATACAGGTGAGGCTGCACTACTCAGACATCACACACAGCCCACATGACATGCCTATGCTAGTGGCACGCCCTTGGCCCCTCCCCTTTTTGAACAGGAGAAGTTCAAGTGTGCATACATAGGAACAATTTTAAGAGTTGCATACCCCCAACCAAACAAACCAAAATACAGGTGAGGCTGCACTACTGAGACATCACACACAGCCCACATGACATGCCTATGCTAATGGCACGCCCTTGGCCCCTCCCCTTTTTGAACAGGAGAGGTTCAAGTGTGCATACATAGGGACAATTTTATACCCCCAACCAAACAAACCAAAATACAGGTGAGGCTGCACTACTGAGACATCACACACAGCCCACATGACATGCCTATGCTAGTGGCACGCCCTTGGCCCCTCCCCTTTTTGAACAGGAGAGGTTCAAGTGTGCATGCATAGGAACAATTTTAAGAGTTGCATGCCCCCAACCAAACAAACCAAAATACAGGTGAGGCTGCACTACTCAGACATCACACACAGCCCACATGACATGCTTGTGCATGTGACACGCCCAAGGCCCCTCCCCTTTTTGAACAGGAGAGGTTCAAGTGTGAATGAAAGGGTCAAAGTTAATAATGAGTTACTGTTTTCATTGGACTTTCAAGCTCTCCGTGAATACATTGTAATTTATCATTAAGCTGTGCATGAGAATATCTTCATAGTGTCTGAAATTTCACATTATTCTGAAGTGCAAATAAGGAATGACACAAAACAGATACACAAAGTTTTTATGGAAGTGTGTTATTGAGAAAGTGACTGATTGCTTGCTTACGACTGACGTTGAACTTAATGGCAATGAGAGCAGTAATGATCTAGGTAAAAATTGTTAAAATACTTTATTGCATGGAGTTTGAATCAATTACGTTACAGTCATACCTCTGGCCACACAATAATCTTGTTGGGGAGGGGCCATGGGCGTGCCACTAGCATAGGCATGTCATGTGGGCTGTGTGTGATGTCTCAGTAGTGCAGCCTCACCTGTATTTTGGTTTGTTTGGTTGGGGGCATGCAACTCTTAAAATTGTTCCTATGTATGCACACTTGAACCTCTCCTGTTCAAAAAGGGGAGGGGCCAAGTGCGTGCCACTAGCATAGGCATGTCAGGTGGGCTGTGTGTGATGTCTCAGTAGTGCAGCCTCACCTGTATTTTGGTTTGTTTGGTTGGGGGTATAAAATTGTCCCTATGTATGCACACTTGAACCTCTCCTGTTCAAAAAGGGGAGGGGCCAAGGGCGTGCCATTAGCATAGGCATGTCATGTGGGCTGTGTGTGATGTCTCAGTAGTGCAGCCTCACCTGTATTTTGGTTTGTTTGGTTGGGGGTATGCAACTCTTAAAATTGTTGCTATGAATGCATACTTGAACCTCTCCTGTTCAAAAAGGGGAGGGGCCATGGGCGTGCCACTAGCATAGGCATGTCATGTGGGCTGTGTGTGATGTCTCAGTAGTGCAGCCTCACCTGTATTTTGGTTTGTTTGGTTGGGGGCATGCAGGTTATAATGATGGCCTTCTTTTGGCTTTTGTTCATTGTACGTTATTATTAACTTTGTGTAGGTCTAGGTACATTTTTATGCATACTAGTAGTAAAGTACTTTACTATATACTAGCGCGTCTATCGATTTTACCAGAGATCATCTATATATGATCTCTGATTTTACAGTTGCGCCTCAGCGCCCGCGGCGCGCGATGTTCTTAATTGGTGTTTAAATGTGCGGCTACGGAATGTTGGGCTAACTTCACATGGGTCCCCCCCCCCTCCCGCCTAACTTCCTGGCTACGGGCCTGCTTATATGTACTAACGCTCCGGTATATTACAGTTACACAACCATTTAGCCTATTACGGACGTAGCTACTGTAATCATGTACGTGTCACATTCATGCTAACCTAGGACTCTGAGACTTGCAAGATGCTTCCGTAAGAAGACTGATTGGTTATCATACCCAGGCACTCCTGTGTCAATTCTATAAGTGGCAAACTCCTCTGTGTAATCGCCACCTCCGTCTTTGCAATATATAATCCCAATTAGTGCCCACTCTTAAAAGGGGTCGTGCTACACATTGGTCATTAATACAACAACAATTTATGAATAAAGTTGTGATACCACAGTTTATACAGCTTACAGCTGTTAGGAGTTGTATAAAGTGTGGGTTCTCACTATCACAACTTTGTCCATAACACCTTGAGAAGCAAGGGAATAAAAATGGCTGCTGTACTTAAAACAGGTTTTCCCAGCCCAATGCATAAGAATCACACTAAAATATAGAGCACATTAATCCAGTAATGTCAAGAGCTACCTATTAAAAAAAAAAGGTGTAATTAGGAGTATGTTATTTTTTGCTATTCTATTTCTCATTACATATTCATAACTTACTTTAACCCCTAATGCATACCAATAAAAATCTGGATTGGTTTTTGTTGCCAGGGCTAGCACCTATGATACAGAGCAAATATTGTATAAACATGTGTAGAGACCCTATAGAAATCTCTTTTCAAAGTGCTAAAGGTCACTCAAAAAATTAATTATTCAAATGGTTGCATTTTATAAACCAAATAACTTGGGGTATACAAATATACAGCAATTGAGTGTAGTTTGAAAGGGAGAATGTATTTGGAAAGTTGAGCAAGGATATGAGAAGGTGATGGTTTAAGGGTGGCCCTGTTTCCTGTGAAATGACCCTTGTAAGTTGCATAGTTCCCACCTAAAATGTGCAATCATGATCAAATGGCACAAAGTTTGCACAGCTGAATAGTTGCATGCATGTGTGCATGTGTGTGTGTGTGTGTGTGTGTGTGTGTGTGTGTGTGTGTGTGTGTGTGTGTGTGTGTGTGTGTGTGTGTGTGTGTGTGTGTGTGTGTGTGTGTGTGTGTGTGTGTGTGTGTGTGTGTGTGTGTGTGTGTGTGTGTGTGTGTGTGTACAGTATCTGTGTGACGTTTTGAGTTGGCCGGGGCACGAGACGGCCATGTATAAATTTTTCATGCATCAATATTCGGTAACACTCCTCTTCGTTTCTGGGATCGGGTGACAAATCCGATAGTTATATTGCCTTGAAGCACGTTACTACGTTAACTACTACCGAAAGGTAAGATGATACCACATTTTTTCACGCACAGTACTCCTAACTGTAAGAGATTTGCTTCTGTGCTAACGGTAACGTAGTCCAATGTAATACGAAGTGACAAACCCCTCGGTTGTTACCTGAATCGTTTTCCCACTTCGTCAATGTAGAAAAACGATACGCCAGCGTGGTTAATTGATTATGAGAATGTATTCGCGAAAATTTAGCTAAAGGACCGCTGACCATCGAACCCCCACACACGTACATACTCACACACAGACACACACACTCACACACACGCACACACACACGCACGCACACACACACACACACACACACACACACACACACACACACACACACACACACACACACACACACACACACACACACACACACACACACACACACGTCTTCCCCGTATAAAGTATTTACACCATACATGTATTATATACTGTACTTAGAAAATGTGACATTAATTAAATGCGCTAAACATGCGCCTCTGAGAAATCTGAAGTGTCTGCTTTTTACTTCTCAGATTATTAGCATCACATCCCATTCTTGAATAGGATTGAGCTATACAGTCCATCGGTTACTTGCCCAATCATGTACATTACACAGTTTGTTCTTTAATAGATGCACTCAGCGAGATCAGAGGGATATTGTATTTGGTTCATTTTACTTGTGCTTTTGGATGGGTGGCGAATAGTCCTGAGAGAGCTAGATCTTGGGTTGTTGGGAGCAGGGGCAAACGCTACTCAACTCGAGCTTATCTAGTGTGGTTAACCGCGGTACGATACAATTGAATTGTTGATAGAGCGTGTGAACAACACACGGTGGACAGCAAAGATAATTTAAACAGTGAGATAATATATATAGCTAAAGCTTGTGCCATTTGATTTCGAAACGGTGGTGACACCAGCTCAACACTTGGCATTCCTCTTCCAAGTTCACGCGTAGATACAAGGCTTCCTTAGATAGCCAAGGCGCATACTTGTGTACTAGCAACGTTAAGAATATTTCCGCGCGTGAGGTTTTAAGCTGATAATCCGTACAGATAGTCAGCTGAAGTAGAGGGATGCTTGTTATATAGAAACAGTGCTAACATAAGCAGGCATTAAGTGACAGTCAGTCATGCATCTAAAGGTGTGTCTGGAATGTAGTGCACCCAGCATGCAGCTACAGCATTAGATGTTTTCCGAACATGCACTTTCAAAGACAGCTAATTTATAATATAGCTTCTCGTCTTCAGTGGTAAATGTTCAAAGGGATACCACTTGTCCCACTGTTGGACCAATCGACTTGTGCATACATTATTGGCAGTAAAGGGGCTCCTTTATACCAATGCATTATACCAATGCAATGGAGATGTGCATGCATTATTGATTGAAACATGATCTGAAAATTCACTCAACTTAAGTAAACAATGTTGAATGGAGCATTACCTTTCCATATAGTGAATAGAGTATAAGACTTCTTTCAATCTTGTTAATAAAACACTCTTCTGCTTCATGATATTAAGTACATGCACACCTACTGTAGTAGGACAGCAAAGCATTATACCATGAACTAAAGAGTTAAAAATTAGGTGAAAGAGCATAAATAAAAGTTATCAGAGAGTCTGGAGTACAATCTTCCATTGATGAAGGTTTCAACTATCAACCACAAATACATTCTAACCTTAACCAAATCCTGTTCTGTTTTGTTAGTAAGGTATTGGTCCTATATTTTTCAGCCATAGAACCAGATTGAAGTCATACAAAGCTTAACATGCATACCTGCGATAAGTAGCAATGTTATATTAAGAAGAAAGAAGTGACAGGAACACGAATACAATTAAGGATAATGACGAAATGGCTGGGGACGCTAATTTGCACTATTGTCCATCAAACGACTAATAAATAACACTCCAGGTTGATGTGCTTATGAAATGACAGCATATCTTTGATTTATCCCATGAAAGAGTTAAAAATTAGGTGAAAGAGCATAAATATTATTAAAGTTATCAGAGAGTCTGGAGTACAGTCTTCCATTGACGCTGAAGGTTTCGAAAGTGGACTATTGGTAAGCTTTATCTGTTGCAGGCTAAGAGTGACATGCACAAAATAAGACACTGGCAAAGCTTTACTGAATAGACAGACTACCTGTTGGAAGTGACAAATCATACACAGCAGAAAGAGAGAGCCATCCCCCTTGTGCCTACAAGTGTTGTTGGCACAGGGCTAAAGTGTATGTGGCATGAAGGAGTGTGTGATGCATGCAATATACTAATGAAAGGATTGATTTCATGAGCTGCATCAGTGTTGGATCAAAGGAGGAGATCCTCTAGGTTCATTTACATGTACATTACATTTGTGCCTTACCGTTGCACAACAAATATAATACATACACTGTATAGTGCTAAGTAGTACCCTCTTCATTTCCCTTCCCGTTACAATTATAGCTCCTAGGTCCAGTCGTGTGCAACATTTAATAGATACTAATGCAAGCCTCGTAATATATATTTTGTGCCAAGGTATCAGCTATAGTATTTCATTCACAAGGCAGGCACTCATGGTGAGTGCAATTTTCCATGATCCATAAAACGAATATAAGGGCCACATTAAAGTACGTACTACCTGTTAATGTTTCTAATATGCATGTTATACAGCTACTATGATTTTCAAATCAGGCTTAATCATCATGCTATTTTCAGGTCAGCCATGAAGTTCATTTTCATCTTTATCATAAATGATAGTTGAAAATCTAGAATGTGTGCCTTTTTTTTTTCATTCTAGAACCCTGGTCTGTATACTTGAAACTGCAAGGTCAAATTTTGAAGATGTGCATTTTCTGTGAACTAGAAAGTTCCTCAATAAAACACTTCTTATGCATCAAAAATGGGACTAACCTATGTGGAGTAGTATGACACTGAACTTTAATTACAATGAAAGTGTAATCTTTATATGGCATACTACAGTAGTAGCACCTATAGTGAATTTTGTGTGAGGAGTAAACATGGCTATGTATATTGTAAGCTAAAATGTTTAATGGAAAAACATTTTATTTCCTATATGGTATGGTAAACAGTAGATATATGGAGGACGAATATCCTGTGCATTAACATGCACTTGTATTTGTACAGTACATGCATGCATGTGGATCACTCAGTAATCATATTGATAGGTCATTCTCTAAAAGACTTCCTTGACTAACAGGAAGCCATAACCAACATGGTAACTTGCAACGCAGATGAAAGTTCATAACGCCAAATTCTCATGACATGATAATGCAAGCCTCGTAATATATATTTTGTGCCAAGGTATCCGCTAAAGTATTTCATTCACAAGGCAGGCACTCATGGTGAGAGCAATTTTCCATGATCCATAAAACGAATTTAAGGGCCACATTAAAGTATGTACTACCTGTTAGTGTTTCTAATATGCATGTTATACAGCTACTATGATTTTCAAATCAGGCTTAATCATCATGCTATTTTCAGGTCAGCCATGAAGTTCATTTTCATCTTTATCATAAATGATAGTTGAAAAACCCTGGTCTATATACTGGTGAAACTGCAAGGTCAAATTTTGAAGATGTGCATTTTCTGTGAACTAGAAAGTCCCTCAATAAAACACTTCTAATGGGACTAACCTATGTGGAGTAGTAGGACACTGAACTTTAATTACAATGAAAGTGTAATCTTTATATGGCATACTACAGTAGTAGCGCCTGTAGTGGATTTTGTGTGAGGAGTAAACATGGCTATGTATATTGTAAGCTAAAATGTTTAATGGAAAAACATTTTATTTCCTATATGGTAGGGTAAACAGATATATGAGGACAAATATCCTGTGCATTACCATGCACGTGTATTTGTACAGTGCAGGCATGCATGCGGCTCAGTAATCATACTGATAGGAGTCTTGATTCATTCTCTAAAAGCTGCCAAACTATTCTGCATTGCTGTGCACTATAAGCTATGCATACTGTGCATGTACGCTGTACACACTGTTATGTATCAGACACATAAACTGTACATGCCATGTACATGTACATGTGGATTTCAACAATTCAGCAACAGTTTTAATACATTTGAATATCATTGGTGTTAGGAAGTGTGCATTATAACATTGTCTTATAGGATCTAAGAATGGATGACAAAATTGATACGTGCAGTCTTCTTCGAATCTATACTTTTCAAAAAAGTGGATATTTGAATCTTCTTTTGGCTCCAATATATACTGTTCTTGCTGTTACCTACACATCAACCTTTGTGGTAATGCTGCTGAGGCTACTGTTGTGGAAGAAGGAATGGGAATTTGCCAGAAAGTTCAGAGAAGCTGACAGGAAGATGATCGCTTACATGTTGGAGGTTTTTTTCAACATGCTACACCACAGGGAAGGTATTCGGGATCTTGAAAATGAACATGAAGTGGTCTTGGCAGATCATTTAACTAGTGAGAGTTCAGAAATGGGGACAAAAGATGTGGCCTCTACACCCAGCGTACAAGAGCATAATGTTGAAATAAGTCACAGTACTGTGATTGACACTCCTGGAATTCTTCGCAGCAAATTGGCTGTGACAATTTTAAGTTTTTATGTAGCAAATATTGCCTCTCTAGCCATTGTTGTTTTCTGGGATGTGTTTATACTAAAAGAAATCCGAGGTTGCAGTGATGAATTTGATAGTTTCTATGAAAATGGCACTTTCATAAACCAATACTGCAGTTGCATTCCTACTGATGATCGAGATAAGGCTTTAAGCTACGATGTAGCTCTGGAATTCCCTACAGCTATAGCAGAAGTTGCTGGCATTCTATTCCTTGGTTTTAATGGTTTTGCATTTTTAATGTTTCTCAAGTTGCTTGTGGCAGATGGTGTTGCTTCATTGTGCCCTCGGATTGTTATATACCTATTGCTAGGTGCAGTTGAATGCTTGGTTGTCATTGGAATAATTAGTGCCTTCGTCTCTCGTCGGATATTACTCGAGAAGGAAGATGCTACAAATGTGATTATTGAACAGGTTATGATCTCTGTGGCGATGATTGTAGGAGTGGCTACACCGTGGGTTATGTTTCTATGGGCATCCCATAAAGTGATACGGAAGAATAGAGTATTGAAGAGCACTCCTAAAAGTGAAGCCACCTAGTTTGCTGTCATATGAACACAACTGTTTTTAGAATGATTATGCCATATACAGTATGAATCCATTTGTACGTTGTGGTACGTTGTGTTCAACACACAAATAAATTGTGCTGCATATACACATTCACATAATGTGTATGGATGACTGTGTTCGATCAGACAATTGGGTGATTTTTATATTAATGAATAGAAATACATAATAATAATCTACATCTTGGGCCCTCCAAATTTCAAGCAGCCATACAATGGTGGCGTGGTATTGGGTTGGATAAGGCATAAGCTGTCCCAGCTAGACCCTTTGGGTGATCACCCTTTGACATGCAGCTAAGTATGGTGGTGATGTGGTTACCCGTCACAACGGGCTTCATGATGTCCTGTCTACAAGCCTGCATTGGAGTTCAGGTGGAGGTAAGGAATGGTTATGGGCTTGAGGAGTGCCACACACGACCAGCTAATGTCCTTGCTGCCAACTGGATGCTGGGGAAGCCCTGCTGAATTTGACTTTGCCGTCATATCTCCACTTATTTAAATACTTTACCTGAAGTGAGTGACAGCAGGGTCTACAGCCTTTGTCATAGAGATGAGGAAGCATCAAGCTAATAATAGGAAGTGTGCAAAGCTGGGTTGGGTCTCAATTCCACTTGCGTTTGAGACGTATGGGTTCTAGGGTACAGAGGCCAAGTGGGCTCTATCACAGCTTGCCTCCCATTTAGTCATGCAGCACAATTGCCCAAAGTCTACAGCAACCGACGACTAAGCTTGACCCTTGTCAGGACCAACGTGAGGATACTGCTTTCAAGATTCACCCAAACCTAATTTTTGATTCAATAATGATACTTATGTGCTTAGAGATTAAACGTATACTTGTATAAATGTTATATGTATTAATTATAATAATACATTGTGTTGATCGATGTTATTCAAAGTTGCATTGCTATAATAAGGCAGGTGAATATGTACATGATGTTAATGCTATTAATGTGAGTAAGATAGCAGGTAGTGACATTGTAGCCAGGGTAAGGTATCATACGTTACTTTATATTATCATGTATGCAAATATTTAATTTTCTGTTTCAGAGCTCCAGCCATAGTGTCCTTCTATTAGGATGATCAATGTATTGCAAACGTTTCAGAGGACGAGGACGGGAAGAGGATGTGGCCAAGGCGACAGAGGACAAGATGCTGCTGCCTATTATACTGAGACTGTAATGTATGCTTGTTTAAGGTCTGGGAATGAGACTTTTGCACAACTTCAATCGTACTGTATGTCCCTTGCATGACAATCATAAACAAAAATCCATGAAACAAGTACATGTAACTAAAAACATTCTCTATGAGAAAGTTGGTGGTAAATAGGATTGAAGATTTGAAGGCAATAGTGGTATAAAAAGCAAGGAAACAAGGATCTAACAATAAGGGAAACTGTAATAGTCCTATATTTAGCACTTTTGTAGGCTATTATGTTATTTGTGTGCTAAATATAGGATTATTACATTATCCCTTATTGTTAGACCCTTGTTTCCTTGCTTTACACCACTATGAAATCCTATATACGACTAACTTTATCATAGAGAATGTTTGTAGTTACTAGTGGTATTTAGAATTACCAAGGTCCACCTAGAGCTCAGCTTACTTCAATCTCTAAAGGAGATCAGCTCAGAGATCAAACGTCAATTGCACTGAAAGTAAAAGGCACATATAAGCTTCACCCTTCTCTATTGCAACTATGTTTTGATCAGGCTTGCAAAAAAGGTTCATCCTCCTGGGTTTCCGTTCTTCCCATTGCAGACCTCAGATATGACTGGGCACTTATCAATGTCCCTCAACACTGGAACTGTGGCAAGCAGTCCTCAGTTGACCATGCCATGACCTGCCATCTGGGTGGTTTCCTAACAGTTAGGCACAATGACATCTTGAGATATTACTGCCTCACTTCTGACAGAAGTGTGCCACAATGCTGCAGCACAGCCATCCCTACTACCTCTTAGTGGAGAGGCATCTTCTTCTCTCACAGGCAATACCGATGCTGAGACCAGGGTGGATATTAGAGCAAGAGGGTTTTGGTTAAAAGGTCAAGATGCTTATTTGATGTCAGAGTCTTTCACCCAAATGCATCTATCTATGCTTCCAAACCTCTTCCTGCTCTCTTTGGCAACCACGAACAGGCAAAGAAGAGAGAATATGGACAATGCATTTGCGAAGTTGAACAGGTCTTCACCTCTGGTGCAATGCAGAAGGAATTCGAAGCAACCCCATTCTATAAAACATTAGCTGTCTAACTTCCGTGAAGCAAAGCAAGGCATATTCCCTCGTTATGGGTTGGCTGAGATGCCATCTCTCATTTGCCATACAACGCAGTGCTATTATGTGTGCCTGCGAGGAAACAGGTCTTCAATCCACCACCCAGTTTACTGTGACCTCGTCCTAGCAGTGCATGCGGACTAAATACCATATATTTAAATTAATATTTATATATGGGATCGTTTGGATCTAATGTATGTTTTTCAAGATTTCAAATTCTTTGATATTCTAGAAGTCTGAAATGTCCTCTAACATTGCTTCTTACACACTGAGAATCGGAGTATCTGTCATGGAGTTGTAAGGCTCTGAATTTTTAAGCGATACATTTCAACGCAGGCGTTACATTTCTACTGCACATACTGGAAAATTTATAATGTATGCGTTAGGCCCTGTTTTGCGAAGCATTCCCATATATATTATTACAGTTCACTTGTATTTGTTTTTATGCATGCATTATTTGGAACAGTTCACATGTATTTGTTTTTATAAATGTATATGTATTTGATCACTTGAATCAAGTCCAAACAATATTCTAATTGAACAGTGTACTTGCCAAAAGTTATCATGCCTGCACACTTCCTAACTTGCTATGCATTCACTTCTACGTGTATACAAGGTACATTACATATGAAAACATGCTTAATTTAAACAGCACTCTATATATACTTACAATATTAAATTATTTGCTGTATACAAAAGTATTAAAAAAATAACAGGCACATTACAATTTTACGTAAAGACCACGCAGCCAGGATACCATGCTTCAAAAATGAGTATTTGCTCACACAAAGTTCCACATTTAGCTTAAAATTGCTGTAGATATATAGCTAACACGGTTGGAGTCTGAGTTTTGTTTTTAAGCACTGTGTCGCATGTTGCCAGATGGTGGAAAGCACCACAACCACTATATGTTTCAACTGAATTAAAATCTGCCTTGTTGATGAGTTCCAGGGCTCAACTAAATACAATACAACGATACAACACTAATCTCTCTCTTTTCCTCCACTCCCTCCCTCTCTGATCCTAATGACATTAGAGGCAATGGATGTGTTACTTACAGATGTAAAATTTCCTAATATAACACAAAGAAGTTTTTTTTCATCATGATTAAGGATCCCTACAGTATCATTAAGAAGATACTGTATACATGTAGTTACATATTTCTCCCATTTACCCCAATTGGCACTCCATTTACAAACTCCGAGTTGTTTAAACACACTCCAATACCAATAAATTTTTCTGAAGTGCGTGAACATATTTGGTAGCACTTACAGAAGCAAATACATGTACATGTACACTGCACAGTTTAATGTATACAGTGTACTGTATGTATCACAGACAATGTTAAACATTGCCCTGCAGTCCACTACATAAGACGCATTCATCTACTGTGCAATCTGTGGCTCCTCAGGAGGCACATCTGAGTTTCTGTGGGATAGACATTACGATGAGAGGCTAAGTTGCAGAGAAGTACAGGCACATGTGTATTACCTCTGGCCAAGCTTCTCCCTAAGTGTCTCCAATTCCTTTTCTAGCTCCACACAAGCCTTTTCAATCTCAAAGTTCTTATGAACCAACGCATTCCAACTATAGAGCACAGAAGCATGCAACTGTTTCAAATGAACATTTAGACACACAACAATGCTCATCGTTCGAGATACAGACAATTAATTCACTGGGCAGCCCTATATATGTACACGTCTTTAGTGAGTGAGTCAATTGTGTAGGGCTGTTCCTGCGTCCCTGGCATGGCTCCAATAATATACACAGTAGCTTAACATACAAGTACAAGTACAGGAGTACATTGATCACCAGGATTATCAGGAATGGGTATAGGAGTCGCTTGTCTCCACTGTTGATAGCAACATGACTGCAGTAACAGTCGGCAATCATTCACTGTTTTTATGTTGCCCATGATTAACCCATTAACCGTACGTGGCAACAATTAATCATCTTTAAATCAGTTTTCAAAAGCAAAACCTGATTGTGGGCCATTGTTTTCACCAATCACACACTTCCCTCTGTCTGAGGGTATTAAAAATCCCTAGCGTTTCCATCAGTTTAAATAATTATTTATTATCATGTGTCAGCCTAAATATATGAACCAACACACTGGCAACTATGTGAGCTTGAATCTGGTATGCACACCCTTTTATAAAAACCTTAAGAGTTGCTCAGGCAAAAACAACTCCCACGGTTTGATGTAATTTCCTGTGAACAAAGGTATAGACTATACAAACTCGAGCGGTTTCACTAAACATTGTTGGCAACATATACATGTAGTTTAACAGCTGCTTCCGGTTGGATGGACTATAGGGTTATGCAATGGGCAGTGTGTACAAGCATGTGTTGGGACTCTTGGGCTACAGATTATTGTGGTTTCAGTAGATTCTCGGTACATGTGTGTCATGAGCATGCAGCAAGTTTGGCTTCACGTGTGAACGTCTTTGTCATCTGATGATCTTACAAATGCCCAAAACTTCACTGTGTGTTGATGTCATAGGGAAAAGGCTTTAATGCCTATCAGTCTGGTGCATTGACTTTGAGGTTACGTGTGTTTAATGATGGGTGTGGCATGTCCTGCTCCCTACTTGGGGTCCATGCCAACTGCATGTATGTAAACCTTAGCTTGGGGTGGGCAGTGGTAGCAGTGGTAAGTGTGGACACATCACTCTGGTGGGAATGGGTGTGCTCATCTGTGAGCAAGACTGACCCCTGACTATGCACACTGTACATTTACATGTACAACCTGCTATCAGTAATGCTGATAGCAGAGGTTTGAGGTGAAGTACATGTATAAGGTGAGTGGTGGAAGGAGGGACCTGCACAGGTGGACCAGAGAAACGTAGCACCAAAGTGCTTTCACCCCGAAATCAAACAAAGCGCGAGGCTTACTCCCGGTACCAGTTTTGCTTATTAATAGCAGTGTCTGCTACCTTGCATTTGGTCGTAGATGTGAGTACCTGGATGCACGCACATGTATAATACTGGGGCTAACTGAAAATCTACATGTATACACATACATGTAATTTGTACATCTGTTTGATAGGGATTGATTTACTAACTTAAGTTTCATGCTGATACAATGTACATTTGGGATGCAATTCCCAACTAGTGTTCATCAAAATCAGTGCAAGCAGACTAGTAGCCATTGTATAGTGGAGTATACCTGTATAAGGTTATCTCCCATATGGCATGCACTATTGGTAAACACCCCCCTCATGTTACAGCAGACACCAAACAATTTGGCAGGAATGTTAGTATTGCTTTGGAGTGATGTTCATTGGTAAAACTGTACAGTACATCTATGCACGTATGTGATGTGTTGTGTGCGATGTGTTATGTGTGATGTGTGTGGGATGTGTGTGTGATACATGTGTAATGTGTGAACATTCTTATCAAAGGCTGTGTTATAACATTATATGGCTTCAGGCATACCTTAGCATTGGGTCAGCATGTGATACCATCTTCCAGATACCATTAACAGATTAACGCTGGAATATTTTTTGTTTAACTAAAGTAGAGTTGTCCAAAACCAACTAATTGAGGCAACAGTTAGGTAGCAGGAAGGAGGGTTTGAACAATTTGAACTGAAGCCATGAACATGAATATCTTCTAATTGGTATAATGGTCTGGAAGAACATCTTTGATGCAGAAATGCGTCTCTTGGCGTTGATGGATTAAATAGGTTCATCCTGTTTATGCGTGTACATGTACATGTACTGTACATGTACCATGTACCATGTACATGTACCATGTACCATGTACATGTACCATGTACCATGTACCATGTACATGTACCATGTACATGTACCATGTACCATGTACCATGTACATGTACCATGTACATGTACCATGTACATGTACCATGTACATGTACCATGTACATGTACCATGTACATGTACCATGTACATGTACCATGTACATGTACCATGTACATGTACCATGTACATGTACCATGTACATGTACCATGTACATGTACCATGTACATGTACCATGTACTATGTACCATGTACCATGTACATGTACCATGTACATGTACATGTACCATGTACATGTACCATGTACATGTACCATGTACATGTACCATGTACATGTACCATGTACTGTACATGTACATGTACATGTATGCATGACTGTGCTAAGTAAAGGTACAGTGTACATGTGTGTGTGATTTTCCCTCTTACACTCACCACCATTGCCATACAATATCCCACCGATTCTCTTGTTACAATATGATTAGCTGTACAGTACTGTTATGAGACAGATAAATGTGTGTCAGGCTCCACACCAGCAGAGTACCAGATGCCTGTGTCATTCACGCCATTTCCATTCAAAAACCCATAAGGCTGTACAGGGATTACATTTGATATTTGTATAGTCCACTTACTGATTGCTTAGTGTCTGCAATTGAGCTCCAGCTGCTGCCTAGCGATATAAAACATGAGTATAAATGAGCCTACAGCACACATGCATGTGTGTTTACAGTGTACAGATACAAGTGAGCAATGCATATGGCTATGCAACGTTTAATATTTACAGAGATAGAATTAATAACCAAATGGGATCGTTGCCATGAAAATGGGTTTAACGTGTACTGCAAAAATTTATAGTATGTGTGGTTAATTAAAATTCAGCCCCAGCGTATAAGAATCGCTGTGTAGAGGACAATTTAGACTACTAGATTTTTGTTTTAATGAAATCTTGAAAACCACATACTTCATACATGTATTTTAGGTCTCTTTTCCCTGCAATGATCCCAAATAATTTGCATGTTACCATAATGGATTCCAATTGGTCTTGCAAAACGTGATTTTCTTGGAGAAGACAAAAGATGTATGTATATAATGTAGATGTAAAGATAAAATCAAAAAATTAATGTGATATAATAATGTACGATTATTGGATGAATTATAAATGACACATGAACAAATTATTATATTTGATTTGCATTTTATTAGTTAATATTCATGAAAACACTAAAAACCACAACGCTTTAATGCACTTTGACTTTCTATAAATGGTGATCTAATAGTAGACTTATTATGAATGTTTAATAGTTAACATATTCAAAGCCTCTGCTCCCTGATCGACACTTCTTAAAGAAGATAGTTCTCTATGAGAGCAATTTTAACGGGTCTTCTGCATCAGTGTCAATCAAAAGCAAAAGGAAGATAAAGATCCTGAATTCATAGAGGCCCTTTATTCTGACTCATTGCTAAAATAGCAGGCTGAAATTTTAAAATTTGTCACAAGGCTTGGACGGACTGATCACATAGCCACTGAGGGTTGGGATGTAGAATGGAGGGTTGAGAAATAAATATGCATGTAGAGTCTTCTACAAATGTACCATGGTGAAAATGAGACTGCTGGCAGCAAGGTGATGGCTGTATGCTAAGCTTTCTGTAGTAATACAATCTACACTGTATAACACTCTACTGTGTACATGTACAGTAGATCTATCATCAAGCCATCCATTCGTGCAGTAAAGACAATTCAATGCTTTTTTTTTTCTGAGTCACTTACATTACTGGACATGTACTTTATTAGTACATAACATGTCCAGTAGTGTAAGTGGCTCAGAAAAAAAGCATTGAATTGTCTTTACTGCACTAATACACCTGGAACACATCAGTGCAAAGTCCTTGTCATTGGCAAGAGAAAAATGCCTCAATGCCTTCAAAGATCTATGAATATGCATAACCTTCCTGTTGACAATTACGTACAGTACACGTAAAGGCTTGGATGACCAATTGACCAGAGTTGGACTCGAGAGAGGGCACCTATTCTTTTAGTGGTGATCAACTACTCTGGCATCCTAAAATGAACACCCAAAAATACAGAAAGAAGCATGTCAACATTATTATGAGCCAGCTTAATGCACCTGATCCAGACACATCTACAGCACTGCAAATACACTCCATTGTAAGTCCAGTAGCAAAGAATTGCTTCTTGAGGCACATGTACTGTACATATAT
Source organism: Ephydatia muelleri (assembly GCA_013339895.1). Lineage (NCBI taxonomy): Eukaryota > Metazoa > Porifera > Demospongiae > Spongillida > Spongillidae > Ephydatia > Ephydatia muelleri. Next base: position 4,077,969 of record JABACO010000008.1, on the reverse strand, counting down.
ACATGTACATGTACAATAGTTCAACCAGAAGTGCTCTGGTGAAAGGAAGAAACCATCCCAACTGCTTCCGCAACGCATGTTGTACATAAGAATCAATACAAGACCACAACATGTAGTGAGTTATCCAGGAGGAAAGGAAGCCAATTTCAGCAGTTACAAACGAGGAAGAGTACAGCAACATTGAAGACAAGACACCATGCACTAAAGGCCTGAAATACTCGTAGACAAAAATGCCATAGTCGAACTTATCTCCAGCACCATACATGTACACTGCACAGAAAGTTGAATTCATAATTATTATTTGATGATAGCAACATGCTAGAACCACCCCCAATGTGTCACACATCGTGCTGCCCATGCTAGGAATGATATACAGTACCACAGGTATTTCATTGAACACGCCAATCGTGACGGCAAGTTTGTACAATATACATGTATGTGTAGAGGTGTGTAGCATACCTGTTCTGTCTTCCTCTGCCAGTTGACTTCTTGAACTTTACCCCTGTACAGTGGAGGATGACAAATGCTCTGTACATGCTAATAATCTTGAACAAGAAGAATGGGCTGATCATTGTGTTCATTCCATCATGTAAATACTAAACTATTCTCTACACTGTAGCACTAATGAGCTAATACATCCTGGGTCTGTACAGTACACTCTCACCAACTGCTGTCATACACAACAACCATACTGCACACGTATTTACATGTACATATATGTACTGTACATGTACATTGTCTAAGCAAACAATAAGACATTCTGGACATTTCAGATTATGTCCAATTAATAAAGGTACAGAAAAGGCAGTCCACTGAATAAACTATATTTGTTAATGCACGTGAATGTATCTACATGTACTGTATAAATTTAGGCAACAAATGGTAGCAAACCAAAATATTGTAATTACCTCAATTGTTTCAATTTCCTCTGTTCATGTTCCACCATTTGCGTTAGAAAACTGAACAGGATGCCAAAAGAAAGGGATACAGAAAGGCTTATGGCATGAATGTGACTGCATTGTGCAGTATTTATTGCTACTTAACGTGGGATTCCTACACACAACAAACTTGCTGACTGTTACAAAAATGTTGGAAATACATGTAGAGTGTATGTGTACAAGTAGTGGGGACAACCATACTGTATTGGTCATAATCCATTTCAGGCTTTTACAGCATTGAAACTGCTCTGAGTGGAAATTTTGAACACTGATGGCATTACTGTGTGCATTCAAACCGTGTGCTGCATTAGCCAGGCAACTAGCATTAATACATGTACATGCATAAACTAATGGGACCACATTTCTTTGAACGATGATTTAATATGTGGTTTATTCGGACCATAAAAGCTTTTCCACTTAATGAAAGTCCTGCACAATGAAAGGAAGAAGGCATTACCATAACCCAATAAGTTCAATTAAATAGGAAGCAGGGTGTGGTTTCTCCTAAGTACAAAAAGAATGCTAGAAACCGCAGTGCATTGAGTTTATTACACATAATGTGCATACACGCATGAGCAGTTTGTGCGATCATAATGGATACATCTACACCAGGCCGTACATATATGTGCACCATGCTACTGCAGAATGTGATAAACATACACATACATGTACTTTATACACATGCAGCAGACACAGTGTGTACTACAGTTTCCATGCATGTAACCAAAACGTGCTATACAAGTGGTCTACTGTACACGTGTATGTACATAAACACATAACACATGATACATGTATGTACACATATAGCACATGATACATGTATGTACACACATAACACATGATACATGTATGTACACACATAACACATGATACATGTATGTACACTCATAACACATGATACATGTATGTACACACATAACACATGATACATGTATGTACACACATAACACATGATACATGTATGCACACACATAACACATGATACATGTATGCACACACATAACACATGATACATGTATGTACACACATAACACATGATACATGTATGTACACACATAACACATGATACATGTATGTACACTCATAACACATGATACATGTATGCACACACATAACACATGATACATGTATGCACACACATAACACATGATACATGTATGTACACACATAACACATGATACATGTATGTACACACATAACACATGATACATGTATGTACACACAACACATGATACATGTATGTACACACATAACACATGATACATGTATGTACACACATAACACATGATACATGTATGTACACACATAACACATGATACATGTATGTACACACATAACACATGATACATGTATGTACACACATAACACATGATACATGTATGTACACACATAACACATGATACATGTATGTACACACATAACACATGATACATGTATGCACACACATAACACATGATACATGTATGCACACACATAACACATGATACATGTATGTACACACATAACACATGATACATGTATGTACACACATAACACATGATACATGTATGTACACTCATAACACATGATACATGTATGCACACACATAACACATGATACATGTATGCACACACATAACACATGATACATGTATGTACACTCATAACACATGATACATGTATGCACACACATAACACATGATACATGTATGTACACACATAACACATGATACATGTATGCACACACATAACACATGATACATGTATGTACACTCATAACACATGATACATGTATGCACACACATAACACATGATACATGTATGTACACTCATAACACATGATACATGTATGCACACACATAACACATGATACATGTATGTACACTCATAACACATGATACATGTATGTACACTCATAACACATGATACATGTATGCACACTGTATGCACACTGTACCATACCCATTGTGCAGCTTCCATTCATTAACACTATACTGGGACAGCAGCTCCAAGTTGGTGATTCTACAAACAGAAATATCGGCAACAAATTTAAAAATGCACAAATTAAAGTTATGCAATAAGCTATTACTGTCAGTGTGTAAATGGCAACACTTTGCAATAACTCTCAGTTTTACCTGTCCCACCTACAGCGTACAAGTGCTATAGCACATTACTACATGTACACGTATTGTACATGTACAGTGTACAGTAATTGAAGAACTAAATTCAGACCCAGGATTGGGTGAAGCAAAATGCAAGGAAACAATGTTACAGTGTGTTTGCCACTAAACAGTTCTAATACAGACACTCTCTCTCTCAAAGCCTACATGTGTATTTGCTAAATTCACAAAAACATGCATACACGTACAGTACATGTACATGTGCATGTATACATGTAGTACCACTCAAGAGTAATTTCTGCACATGTAACAGGCCAGTGACATCAAGAGCCCTAATATAATCACAGCCCATTAACATTATGAACATTACATAAAAGCACAGGAACACCCTATGAAGCTGGAATCCACGAACTGAGAGGTTGTACGTAATTAAGCATTTTAGACATAGTTTTAATAAATACCCCTTTTAACCTTTTGTACGATACATACTGTACATGTACTTGTACATATCAGAGACTAGTGATGTGCATGTACATACATGTACATGCACTGTGTTCACAGAAGTTGCATGGGTACATATTCAGGTAGAGTGTACCACAAATTTGTTAATTCGGTTTGCAGCCCTGCCCGTTCATTTTTCATAACAGGCCACATTTTGATTAGCTTGAAATAAAAAATATCGTTATTACCACTGTATCAGTGTAAGCCATTGTGCTGTTATTTTTAATCCATACAGTAAGTGTGGTGCGTGCTTACTAACAGTGTCATGCAAGCACAATTGAAGACCTGCACCACACATGTACAGTACACTGTAGCTCAATACATTGTACATGTAGCTCAAAGCCTGCCCTCCCGAAATACATATCCTTCATGATGTGTACACAAGAACAGGGACAATCGTTGTTAGACCCACATAGATGCATGTACATGCATGGACAGCACATTGTACATGTACTTGGGCCACTTTTCATCTGCCCTGATCAGTTTTCCAGCAGGTGAGGTACCAGTACATACATGCAACTGCTCAAGGCCCTACATGTACAGTACATTTACATGATAGTACAAGGATAAAGAGCCTTACAAAGGACAAGAGTGGTTTTAAGCAAGTTAATTAATGCACCCTGACCACTTTTTGCAACCACATATGGTCGGGAAGGGGGAGGGGAGGGGTACAGTCGTGTATACGTATACACATACATGTACATGTACAGTAATCTCCCACTTAAGTACGCAAAAAAATTTCATAAAAACAAGGTTTTGTCTTAAGTACGTACACTGTACGCACAAACTTCTCAGGTTCGAAATACGTACTTAAGCGGGTGATTACTGTACAGTTGTGTATACAGTACATATATGTACAGTTTGTGCCTATATACATGTACATGCACAGTCTTGTGCAAACATACATGTACAGTCTTGTGCCCACATATACATTTACAGTCTTGTGACAGTTACATGTACAGGGTACAGTCTTGCACACACATACATGTACAGTCGTGTGCCCACATATGCAGTCAACCTGAGATGACTCGCATAAACGTACATGTAAACACCATGTGTGCAGCACTTGCCTCCCTACTTGGTGTTCAAGCTGGGCCATTGAGTTATCCACAGCTTCCTGCCACGCAGCCAAGTCGTTCTTTTGCGCTGTGCCCGGTTGAGGAAGCTCATACCTAAAGACCAAAGACCCATGGACGGGCTCATACATACATGCGAGTCATCGTCACAATACTACATGCAAAGCAAGAAGATCTGGTGATACAATACTGTAGCTGAACTGCTCGTGTGTGCGCATGTACTGGTGGCCTGTTCAACAACAGCTGTATTGCATTTCTTCTATCCAGGTGCGCTCTAGCGTTCCTTATATCTTACACGTTGCACGTGCAGCAGAAATAATTTCAACCACTGTCTTCTTATACATCACAACTACAATGCTGTCTATGGCTACGAGTGGCTTCAGACTAGAAATGCGTAGGTAAACAAAACCCGCTTGCTTACTAACCTTTTCATACTGAGTAGTTCCATCGGTTGACGAGCAGATATCCGGTCAAACTCGGCCTTCACTATGGGAGTCTTTAGAAGCGGGTGAGCTCGTTAAAACACGATCAAATCAAAGTGCATTCTGACCTCAAATGTCGATTTTAGCGCCGATAGGTGTTCTAGGTAGTTTTTAGTTGGTTTGTACCGTCTTGTCTCTTCTTCCACTAATCGCAGAGCCTAAGAAACCGAGAGTGCGCCTTAATAAGCACATTGGTTTACTATCTCTCTTACCCCCTCTCTCACTCCAGCATCTTCATACCCCTGGTCCACATAGGGCAGTGCATCGATGTGATTATCTCCTTGCAAAGTTAAAGCCATCGCGAGACACAGTCTACAAGGTAAAGGGGCTGGGCACTGCGCCGAAATGTTTTAAAAAAAAAAACGGAGGCGCACGGAAAATCTATAATGAAACACCTCAAAACGTTCGGGTATCGGGGACCAGACGTACAGTAGCCCACCATATTCTCATGCGTAGGGGATGGTGGAAGGTGCATAGTTAAGATATATACACTACTTGCTTTGACTTTGTCAAGGACGTGTTTTATTTAATTCTGTTTTGGTAGGGACGTCACGTGCGCTCTCTTGTCTTTTAGAAGGCTCTCGCGTGCTTTGACTCTCTCAATTATAACGACGTTCAGCTAATGTCACATTGTAATTAAACTAGTGCAGGCTGAAATATAGTAATGCATAACATGCATGGCTACCGCTGTACATGTTCTGCACCATAAATGTATGGAAGAAAGAAAATGGAATATGTAGGATGATTTCCCTGCATGAATATAACCGAACTTAAATAGTACCGGTATGCACTCGTTGCTACTTTTAGAAACAGCTTTTCAAGCATTGCCAAACACAATTCTAAATGTTCAGTTGAAAGCGGCTTCTTAGGTTGTTACTTTTGACACTTTCAAAATAAATAAATATTGCAACACACAAACACATATAATCAAAGTTGACCTCATTCAATGCCACTAGAATTGATGGAGTTTGCTGCAGTGCTTGATCCTGAGCTGTTGTCATATGACGTTCCATATGGCAATGCAAGGTGTTCCATATTTGATTTGCATTCATCACCTAATTCTAATTCCATTGTTACACTGCTATGGTTTGATGATTCTTGTGGTGAAGTCCCTTCAGATTTCACTGCAGTTGCAGGACTCATGCCAACAAATGGAAATGTAAGATGTTCAATGACTGTGATAGCAGACACAGAGTCATCAATTTTAATGTTCTGAAGAAAGTCACTCTCTTCAATCGTTGTACTTGGAAACTGCATTAAATACAGTACTGAACCAGTATGTACTATAATAAAATGATATCAAACTCACAAGTTCATTGAGTATCCTATCTTCAATAGTGGTTTGAGTGGATAGAACTTTTCTAAACAAGATCACAATAATTGAAGCTACTGTTGCAGTGATAATTATTACCACACCGGCAATGGTTATTATTATGAATGATTGTGCAGCTGTTGCTGGAAAGGAGAAGGTTATAATGGAAATTATCATGATGCATATAAATGTTTCAAGCTGAGGGAAACCTATTGATAAAAATTCTACAAGTCTTGGAATGTTTACCTAAATACTATGAAATTTGGGGTTGCCAATAAAAGAAGGAAAAGGGTAAATTAGTTTTTAATACAGACCTAAACGTATGACTACACAATTAAATCCATATGCACAGATAACTACGTTCATATTTAATCGCTTGCTGATTCCCCTCCTTCCCTCTCCCCTCCCCCTCCCCCTCCCCCCTCCCCCTTCCCCCCTTTGAAATAAATTGTCTTGGTTGCTATGCATACAAGCACTCCATAAAAATTATTGACTTCATTTACATGGGATCGATGTTTTTTCTGCAGCCAATGAAGTAACATTATTTGTGCCATTTGTTCCATTCACCAAGAGTTGAGTTTGACCTGTGTGCAAACAAATGATTTCATTTGACCTTTGTAATGCATTCCACTCAAACACAAGGCCACAATCGCACACAGAAAAGTTCTATATGGGTTGAGCGAGGGAGAGGGGAGGGATTTGTACAGGAACATCCAAGATGATGAATTTTGAGGTGTAAATGTTTCTTTTCCTTTTTTGTAGAAATAGTCTGAACTGAACCTGTGGCTGGCTACAAGCCTACATGTAGCTGTATCACCATGCAATTACTGCACATGTGTGACACATTATGTCAAATTTGGTAATCATACGTACCTTGATTGCACACGTATAGATTAAACTGGTCAGTTTTTCTGTCATCTGAAGAAATACAAAGAAAGATATATGTGTAGTTTAGTGGGTAGTCTATTATGATAGAACGGAGCAACCCACCATCAAGGAATGAACATACAACTGCTCCAGATGAAAAATTTTGTAAATGGCTGCTAATATTAAATTGAAAAAAGCAGCCTGAAGCGTTAATGTTGACATCAAATATCACCATTCCATTGCTCTCAGTACGTGTTTCCTCAAACTGTAAGAATCAATAGTGAAGGGTTCAGTTTCTTACAACATGTCATATCAATATTCAAAAACATAAAGTGTTTGAAAAGTATTCTTGCAACAAGCTGTCATGTGCTGTCATATGAGGCATACCATTTGGTCTATCGAGTAGTTACTGCAAATCCCTGTGATTGCAATATCAGCTCTTTCATCCAGACATACATTGATCCATGAAAGAGTAACGTGATTGCCATTGCATTGTATTGAAACTATGCTGTCAGTGTCAATATTTTTGGGAGCCGGATAGTCTGAAATATAAATGACATATGTCTGATAAGCAAACTCTTGTACATACAACCTAGTATAGGCATGCACTTGCCACCGCTAATTAGAAATATGCACAAATATATGGTATATTTGCAAATTGGATAAATAATTTAGTCTTAGATTGGTACCTTTGCGTTGGTTGCACACCTCTGTGGGAATATTTAGCTGTAGTTGGTATCCATCATAATTTCCATTGTAATCTCCGCCAAACAAACAAATGAATTCTATTCCCATGTCAAGAATTGGAAGATTGATCGTCTCTTGTCCCAGATAACTGTTATCGAAATATTGAACAGCCTTGGGAAGATAATTTCGTTCTTTACATTAAATGACACTATAACCTCATACAATTCAAAATATCATGATGTGTACAGTTGAGCAAGTTTTGCATTGGCCCTACATTATGCATACAGTAGTCTACATATCAATGTAGCAAACATATATGTTTGTCTCACCTTTGTTTTGGTCCCATTCAAACAGAACCCCCAGATCGTGACAGAATTTACTGTGACAAATAGGTTGTAGGGATTAACATTCCATGTAGCCAAAGCACTGTTTCTAGAGCAGCTGACGGTTTCAAAGCCTCTGGGTTCTAAATCTGAAATTGACGGGCATTATATGAATCTCTTTATATGCAAGATATGCCACTTACATCGGTCAGGTGGAAAGATTCTGCAGAATGTTTTCCCACTACTTGTGCCATTAATAGAAATAGATATATAGTAGAAGTATGTATAAAAATCATTTTGCATTATGGTCTTGTACAAAGTAGCACTCGTCCTATCTTGTGATTCAGCATGGCCATTTGTACAGACAGTGACGGTATAGAAAATATTTGCGTTTGCTGCAACAGTAGGGTACCCACTGTATGTCGGTTTAGTCCAGCTCAGAATGGCCTGACCTAATATCATATACGACAACTCCTTTGGTGTGCAATGGAGGTTCTGAGGAGGATTTGGTACACCTGTAAATGGTGGAATTATGTACAGATAAAGCCATATAATTTAATTTGTTGCACCTACCATAGCGAAGTACACGAATAGTTTCATAAGTCACACCGGCAGTATTGTTTGCAAAGCACTGAAAGATGCCATAGTTGTCATAGCTAATCACCAATGTATGATTATTCAGTGTCTTTCCATTTTTGTACCACGATAATGTCGGATATGGATTGCCTGATGCCTGACAAAAGAGGAGCTTTGTTTCGTGCTTTTGGATGTAGATTGTCTTGCTGATTTCACCCAAATAGATAACAGGAGGAACTGGAAGAGAGGTACAATTGACAATACTGAGAGTGTCAACACATCACTGTACATTCAAAACTGATTAATGATCAAAATTCCTGCATCGTACCTTGATGGCAAAGTCTCACACTCACCTAAAACATTGATAACTCCAGATTCATGCTGTAACAGATCTTGAGTAAGAGCACAGGAGTACATGCCATCACTGTGTCCAAAGATCAATTTCAATTTTAGTGTATGATCTTGACTTATAATTGTTCCATTTCTCAGCCATAAGACAGAAGTGTTTGGATGTGGAGAGGTATAGCACTGCAGTGTATAATTGCTACCATTCTTTGCAGTCGGGGAATGGTCAAAAGTAATAACCTCTGTGCCACTGTATGTATCTAATGAAGGGAAGTGGCAGGTGTGGTAGTGCAGTTTCATACATAAACTGTATTGATAGAATACCATTATTAACTGTTACAAGGTACACAGCCTTCTTCCGTTTGTTTCCAAACCATGTTGCTGTACATGAATAATTTCCAGCAGACTCTTTGGTCATTTGCTGAATGAGTAATTTCTGGTTCATGAGACGTATACAACCCTGTGATATGTGAAATTATACAAAGAATAGATCAAAAAACCAAAATCATTCTATGAAAGCATCACCAAAATAAGAGCAAGAGAACTTACTTCCCTTGACTAATGAGCACAGGTTATGCATGCTAGAGAGATAATTTAAACCCTGCTGGATGAAAAATAGTAGGGAGATTGCAACTATACTAACCATAGGAAATGTTTCATGAACCCTGATACCGAAAACTCACTTGTTGGCAAACATACCTCAATGTATGACAAAGGAAACAAGGAATAACTACATCAAAGGGCTGCTATATCAACACAGGGTTTGCTACCTGCTTAAAATGAAATTTCTTTCGGGCATGCAATTGACTGCATGGTAATTATGCAGATAAGCATAAAGACTATTATCATTGTTTTGTGCACCTTGCTGCTTAGTGTGGGATGTCCTTAAGAGTACATTCATCGTAAATATTTGAGCGTCGATTAAAAATTGTAATGAGATTTGATGTTTTTTAATAGGGATGCATTCCACATTTGAACTGTTATGTACTAGCCTTGCAGATGTCTTTTGTTATGTTCATGCCATTGAAGCTCCATTCAGCGACATCTGGTGGACGTGCAGCTTGAAAATCACATTCCAATAATAGTGGCTCATTCTGTGCAGCAGCAATAGCCACAGGTGGTGTGATGTCTGCAGTGTCTGTATGTGTCAAGAAATAACTTAATTCAAAACCTGATGTCAGGAAGCTGTAAATTGCAATTTGACATGTTTCAATCTTATCTTTGAATTTTATTGCACAACTTACTGGAAATAACAACTAGGTAGGCTGGTGCACTCAAAGTGATGTACATGTACGATGCTGGGCCTGCCAGCAGTGACGGGCAAGGCATATCCTCGTAGCTCGGGCCATCTTGTATACTGCACTGGTAACAACCAGCATCACTGTTTGTCACACTTCTGATCTCTAGTGTTGAGTATCCACCTTGTTGCTGCCTAACAATTCTCTCATCAATGTTTATGGCGCTGCCGTCCTTGTACCAAGTAATTATTAAGTTTGGATATGAAGGATACCCTGTTGGAGTGATTGATGAATTGCAACTAAATCGTGCTGAGGATCCATATTTCACTGCCTTGGATTGTGGCTCCATCTGAAATGCAGTCATTTCATTCTGTACAAATGATGTCACTGGAAAAGAATGCATAAATATTAAAACTGGCCAGTATAGCTTAACAATACTAATAGATGGCATATATAATGACATGCTGGTAAAAACCAAAAAAATTGTGTACTCATGCTGTATTAAACTAGAGGCATGCATCTCAGATTTGTGTATGTTGTCACAAAAGGGCAACATAAAGTGTGCTTCTCTTGTGCCTACAATTGGCAAGACATGATGTCAATGAGCGTTAGGTTATACTGTTGAATGATTACTGTTAAGATGCAACAAATCAAGAGAGAGAGAGAGAGAGAGAGAGAGAGTGAGAGAGAGAGAGAGAGAGAGAGAGAGAGAGAGAGAGAGAGAGAGAGAGAGAGTATGTCCAAATTTACTTTATCAGAGTATCTGTAAGATAATGAAAAACTCAGACAACCGCCACGACTTCCCATCTAAGACTCCAAGACAGCCAGGATCGGCAAATAATTTGCTATAACACTGTACATTTATGCAGTACCTAACTGTGCTTGGTGCATACAACAATCAATTGAACTTAATTAACGTACATGTACAGTGAGATGATCATTACCATGTCGTACAATACCAGTCTATGAAGCTTCCTACCCCCAAAACTTTTATGAATCAGACTTAATTACATTAGCATTCATACATTGAACTGCGTACACGCTAACAAATAGCCGCTTCAGCGGGCCTGCAGCAATAACTACAACTACATGTACCAGTTGTAACTTCGGAGAGAAGGTGCGGCTTGTCAACAAGCTATGGGGAAACGCTCACTGATGTTACGTGTGTTACAATCCTTCACCCCCGACGCATATTCGAACCACTAAGTTACGTAGGTTATAATGGCGGAGGCAAGGTGGGAGCACTATATAGAGCAAGAGTAGGTGCAAAGGCATTCGGTTAAAATCGGAAGCGAGTGTAAGGCCTGAAGTCGCCAGTATTATATTCTATCTCGGCCAGTACTGAACGTTAGAACGTTAGAGAAAACCAGCCGTAGAGGTTAAAAGATGGACAGCAGTTTCGAATGAAATTATATGAAGGCGCAACAAACCTGGTTTAACTTACCAAGATCCCCGATTGCTCCATCAATGCAAAATAGCAGTAACACAGCGAACGACGCTAGCGCGGGCATGGCGATCCGTAGTAACGATCTCTATCAAATCACCTCAATGAGCCAATCTACCGTGTACTAGAAATGCTGGTGCTGTATGAATGCATTCTCAGAAGCCTCTTAAAATATAGTTCAGTAGGGCTTGCCGCACGATGGGGCGTATATAGTATGTGGTTGACAATGTCGATAAACATGGGATATTATATTAAGCCATACAAGTGCCGAGAGTTACCTCAAGTTCTCGTTGGGTATACCTAACACACACTCTATTAGGTTCAATCTTCGATTGATACTGATTTTTTTTGGGCAGTTAAACGCATCGGGAAAGTATGTTTGACAAAGCCAATACAAACCTGTCGGGCGTGGAATTGGCTCAAAAAAACGTTATGTTTACCTAACGAACGTATAGTTTACCTAACGCCCGGCACTTGTAGATTTAAGCTACGAAAGGTCAGTTACACACGATTCATTCCTTGGCTGCAGCGGCGATGTGACCAATTGATAGATTTTCGTTCATGGTGAGACTGGCTGCAGAGCTAAGCTTCATATCAGGATGTGTAACCCGGGGTGTGGCATCATTTGTTTTAATTTCTGTTTAATTTTCTATTTAGTACATGTACATTCAAAAAATAGACAATTCAATGTAATCATAGATACTTCAGAGAATCTATGATTTAATGATAAGTTACATAAGCTCTGATATGTAAGCATGCATCACATGCAACTAATACTACGTCATCAAGCCACAAAACATCAGTGAATGGCCTCAACTTTAGCACAGGATGTAGTCAAGTTCCAGATCACGGAACTGCCTCATGTGAAGGATAGCTGTGGATAACTCAATGCAACCCATTTTTGCTGTCGAGTGCCATCATTCCATCAAAGCTCGCCTGGGTGTGATGGATGAGTAGCCTTGTATCAGACCCGTCCAGCTGTTGATATCATAATTTCATCCCCATAACTCTAGTGTATTAGCGGTAATACTTGCTGCACTTTATAACAGTACATGCGCGCACACGAGCAGTTCAGCTACAGTATTGTATCACCAGCTCTTCTTGCTTTGCATGTAGTATTGTGACGACGACTCGCATGTATGTATGAGCCCGTCCATGCATGGGTCTTTGGTCTTTAGGTATGAGCTTCCTCAACCGGGCACAGCGCAAAAGAACGACTTGGCTGCTTGGCAGGAAGCTGTGGATAACTCAATGGCCCAGCTTGAACACCAAGTAGGGAGGCAAGTGCTGCACACATGGTGTTTACATGTACGTTTATGCGAGTCGTCTCAGGTTGACTGCATATGTGGGCACACGACTGTACATGTATGTGTGTACAAGACTGTACATGTATGTGTGTACAAGACGATACCCTGTACATGTAACTGTCACAAGACTGTATATATATATGTGGGCACAAGACAAAACATGTATGTTTGCACAAGACTGTGCATGTACATGTATATGGGCACAAACTGTACATGTATTTACACAACTGTACAGTAATCAAAGTACGCATTTCGAACCTGAGAAGTTTGTGCGTACAGTGTACGTACTTAAGACAAAACCTTGTTTTTTGCGTACTTAACCGGGATGCGTACTTAAGTGGGAGATTACTGTGCATGTATGTGTATACACGACTGTACCCCTCCCCTCCCCTCCCCCTTCCCCTCCCCTAATACGAACTGCAGTCACACCAAGCCCTGAACCCGCATTTGCGCGGCTGCTGTTTATACACCAAAACATCCGTTTGTATAATTATGAGCTCACTATTTATTGCGCTAGGGAAAACTTAACTACCTTTGGTACGTCCGTTTGAATTTGCCTAATTATAAACACCGTCGTATTACTGAGTTTTCAGATATGCATTGTCTAGTCTTTGAGCTGCTCGTTTTCGTTTTTGAGGTCGCTGCTTCTATCGGTAAGGTTCTTTCCCTCCCCCCGAATGTGACGTGACGCCATTCGAATGCCATCCACATTTCACAATAGTACATGGGCATGGACATACAGGTATAACCAGCAAATAGCATCCACGTAACCTGCTCGCCTTGGCATGTACTTGTATTTGTAAGTACATTAGCATATACTGTACATGTATTTATTCATGCGGGTGGGAAAACTAACTACACGTTTCGTGTGTTATATTAACACTCAACCCTCCATAGTGAGGCGACACACACACACACGCACACACACACACACACACGCACACACACACACACACGCACACACACACACACCATACACACAAACACACACACAATGCACACATTGAAACACACACCGCGCGCAGACACACACTCACACACAAAGACATTCTACCACAAAACACAACACTCACTCATGCCACTCACTCTTGCACAAACACACACATGTGCACACTTAGCACAAACACAAATTCAACTGACATTTTTTCTCACCTCCTCCTCTCACCTTCATTCTCATGGCTGAATTTTGTTTCACCCTAACTATCTGAACAAAACACAACTTGATTAACAGCCTTCAATGTGTGTGTCTGCAAGTGCACTACCATATATGTATGAACCAATTTATGCACTTGCACTGCATGTTATTCATATACATTTTAATATGGAGTATGCATTACTCAATAGTGCAAGCTTGCATCGATAGGGAGAGAACAGAATATACTTTGCTTTGAGTAAACCTATATGAAACTAATGAATTTATGACTGGTGAATTGATACATGACTCTATCAATTTCCAGATGTACCATATTTTGTGCAGAAGAATACTACATTATTTCTGGAGAATCCTCAGTCGCAGATAGTTTCGAAGAACTCTTCTGTTAGCTTTCACTGCAGAGTCAATATACAACCGACAAATTTCTCATCATACCCTCATCTTGATGTGATGTGGTGGAAGGATGGAATTATAGTACAGAGTGACAGGGAAAAAATGATGGTCCAAACATATGCTGGATACAGTCAGTTGCAAATATACAATGTTGGTCTAGATGATATAGGAACATACCAATGTATGGTGAGAGACGGTCCTGTCTACGATGGTAATGAGCCCTGTGTGAAATCAAGTTCATTCTCAAAGTGGTTATTTTTGACAGTTAGTCTGCCCGCTTATTTGAATATTGTAGGAGGTAATTTGCCACCATGCTACATGTATATTATGCACAATTGTATGCTCTAATAACACTCAAAATTATATTGCCAATTGAACACAAATTCATAATCTGTCCCTTGTAATTAGTTGCGACACATACACTGGCTCTGTACCCCACAATCAACACTTTCAGCTTAGATTTCCATGTATTTTGTGTTAATTGCTTTGTTAAACCTTTGTTTACACAGCAAATAGTAAGACCCAGCCATTGATCTGACCTGCTAAGCTGGCAGATTTGATTAATGCATGAGTAATTATTACACATGTGATACTAGTATCTTCAGCGAGAGTTACTTTATTTTGTTGCCAGAACTCGAGGATGCTACTTGGTCTCAACAGATCTCAATTGCGGCTGACTTAAACCAACCTCTACTTTTGCAATGCAGCAATGATCATCCTGACTACATTGAGTGGAGGTTCAATGGAGTATCTTTATTTCCAAGCAATGTATCTATGGTGGGTACTGTCTGCTCTGTTTTTGTCCTGCTCTTTGTAACTTATCCATGTATGATCTCTCAGATAGGCTCACTAATAGCTGGGAGAGACCTTCTTATCCAAAAGATGACTGATATTGTAGTTGGAAACTATTCGTGCATTGCAACATGGTTCGTGAATCGTACAGTGGTTGTTGTGACATACATTGTGACAATAACAAAAGGTACAAAAAATGTATGTCTAATGGAGCATCTGTTAATTGGTATCATTTTTGTAGACCTGTACAACGGCACATTGTTGATTACAATTGACCATCCCGAGCATGCTATCTGGGGTAATAAATATGAACTCAATTGCCACACCTCTCCAGATGCTGATGCATCTGTAGTCTGGCTAAAGAATGGAAACATAATAAGTTACAACCACTCACTTGCTTTTGACGCAATTTTTACCAATGACAGTGGTTTGTACACCTGCACATTTGATCCAGATCATTCAATGTCTCAATCGGTGGGTGTGGAAGTTTTTGGTGAGTTTTTGCTGTTTCTATTAGATTTGTTAATGGAATGATACATATATGCATGAAACAAAACATATTCAGTGCATTTATTCATCGCCCTTTAGTGCCTCCAATGTTTTTGACTGAAAAGGTCCGGACCATCCTTCTGATGCAGGGAGCGACCGTCCCTAAAACTCTTATTGATTGTCGAGTAACTGGAATTCCTGTGCCATCTGTCAGATTATACAAAAATGGAATTCTTCAATCAGTCACATCTATAAATGCTACAGATGCTGACTATGCAATTTATCAGTGTTTTGCTAACAATAGTGCAGGTTTAAGTAATCAAATCATAAGAGCACTCCGTCAAGGTATGACACAAATGCGTGGCAACACAGTATTGCATAATCTAATATGGAAAAATTAACAAACATGATAGTTAAGAGTCCTCTCATTGATAGTTAAGAGTCCTCTCATTGATAGTTAAGAGTCCTCTCATTGATAGTTAAGAGTCCTCTCATTGATAGTTAAGAGTCCTCTCATTGATAGTTAAGAGTCCTCTCATTGATAGTTAAGAGTCCTCTCATTGATAGTTAAGAGTCCTCTCATTGATAGTTAGAGTCCTCTCATTGAGTGTGGAAACTGTATTAGAGTGTGTAATGTAACTCTATGCTAAATCTCAATGTTTAAATTTACCCTTGTGAAAATTGCAAACCATTAATAAAAGTGTTACATTTTAATACAAGTAAATGTTAGTCTGAATTTTAACAAAACCACCTTCGCAGCAAATGGATTAGAATTTGTTTTATGTCTCAATTAGCATTTGCAAGCTTTTTAACTCATGTTTGTAACATTTATTATTTCAACATCACAAATTTTATTCACATGTAACATTTTTCCATAAAATATACATGCTAGGCACTCTAGTTCTATAGTACAAGCACAGCTGCATTTGTACATACTGAAATTGCTATGCATTATACATTTACATTACCTGCACATTTGGAAACTAGTAAATCTAACTTTTCACCTAGCAAAACGTTGCATAGTCTCATTTTACTCTGTATAAGATCAACTTATTTTCTATGACATACCTGCTCTCTCTGAACAGATACATTTAATGCTCCCAGCAATTTGCAATGCTCCACAACAATGACATCAGGAACTATGTACAACGTTTCCATCAGCTGGATGATCCCCACATATTTTTGGCCTCCCAAGACCATAAATTATAACATATACTACTGTTCAGGACAAAATGTTATGGACTATCGTAGTACAACCACTGACACACACTACCATTTGCAGCTGGATGCTGTAGTGGACAAAACTGTGTACGTAAGCAGTGTGTATGGTGGTGGTGTATCTCAGAGTGCCCCATCCTTCTGTCAAGTCCCTCAACCTAATCAATGTAAGAACCTGCTCTCTCTCTCTGTGTGCTAATCATTGATGTCACTTCCAACCCCAGTACAAAGCATTGAATTGAATGTGGATTGCCAGCGTGGCATTGCTAGATGGCTTGCAGAGGATGGTACTTTTCTCTCAACGTCACCATCTCCTTATGTCTGGAAGTATTGCTTCAATGAAAACCAAACATTGGTACATGCAGTATACATATTTAATGTAGTTCAGCACACATATTTGAACATAATAGTAGTTTGAATTACGTGTAGCTGCATCAATGATTTCAAATGCTCGACATCCACCACTTGTTATGAACAAAGCTCTGTTTTTTGTTGTTTTTTTGCAAGACAACTGTGCAGGGTAATAATCAGTTTTAATTCAAGGAAGGGATGTGCAGTACATACTTCATCACTCTGTGGTGTATTTATATATCCATCTTGATCAACAGATTGAACCTTCCAGGACATCTTTGATTGGGATTGAAAATAATTCCTCTTTATTGCAAACAGCTGCTGGCATTGATGCAATATGTGCATATGGTTGGAATGTGACTATCTCAGATGAAGGTTTTGACATCCCTTTAAAAGTCTGCAGTCCAAACGACAATACTAGTATTGGTATAAATTCAAATGTGCATTTTATACTAGCTGTGGTTACATCAATTTTAAATGCATTTCAGAGACAGAGAAACTGTCAGAGACAGATCGTTTACTAATACACTTAAACTGTAGCAATATGTCTCAAGTTATTGTCTCTTGGCATACATTGTGTCCTGCTCTATCCAATGTTACCATCTATGGAATGTGCCGCAACATCTCATATGAGCAAAAGGTGTGTTATCCAAATATTGGTTCTCAATTATCTGTTGCTAAATGTCTCTCTGGTTGCTGATCACAAAGTATGCCAATCAAAGCACTAGTGGCAAGTTCATAGTAGAGCTGCCCTCAAGAAATTCTATATGTGCTTTTCGTGTACATTACAAGTATGGCTTGGAATCGTTATCATCAACTCTACTTTACTGTTACTGTAAGTACATTTTGCATTCAACCATGAACAAATATTATGTAATCATTATGTGATATTGTTACTTAGATCAAAAGAAAGCTGACATTTTTGTGAGTAAAAGCTTGAACTGCTCATCACCTCCTACTAGTAACATTTTGCAAGGTAAAAGAGCACTTTATTAGACAGTGCAAAGTCCATTATACAGGGCCGATGTTATCTTTTTAGAGACAGTTATAAAGATTATTAGGAAGTTTCAATGACATCTTATATTAGCTCCATCAAGTCCACCTGTGTGTTTACTTTTCACAATTACTGTATATTTGCCTAGGGCCAAAATTTGGCAAGATCTGATGTAATGTATGAATTTGGGACTCCCATTTCTACATTTCCCATATGCTTGCAAGAATAAGTAATAATAATCTCACACATCTGAAGAGCATAACTAAACCTAGGATTATCCTTCATTGCAGCTGCAGAAATTCTGGAATTTGCTTTGTCTGCATCATTTTTCATCATTATGACTGTTGTAGTACTCCTAGTTGCTGTTTCTATCATACTGAAACGAAAGCTAACAAGTGCCAGGGTCAATGCGGTAAGACCTTCACGCACTACACATCTTAGTCATTTTTTTATAACTACTGTTCATCTTTCCCCTCCCCCATTTGTTTTGAAGGTCCTTAAATTGGCAGCACCTAGCAACTGGGACATTGCTCTCCCAGACATAGACCTCAAGCCCACGGATTGCAGCTCTGTTGTAACTACCATTGATGACTTGTGCTATGCAACAAGTGAAGCCATCAATTCCTGTGATGGAAAGGAAACATGGCAGCATGAAGCTTTTGGTAGCTGTACTAGTGAGAGTTTGAGTGATCCATATCAATTGCCGAGTTGTGACACATCGGCATCCAGTTATGGTACATAAATAGTAATGTATGCTCAAACGTCAAGCTCAGATCATCACAGAACTTATTTCATTCAATGCCATTTGTGACTTTCATGCATTCAAAGGTACACAGGTGTACTTATCATTTGAGTTACCATGTTGTGCAATTTTGATTTCATATCCATTATTTTATTACACAACATACTTAGCGAACTACCATGTCCCATGCAAACACAGACATGCACACGCACACACACATGTGCACAAGCATACATACACATGATCAGAACAGTTCTTGATGAAAGCAACAAATTTGTCTGTGGTTTATTCTTATGAAAAGTAAAGTCACGGAGAAGAAGTGGGCAGTTAGAAATATGATGCTGCAATGGCTTATTAAGGTCTTATATCTGCAATTGGAGATAGCACAGTACACACACAGTGGAGTGCTATGGTGGCATTTGCATATGTATACAGTACTTGCATATATCAATCAACCAAATGGTTTCTTGGGTGTCATCTTTGGTACTGGTAGAGGACTTCTGTGGGCCTCTCTGATCACCCCTTCCTTCCCCACCCCTCAATGAGCATGACTCACCCTCCCCTTCATGCACGACTTCCAGAACATATGTTGCCCTCTTGTACATACTGTGCTGGTGGTTCCCTAACTGGTGTATAGCCTTTTTTTCAGCAACAAGAATATGTTTGACAGTTGGCTTTGCAGGTCTTATATCACCTCAGTGCATGAGTGTTTGGATCAACATTTTTTTTAATTATATGATAATATTATCCATCCAGACCACCCACAGGAATGTCACTGCCATAAATCGAATTCTAATTGATCTCAATTATTAACTCTTTGAATGCCAAGTGCGTATATGCATGCATGCTTGTATGCGTTTGGCACACAACCGTTACAACATTCATGCATGATTTAGATATTGCATGAAAAATGTGTTGATCAGTCACAACACTATGTATATATGCTTCCTGCACTTGTAGCCTTATAAGTACATAATTGTTTCTTCTAAAGAACCCCATTATTCAGATGATTTCACTTCACTTCACTAATGCATCACTTCAATACTCCAAGAACAAGAATGCGTAGCCCAGATCAGTGCAGTATATCATGCCTGTTCACTCCCGCTTTTGCCAGTTCGTATTATAGGTTGTTTGGAACAAAGATGCCAGCGGGTTATAATGGACACATGCACAAAATGTGCTTACACTGAAACCACACTTATGTTCAAACATTTGTATGACTATGGGGTTACATGCATG
Organism: Ephydatia muelleri; assembly: GCA_013339895.1. Lineage (NCBI taxonomy): Eukaryota > Metazoa > Porifera > Demospongiae > Spongillida > Spongillidae > Ephydatia > Ephydatia muelleri. The sequence goes on along the minus strand of JABACO010000008.1, from coordinate 4,057,404 downwards.
TCAGTATTGCACTTGCATGCATATTCAAAGTGATTTTGATCAACACAATATACAACACAGCGCTGCATGAATGGTGAGGCAGATAATTCTCGTTTTGTAAGCATGCATGTATATGCACTTGGCGTTCAAAAAGTTAATGCAGAGTATTAGAATTGTACAAAGCAGATATTCTGGTGTACAGGTACGTGTTTGTGATTGGCTACCTCTTGGTTTATTTAATATAGTGAAAAGATAATTATGATGAATGTAATGTATGTGAGTGTAGAGTCAGTTTCAACACCGGCATGTCATGTCAATATTACTATAGATACCTTCCTTTGCATGCCATGTATGTAATTCACATATAAGTTAATGCATGCACACATGCATGCATTTTGCAAATGGATCGTTTCCGCGAAAAGGGACCTAGTGCATATTGTTATATAAAAATGCCTTATGTTTAAATCGCTGTAACTCCCGAACGGTACACGCTATCGACTTCCTAGTTTCAACACGTCATACTACACCATTTCAGTATGTTGAGTTATATTCTGGCACCTTGCACAAACTCTGTGCCGACGTTACGAGATCCGATAGCCCATGGGGTTCAAAACCGCCACATCTTCAGGAAGGAGCGTCCAAATCGTTTTAAATTCGGTGTGTTCGTAGAGGGGTCCGGTCACTATTGAGTTGTTCTTTTCGTTAGTTTATACTTTATCCGTTACGGAAATATACCTGTGCAAAGTTAATGCACATTTCCAGCTCGATTCGCACAATTATTGCATGCAGCCCACGTTCCATTCTCCCAATCCACAATAAATTTTCGATAACTTTATTTGTTCCGCCCATTCTCCACCCATACTCTGCCTAAAGCGAAGCTAGCAGTTCGCAACACCCATGCAGCGACAATTCAAATAATAAGAAGAAGAAGACTTCTCGCTTGGCAAGACGATCGTACCAGATTAATGGATTTGAGTGAATGGTTATTGTTGATCACGTCGCAGATGGCCGAATTCAACATGGCTCGCGTAAGGCTATACATGTATTTGCTACGCACTTGCATCATCTTCTAGTCATGCAATAAAGCTTTCCTATTTGCTGTAGCCCTTGCTAAAATTCTTGTCACACCCACTCAGCTACGCTTGCAATGTCAACTTTCAGCTCACGCATGCATCAGTGCACTCATGCTGGCTCACACACCTTTATGCATTTGTGCACACACTTGTATTGTTGCGTATATAAACCTGTACACCATCGTATGAAATATTCTTATGCACAACACTCACGAATACAGTACATGTGGCACACAATAAACCAGTCTGATGATGATGACACACTCTCACACCACATGCGCGTGCATTCTACCATTTAACTGTGTGCATTTTTTAGGTACTGAGCTTCCGTACTCTCTTTGTTTAATCCTTGGCATTGTTGCCTGTAGAAGCATTCCTTATAACAACTCCTCTCTGTGCAGGCTGAGTTTCCCATGTAAATGGTTCTTCATACATGACATAGAGCCCTCACATGTACATAGGTATCTGGCGACATATAGGATGAACTCACTGTACGTGCATCATGTCCCCAAAGGATTGGTCCTCTATGTGTGCATAGTGACCATAGGATTGATCATTTGTACGTACATCATGTCTTCATAGCCCTCTAGAGGTACACATACATTGTACATGTTGCAAAGATTTTACCGCAACATGTGTAAAGTATTTTAAAAGTTCCTACGCACTCACATCATCTTTCTCTGATCAGTGGAGAAACGTGTAATAAAGCTTTCCTATTTGTCGTATTGCTCATCTGCTCATCATTCTTTATATCCCCCCCCTCCCCCACTCAGCTATGTGGCATCTGTACCACTTCACAGTAACTTTGGTCTCCTTTTGCCCACACAATTTTGAGCTCACACAGAGTACATGAATGCGCCCTAAGGTAGAGTTTAGGTACAGGTGCAGTAAAGCAAGTTTAATGCACATGACCAGTCTATGTCATAGTATTACTAAGCTTTCTATGGGTACTAGGTACAGTGCATGTCCGCTGCTAAGGCTGAGATGTAAGCATATGTTTCTACAGATGCATTCAATGAATGATCCTAACCAATCCTAAGCTTGGCATTAGTGCTCAATGCAGGGTGTCTTACCCCTAAAACCCTTATCCAATCAAAAATCATCCCAAACTGTTGTTGATATGTTCACAGGTTTGCATCCATATAAAAGTAATTTCATGTGTGCAGCACTCCAGTAATAGCCTTGACTACGGCTCAGTTGACCAACTCCTTCCCCTATTAGATGACAGGTTGCTAGTTGGCCAGGTGACTAAGAAGGGCAGCACCAGGCAACAGGTCTCAGATCTCAGCTCCTGGATGGAAGCCTGGAACATATTGCATTCAGATTGCGCCCCAAACTGCTCTTGAGCTGGTGAAGTACCAGCACATCATCTGCCAGCTCTTCGCACCCGATGGCAGCAGCCTTGAAGTATGACAGCTCTTTTGGCAGGCCGCAGCTATGGACAAGCTGCATAACCTCCACTGGGATGCGTTGAAGGTTGTTACTTGGAGTTATCACCATATCATTGAGGACGTGCTGGTGTGGTGTGTCACACATCAGCCCTTTCATGCATGGCAACAGCCAGTTCCAAGCAGGCTCACCACCACACCAGCAGGCCTACTCCACCATCTGGTGCACACGAAGCGAGCCACCCACAATACAGGCCAGAAGATTTGCCAGTGTTTCAACTTTGGCAGGTGCAACTAGAGGGCAGAGTGCTATTTTACCCACAGGTGCTGGGTCTCAGGCTGTAGTGGAGAGCACTCCGCCAAGGCCTGGCCATGCGCTGCACCAGTGGCCCCGTGATCTCCAGCGAGTTCACACCACTCTATGACCAGTTAAGTCACACTACTCTATGCCCAGTAAACTCACATCACTCTACGACCAGTGAGCTCACACCACTCTACAACCAGCGAGCTCACACCACTCTACGAACAGTGAGCTCACACCACTCTACGAACAGCGAGCTCACACCACTCTATGACCAGCGAGCTCACACCACTCTACGAACAGTGAGCTCACACCACTCTACGACCAGTGAGCTCATACCACTCTACGACCAGTGAGCTCACACCACTCTACGACCAGTGAGCTCATACCACTCTACGAACAGTGAGCTCACACCACTCTACAACCAGTGAGCTCACACAACTCTACGAACAGCAAGCTCACACCACTCTACGACCAGCGAGCTCACACCACTCTACGACCAGTGAGCTCATACCACTCTATGACCAGCGAGCTCACACCACTCTACGAACAGTGAGCTCACACCACTCTACGACCAGTGAGCTCATACCACTCTACGAACAGTGAGCTCACACCACTCTACAACCAGTGAGCTCACACAACTCTACGAACAGCGAGCTCACACCACTCTACGACCAGCGAGCTCACACCACTCTACGACCAGTGAGCTCATACCACTCTATGACCAGCGAGCTCACACTACTCTACGACCAGCAAGCTCACATCACTCTACGACCAGCAAGCTCACACTCTACAAACAGCAAGCTCACACCACTCTACCACCAGTGAGCTCACACCACTCTACAAACAGCGAGCTCACACGACTCTATGACCAGCAAGCTCACATCACACTATGACCAGCGAGCTCACATCACACTATGACCAGCGAGCTCACATCACACTATGACCAGCGAGCTCACATCACTCTATGACCAGCGAGCTCACATCACTCTATGACCAGCGAGCTCACATCACTCTACGACCAGTGAGCTCACACCACTCTACAACTCACACCACTCTATGACACTCTAACTTTAACCACCACTTACGCCTTCACCCTGACAAGGCCTGGGTTACCTGGCTGCTTGACGGCATTGGCATACACTGACTCTGTTTCTCCGCTTAAATCAATTAAATCAAAGGTTAGACTGTTACCTTTGGCGATGAATATTATTGTACCTACCTATCATTGCAGATTGTGGTGGGTCAGGGCCCGTGGTAAGTTTACACAGACATACCTTAGCAAGCTAGTAACAATTTCATTACTCTGCTGTTGCCAGACTCCCAAACGCTTTTACAGGTGAAACGTAGAGTGCTAGATGGTGAGTGTAACTGAGGGAAAAAGTATACTTTTAGAGAAGACTACAAGCGAAAGCAGGGTACAGAAATTGAGAATAGAATCAGTTGCCTCTTAATCTGTTCATCGAATAGAACGGTGTGCAGAGGAAATGTTCAGAGAGGCAGACCTTACACTTGAATGTATTTGGATGTACCATCATTATTAGAGTGTGTTATAATGTTGCCATATGTGTCAAGGTGCATAAGTGTTGTGTTTGTGTGTGTGTGTGTGTGTGTGTGTGTGTGTGTGTGTGTGCAAGGGATGTGCTCAAGTATTGTACAGTGCTATTTGCACAACGTATACACCTGCATAAGGGTGTGTGAACCAGTATGAGGGCATGTTCACGCACTCCATATGGTGCGGGCAAAAAGAGACTTGAAGTCAGCATAAGCAGCAATAGTTGAGGCATAAAGAATGATGAGAAGTTGAGCAAGTTGAGCAAGGGTTATGCAAAATAAGAAAGCTTTATTACACACTTCTCTACTAGAGAAAGGTTATGTGAGTGCATAGGAATATATAGGCATGTTGTGGTAAATATAGTGTTATTCTTTGCACATGCATGTATACAGTGATGTACAGTGTATGCAAGCACAAAGGACCAATCCAACGGGACACAGAGGATCAACATACAGGGACAAAATGTACATACAAAGGACCAATCATATGGGCCTATGGGGACACAATGCATGTACAAAAGAACAATCCTATAGGGACACGAGGTACCTGTGTGTACAAAGGACCAACCCTATGGGGATTGGATGCACAAATAGAGGACCAATCCTATATGTACATGTGAGAGCTCTATGTCAGGTACGAAGAACCATTTATATGGGAAACCCAGCCTGCACAAAGAGGAGTTGTTATAAGGAATGCTTCGGCAACAATGCAGGGGAAAACTAAGAGAGTGGTACAGAAGCTCAGTACATAAACCCACTCAAAAATGCACACAGTTAAATGGAATAGATCCCGTGCATGTGACAAAGTGTGGTGTAAAAGTGTGTCATCATCAGACTGGTTTATTGTGTGCCACATGTGAGTGTTGTGCATAAGAATATGCCATACGATGGTGTACAGGTTTATATACGCAACAATTCAAGTGTGTGCACAAGTGCAGGAGACTGTGTGAGCCAGCATGGGTGCTTGTTCATGTACTATGCGTGAGCTGAAAATTGTAAATACAACCGATGTCATTGCAAGCGTATAGCTGAGTGGGCGTGACAAGAATTTTAGCAAGGGCTATACTAATAGCAAGTTGGAAGCTTTATTACACGACTAGAGGATGATGCAAGTGCGTAGTAAATAGCCTTACTCACGCTGTGTTGAATACTGCCACCCCGCGACGTGGGAGGCGCAAGAATACTGCATTCAGATCCATCAATTTGGTACGATCGTTTTGCGAAGCGATAAGTGTTCTTTTAATTCACCGGTATAAACTCGATGCCTGGGTGAGGCAGAACGGCTAGCTTAGTTTTAGGCAGAGAATGGGCGGAACAAAAAAGTTATCGAAATTTATTGTGGATTGGGAGAATGGAACGCGGGTTGCATACAATAATGGCGCTCATCGAGCAGGAAATGTGCATTAACTTTGCATAGCTGTATCTCCGTAACAGATAACATAAAAATTAGCGAAATGACAAAATCAATAGCGACAGGACCCCTCTACATACACACTGAATTTGAAACGAATTGGACGCTCCTACCTGAAGATGTGGCAGTTTCGAACCCCATGGGTAATCAGGTCTCATAACGTCGGCATGGAGCTTGACAGTGTGTAAGACATGAAAATATAGATCTACATACTGCAATGGTGTGCTATGAAGTGTTGAAGAAAGTCGATAGCGTTTACAGTTCGGAAGTTACAGCGATTTAAACATAAGGCATTTTTATAACAAATTTTATAATATGCACTAGGTCCCTTTTCGCGGAAACGATCCAAAACGAAACGTCTTGAGGCATTATTTTATCAAGCGAAAACATCCCCAGCATGCAAGCAGCTGATTGTGACGTCAGAAATAAAGTTGTATCAAATACACTGCTTTCTTGTGTGATGAGCATGAAAGAGATACTGCAAATCATGCAACAAGCCGACTATACATGTATGTGCACTGAGCATGCAGTACCGTTTCAAAGATCAATTGATGATACAGTAGTTGTACATTGTGTACATGTATGTACATTGATTCACACACACACAACACACACACACACACACACACACACACACACACACACACACACACACACACACACACACACACACACACACACACACACACACACACACACACACACACACACACACACACACACACACACACACACACCCAGAGCCACACAATTATTCTTTAATTACAGTGAAACATTGAATAATGCGCACACTTCAGTGAATCGATGTGAAACTGCTATAGTATGTACATGTATGTCTACTGTTTATTTGAAAAACTGAACTACCACAAATCACACTTGGAGGACGGATTCATGAAGGTGTTAGCTGGACAGTTGAATGCTTTTGAAAATGCTTCACTATTCTGCAAAGTTCCAATAACCCTAAGTCAGAAAATTAACAAACATGACATCAATGGATAATGAAAGGTGCATAAATCACACACCTGTACCATCCTGGGCTATGAGGATTGGTCAATACCAGCTTCTGGATGTACTCAGGAGTAAACAATGAGCACCAGACCTAGACCAGATGTCACATATAAATATTCTGACCACAGACATGTCGCCTTCAGAGTACAGTATACATGTACATCTCATGCAATGTGATAACTGTTTGCAAAATTAGTAACAAAGTGGAGTGCAACAACTGGAAGGATATAATGTACACGTACAATATAACTTAAAGCACTGTTCATTTTTCACCACATAATTATAATTACTGAAATCACTGATCTCAAGTAGTCACTGGAATAGAGCTACATGTACATGTACATGTAAGTAGTCATTGGAATAGAGCTACATACATGTATACAGGTACAGGTATGTAACTCCTTATGTTGACACAACACATATACATGTACACATAGCACGATATTCATGTCTAAGGTCCCCCTTCCATTTATGCACACATCCAACTTTCCATTCCTAATGTAGTCCATAAAACATAACCAGTTGCTTTATGGTACTGTGGCCATGCATACAGTGTATAATGAACAGTGTATACATGCACTCCAAATAGGCAGTCTGACTAGCCAATACAGTACCTGACTGAATCCTATGAAGAACAGCTGCTCAGGTGTAAACGGAACTCCTGGAAGTGACTGCTGTGCAACACCTTGTATAGCATTTGTGTAGGCCTAGACAAAACAAATAACTAAAATCGGTATGCATTTGTATTGTAATAAGTAGTGAAGTTATGACAAGGTTAAGTTGCAGTCTCTGCTCTAGTCATGTACATGCACATGTAGAAACCCACTTTTCTCCTATTTCTGCACCACTAAATATACTGTATACATGCATGATAAATTGAGACTGCTAACCAAAATCCAAATGTCTTGAATTTGAAAGGTTGATACATTTACAGTACACGAGACTCTATTTCACTCTCTATAACATGTGCAAACACTCAACAATATTATTCATGATCATCCATCAGCATTTTTTACAACTCATCATCAGAGGGACATTATTCTTGAATCAATTTAGCAAACTTAGGATAGCATTATTTACGAGGCAGCTACATGTTCATGTACATGTATTTCCCCCCTGGTAGGCAACTGAAATGTACAGCATCATTTGAATAAAATGTTTTAAGCAAATTGAAAGTTGACCCTAGTTTGAAAACTATCTGCCACTAATGGTACATGGAGACAAGAATAAAGCATACCCCAGCTATGGGTCAAATACTTATTACACAGTGTAGTACATGTAAGATATAATTTGATATTGACTATTTACTTTTTTGAAGGGCATGCAAAGTTCTTAGCTTCTTTTTCCAAGCACAATTCATGGATTATAAAATTCAAGGCTCATAATTGCATAGACTGCTCCATCTGGTCATCAAACATTTTGGTCACTTCCTACAGTACATGTACTGCATGTGTCGTTATGAATGCTTACTGAGGAGCATAAAATGCATCACGTAACAGGCGGCTAGCAACTCTTGTTTTCATGGTACACTGTAATTACAGTACTAGTACCGTAGGTGGGCTCTTAAAAAGTAGGGTTTAATTGATTTTACCAGCAAAAGTACAATACAAAGCCCCAAGATTACTAGCCTATACAGGTGTAGATATTATATTACACAAGACCACACTTGGTTATGCTTCACCTGATAACTTGTCACCAGACCACCATTGTCTGCTATATTTTCTCCCAGAGTGAGGTTTCCATTGATCTGCAGAAATGTTCAGGGACACAGTGGGTGCCATACGCTGATCGCACAAACACATAAACGTACATGGAAACCGAAGACCTCATATCCTGAGTACTGCTTTTCGTAACACAACTTTTTCTCATTAAAATTCTGTTGCGACTTGGCTGTCCACCAAGGTCGAAGCTGTCCATCTTTGTCGTACTGCTGGCCTGCCGTACGTAAATATGATCAATAATATGGTCCACTGATACAGAAGAGCTGAACTGTCATGTACTGTACATTATAACGGACAACTACAGCAGATGGAACTGGTACTTGAGCATACATGTAAATGTACAAGTACATGTACACAGTACATGGCCTAGGTTGTGTGTGTGTGTGTGTGTGTGTGTGTGTGTGTGTGTGTGTGTGTGTGTGTGTGTGTGGTGTGTGTGTGGTGTGTGTGTGTGTAGATACATGCACTTGGAAAAAAATCTATGGTATAATAATTAAATCATATCTATCATGCAGTACAAAGGTTATAATAAAGCACCTACAACTTGAATTTGTTCAACAGAGTTAAACCAAGATAAAATTTGTACATCTTTAATGTCATACACTATATGGCAAACTGACACACCAAGTCCAAGCCCACTACGCTGCACTTTAATTCACCAATTAATTAAAAAAAACGCAAGAACAAATTATCACCATGTCTCCTAAAATACCCTTAAAATGCCTAATATAGCTTTGGATGACATCGAAAGGGATAGCCCACATACAGTGCTGTTAAGATTTCATTCCCATTTCAATTGTCCCTTCATTTTACCCCCCCCCCCCCCCCCCCCCCCCCCTTTCCAAAAACTAAAAGGTTGCTAGCTATCTCACTCTAGACAGAACACATTTGATGGACGCTGATGTACATGTACACTGCACTGGTGGTCGTCCAATAACATTACAGTACCAGTATCGAAAACATAACAAACTAGAGACAAAAGTGAGATACAATTGTATTAGCTGGGAGCATATAACCTCCCTTAAGGTTTATCAAAGGACTTACCATGATCGTCAAATCCATGTGTCAATTCATGTCCAATTATTACCCCCATGGAGCCATAATTGTAATACCTTTTCAAACAAGAAAGCATCCATGTAGACAGAGGAATAGACAATGTATGAAACACACATAGGGTGGTAACAAAAGCCAAAAATGTATACATTTGTGGTCATATGCACTCATTTGTACATTACACGTGTTTGCATTTGCAAGATGCACACATGAATACAAACAAGTACACATGCATGTTAGTATATGCATACATACAGCACTGTAGCAGTCCATGTATACACACGAGTAGCTTTGAGACCTTATTAAACTATAGTAGATCGTAACTGTACATCAGTTAATTAACATGAAAAAATTCACAATTGAAGCTGAAATCATTATTGCAGATTTATTTTAATTTTTCCTTCATTGCCACATACAAACACAACACTGGAAATAGATCTCACAATGGCCATCCAACTTGGAAGAATGGAGAATTCAGAATGCCCTCAAGGAAGACTTAAAAGGTGGAGAAAATTAAGCATATGAAGGGTGCACCCTCGGTACATGCATGACACACTGATGTACATGTACATGCATGACACACTGATGTACATGTACATGCATGACACACTAATGTACATGTACATGCAATTCTACTGACAATATAGTGTAATTTGAATAACATGTACATGTGTACCTCACAACATGGGCCACACAAACAAAAACATGGATGGAGTAGCCATACTAAAGTACTTACACATGCGCAATTCCAGACCACAATTTTAAGTGGAAACAGAATCCACATTGCAGTCATGTATATGCTAAAGAATTTTGCTTTCATGTGCATTACATTGCAATCAAATAAAATATAAATAGCATGAGATCACACAGATGTAAATTCAATATTAAGACGTTTACAGTACAGTAGTGCACTTCCATTCACACATACCAAATTGATTGGAGACTGGCTCGTAATATGCATTTACAGCTGTGGGAGCCATCTGCCATCTGGTGAAAGGTTTGGTGACTATTCAAGTGCAAAAGTGGCACACATACACCTAGTTCTATATAGTGCACACCAATGTGCCACACCCACATTCCATCGTCTTGCTCACATGTGGACACATTTCCCCGCCACCCCCACTCCTCTCTCACACCACCTGCATGACTCCCTCACCTTCACCATCTTACTCCCTCTGTTCTTGGTACAAATTTTCTCACACATCCAACACACCACCTCCTTCATTCCCTACCCCACAACACACTGCCTCACTGGGTCTTGTCCACTGCCTTCCTCAGAGTAGCAAAGTCAGCAGAAACATCGTGTTTGAAAAAGCTGGCCACGTTTTCAAATAGCTTGTCACCAGACACATTGAGCTGCATGTACACATGGACATGTATTTGCACATGAGCGCATGTGAGACACCACGCAAAGGTTCAGCATAATTTATGGGTACTCAGAATGACACTACATATTTCACATGATTGGGTGAAGAATTACATTTAAGAGCGCAATGTACGTGTACAAATCCTGACAGAGCGAATACATGTAGCAGTAACCCTTTGCCTGAGGTCCTCATTACCTAGAGCACATGCACACACTACACACATGCACATGTCCACATTATTTACTTTGTACAGCCAACAATTGCCACCAAACTCGTACGGCACTAACAACATTCACACGAACAATCGCCTGGCGGTCTCCACATACATGAACACTGTATTCAATGCATGTGATGGGCAATCGCATTCTGCAGATCAGGTATGGCTTACCCAACTGTAGATGCTGTTGAGGTAGGTTGTGTTGAATATGCCATCGGGGTAGGCAACCATGGACACTATGGCATCCACCTATGCACATGTAAGCCAGCAGTATACATACACATGGGGGTGGAATCGCCCCTCCCCTCTTCCGCACTGTGCATTTAAATATAATTGACTTTGAGATAACACACGTACATGTACAAATACGACGACCTTACATGCATAGTATTCACAGTGTTTAAGTGTATTGTGAAAGTATTTTGTGTTAACACTTGAAATAATATGACTACCATTATTGTATTTTGGCAATGGCAGAGGGCATCTCAAACACACTCAATGGTATGAAGTAAGCAATGGACAGTCTGAAATGAATATGTGGAGTGCATGTGCATGTAGATTGCCACTTGTCATGAACAGATGATGATCTGCCCTAGAAATACAGCTACATGTACTTTAGGTAAATGTAGAAAGAGGTACAATGTAAATAGTCTAAACAACAAAACATGCTTACAGATTTGTATAATGTGTCTTATGATGCCAATAGAGGCAGAAGAACCTGTACATGCGTGCACATGCACATGTACAATGTCCATTGCGGGACCGCTTTAGTGTGTTGTAATTATAACCACCTACAGAACATGTACAAGCATGTACATGTGCCACCAACAGAACACTCACACACATGATTTTTCCCTCCTGACCTGCATGCTTTATATTAAGTATTCATTGGCAACACAACACGCTCTCTAAATATACTGTGTTCATGTACATGTACATGTGGAGATACACCCAAGTCACTAGTTCTGTTGTGTACATGCTTCCGTGATGCATCAGTGATGTAACAGTCACGTAGCAGCTACACTACAGCGTACGTAGCGATGCAGGTGGGGGCGATACATTGCATGCAGGACATACAATACTGTACTGTTACGCGTGTGCACGGACCAGGTCCAGCTGCTCCAGCATGTACCCTCTTTCAGAGCACACACTCACCTTCTCCTTGCACTTAGTTCTGGTCGCGGAGTCCAGCCAGGTGTTACTGTCCAGCCGTTGCTTGAAAGACGCCATGACACTCCCAATCATCCCTGTGATCATGGGCTGCGCAGCGGAGGTAGGGTGGGCATTGGTTGGAGAATATAAAGGTAAACAAGGCAGCTGGTATTCAAGAAACAATTCGTGTAAATGCAGTCACACTGTCAATATACAGGATGTGTGTGTGTGTGTGTGTGCAGTGTTTAGCTCCGGGGTCTCTACTGGAACACTGCAGATACAAACCCAACATACACGTTAGATGATTACTAAGAACACACAAGGATGTGGGTACAACCCTATACGAGTGTATGCACACACACAATGACCACTACTGTAGCGACAACATCGAAACTCGAGTGATTGTGCTTCAACGTCAGCAGGAAACGTACCCTAATTGCACCATATAGTACATAAGGGTGTACATGCAGTGATACAGTTACATGTAGATATCTCGGAAAGCTACAACATCACATGTGAAGTGCACCGAGATTTTCATAAGTAGTGTACATAGAATCCATTCTAACACATGTATGCCAACCAACACAGCTAGTACAGTGTACTTCCTCCCATAGTCCCCTCACCACTATTTTCCTGTGTTTACTGTAAAGTACCACAAATAGGCTCCCCCCCCCCCCTCCGCCCCCAACAATAAAAAATGGCTCGTGTTTAAACATCGGTATCTTCGTAATCGTGAACGCTTCTGCGTATCTTTTTTCATAATCATGTACGGGTACCATTTTTGTTTCTGAAATGTGAATACATTTGAGGAGACTTTCGAGGTTACGGAGATGCGCACGTTAAACTTTTTATTGTTGGGGGCGGAGGAGGGAGCTTATTCGTGGTACTTTACGGTACATGTACATGTAAACGTATACAGTATGCTGTCCCTCAAAATCCTTATCAAATTAAATCACACACTACTGACATTTTCACCTCCGCACTACAAAAAAGGTTGTGCATGTGTTAAACATGATCTGCAAGTACTGTACAGTGTATGTACATACACAAGCAAATGGCTACATCCTTGCTCCATAGGCACTCTGTCCCTACCACACCCCTCCATCCAGGGGGGCAATGTAAAGGCACATTACAAACCTTTGTCTCCTTGGGAATCAAAACATTGGTGTAAGGGAGAGCCAGGGCGATGGGCATCGCATCCTGCACCAGGGATATGCAGAACTTGTACCTGTCCTTCTCTCCATCTCCACTGGTCACCTTGCTGAAGGCATACATAGCGGTCCTGAAAGAGCTGTCCAGGAATTGGAGATATGGAAGTATCTGATGCCATTTGGCGTAGTTCTCTAAAACGCTGTTGAGAGAATAAGGACCACGTCATTTGAGAGGCCATTTGAGAGGTCATTTGAGAGGTCACATTTACATGTAGGTACAGCTTAGAAGCTGATAGAAGCAATAGGGCTTGCATCTCAAAGTAAATGCAGTTATAATTGCTAGCATAGCTGAATTCCAATTTTAAAAATACATGTACACTGTACTGTATTTCAATATGCTATGCTGAATAAAATGTTTTCCAATGTCCAAAATGACGCATTTTTTTTCATGTTTAAATCAATTAATCGCCTGGTATTACATGTAAATCGTACTTGTAGTAAATATTAAAATGTTCAGTCCCTAGTTCTGTACATTTTAATGGTTAGTTATGCATTTTAAATACAGAGAGTCTTTTACATGTAGTATAACTTGATTGGAAATAGAAATCAAAACCTCACATCACGAGTTGAAATGCTAGCCTTACACATCATTCCTTCATCATTCACCTCACAAGAATACAACCCAATTCAGCAAATGCAACATCTCATAGAGCTGTATTTGGCACATCTGAATACACTAATGTATAAATATAATTTAAGCTACTGTACCTGTACAGTGTACATGTAAATAATCATAAAAATTTCTCAAAGCAGTTTGGTTCTTCATAGAGTTTCAGCTCTGGGCCCAAGAAACCACGGTGTAGTGCCTTATTGTTAAGCACACATAGAGTGTTGACATTTCCGATTCAAAAAATACGTGGCTTTTTTTGATTAGGCACACATATTTAATTTAGTTCACACAAATGACTGCTGTTGTTATGACAGTCCATATTTTCATCGCTGAGCTGTACTGCTGCCAAGCTTTCATTGTAGCAAATATAGTATTGTTCATTTCGGTGCACGTGAAACTAAGCGACATTTCACGGTCTAGTGATGTAGTTATAAAGACTCTAGCCATGATTATTTCCTCCCAGGGTTTAAAATGCTTTAAAAACATGGCATTGTTTTAGAATGAAGCAATGCTCCATTGTAATAATGTGCCATCAATCTCTTGTATCCACCATGGGACACACTCATCACATGCAAGGGACATCCAGGACAATAGACAATGAACTTTTCTTCCACGGGCGAATCCAATTATTGCCATACACATGTACATGTAGTGCAAAATAAGCATTCCCCCATTGCAGGAAAACCCACTTTGCAAACTAATATGACCAGGAAACAACTTGTGTTGTCACTACAAAAGTGTTAATGGTTTAGATAAACAGAGTGGCTTTAGTATAGCACCTATGGCACAATATCTCTTTGTTGCCAGTCCAAGGTACATGTACTTTTCACTGGCACTCAAACTTCATGGATACATATTGTTTGTTGTCAGTTGTGATGACATTCCTAACCCTTCACTGTAGCAAACAACATCCTAACATCTACCTGTACTGTATACATGTACTGTAACTGACCATGAAATAAACACTAACAGATGAAAAAACAAGCACACACACACACACACACACACACACACACACACACACACACACACACACACACACACACACACACACACACACACACACACACACACACACACACACACACACATGTACTGTACTTGCAAACAGCACAC